>JAZAVK010000096.1:0-172201 GCA_037954305.1 Neonectria magnoliae | reverse complement strand
TAATAATAATAATAATAAACTTAGTATAAATCCTAGGTAAGAGAGGTATAGTAATTACTACTAATATCTTTATAAGTAAATACTAATAATAATAATACTAATAATGCCTATAAGTTTCCCTTAATATAGTCTTAATATATAACTATACTAATCCTTAGTAGGTAAAGAGAAAGGCTAGGGTAGAAGGTATAGCTACTTTAGGGAATAAGTCTCTTAGTAAAGCTTCTATTACTACCCTTATAATTATAGCTATAAGGGTAGTATAGGATATCCCCTATTCTATATATATTATATAAATAGGTAAAGATAGTACTATAGGTCTCTACTAAGACTAGGCTAATATAGTAGTAGGTAGCTATATAGCTTATATATATATATATAAGATCTATAAGCCTTTACTATTTACTATTATTATAGCTACTTAAGCCTTAGTAATAGCTCTCCTATATAAGAAAGGTATTAATACTATAAGTATAAGTTAGTTCTATTATATAATATTATATAATACTAACTAGGGTATAGGAAAAGCTTAAGAAGCTTAAGGATACTACCCTAAGGGCTAAGAGCTAAGCTCTTAAGCAACTTTATATTATACTTATAGTAGTAACTATAGGCCTATTAATTAATTAGCTTAATAAGTTAGTTAGTAAGGTTAACTATATTACTAAGGTACTTAAGTACCTTAAAGGTATATTAGGTTTAGCTCTTACCTACCTAAGTAGTATCCCTAAGTTAACTAAGTCCTTAGAACTTAGGGAATCTAGTAGGGAGAATAATTAGGAGGAATAGGGTTAGGAGTAAGGTTAGAGGGTAGGAGGGGAAGGTATAGGATTAGAGTATATCTATAGTTTAGTATAGGCTGGTTTTTTTACTCTTTATAGCTTTTTTCTAGGTATATTTTATCTTTCCCTAAGGGGGGGTAAGAGGTACTTAGTATAGGTATATTATAGGTTTAGCTAGTACTTATAAACTTAAGCTATATACTCTTTAAGCTTATATTTTACTTTTACTTTATAATTATAATTACTATAGATTTAGAAGGTAAGCTTATAGTATAGGATAAGGTATAAGTAGAGGAATTAGTAGGTAATTAATTAGGTTATTTTACAGTTTAATAGTTACTACCTAAGTTTATATAGGTTTTATAGTAAGTTCGTAAGAAGGCTATATTTTTTAGTAAATCTTTAGTAAAAGATAATAATATATTTAGGTATTTCTTTATTATTTCTATATAGGTAAAGTAGCGAGGGTATATTAGGTATATATTAAGAGAAAAGAAAGCTTTTTAAATTAATTTTCCTAGTCCTTAGCTATATAAGTATTAAGCTTTAGTGCTTATTAAGGTCTTAGTATAAATATAATGCTTTTTTATTATTAGAAAGAAGGTAGGCTTTTACTAGCTTAAGATAATTTATCTTATAGTGCTTTCTTACTATATCTTAAAGTTAGGTTTAATATATAGTTTACTTAGATTAAGTATAAGCTTTAATTTTAGTAAGGGTTAATACCTACTTTATATATAGAAGCTAGCTTCTTAGTTAATCCTTAACTTCTTATAGTAATTATCGCTAGGGTCCCTATTATTATTTATAGTAGATCTACCTTATAGCTACTATAATAGTAAACCTTATAAGTAGGGTTATATTCTACCTTTCTATATAACTATAAAATTAAGTAGCTAGTTTATTAAGATAGATATTAAGAAGGGGGATAGTTAGTTCTATCTCTAGAAGGTAGGCTAGTATAGCTTTATATACTCTTATAACTATATATAGGCTTTAGGTTTATTCTAGTATAAGTATTTATATAATACCTTAGGGCTTTCCTCTAGGGGTAGTTAGAGTATAGTATACTCCTATACTATAAATAATAGTTAAATAGATAACTTATATATAGATTAGTCTTACTACTTTAAGGTTAACCCTCTATATACTTATAGCGATTATAGTAAGGACTTACTACTAGTATTTAAGCTTTCCCTTAAGGGTATTTATATATAGTCTCTAGAGGAGTTTATAGTAAAGGAAGAGTCTAAAGAATCTATATAACTTAATAGGTACTATTATTAGATCTCTAAGTTAGGCCTAAGTTTAGTTTATAGTATATTTTTAAGTAAAGTATAGAAGCTTTACTTTATCTAGTTCCTAGGTTATTCTATTTATGTAGGCCTAGTTATTATAGATATCCTAGGTAGTTTTAAGTTAGGCTTAGGTTTCTTCTATATTATATCTAAATACTAGTAGGTTAGTATTATTAATAAATCTAATAATTATTATCCTAGGTATATTCTTAAATACTTTATAAAGGCTAGAGATAAAGAGGATAAATAGTATAGGTAATAGGGGGGATCCTTAAGGGATAATAGCTTAAACTTTAATAAAGTTAGAAAGTTAGCTATTAAAGTAAAGGTATACTATTTATATTATAAAGTAGCTAGTAAGCTATATAAGAAGCTATCTAAGAAAGCCTAGTTATTATAAGACTATAATAAGTTATTAGTAGTTAACTATATTAAAGGCCCTTATAAAGTTAAGTTAGAGAAGAGAGCTAAGGCTATATTAGGCTTAGGCTATATATATAGCTTTAATAATAATAGTAAGAGTAAGCTTAGTAGATCTTTTTAGCTAATTACCTATTTATCCTATAGATAAAAGCCCTTTTAATTCTATTATAATTATAATATATTAATTAATAACTATCTTAATAATTTTACTAATAATATTAAGTAAGGATATTAATTACTATCCTAATATAGTTTATTATTTAGCTAGGGTCTTATTTACCTTTAGGATAATTATAATAATTATAGTATAGAAGTAAAGTAAGAAGTAGCCTATTATAATACTAGCGTTTACTATCTTAGTAATTATAAGTATAAGTAGCTTACTATATACCTTTAGGAACTTAGTAGAGATACTATTCTTACCTAGGGCTTTCTATAACTTAATCTTTTAAAGGGCTTTATAGATCTTAATAAGTTTAATATAGAGGTATATTAGGCCTAATTTAGGTTTAGGGGTTCTAGGGGGAGGAGGGGAGGGAGGTTAGAATTATTAGCCTAAGGTTTAGGGAAGAATCTCTATATAAGGGTTTTAGCCTTATCTATATAAAGTATTACTAGCTCTATATAGTTAGGTTAGGTAAGGGGTAGTAGCTATAGTAGGATTACTATAGTTTTATTATATAGTCTTACCTATCTTTCTATTACTTAGAACTATATACTATTATACTTTAGAAGCTTTATAAGGAGTTCTCTTTAAAGGGTATATTAAGTACTTTTTATACTATAGTCCTATTATACTTATGCTTTAGTTAGGGCTCGCTAGTCTAAGATTTAACTAGTATACTAGGCTATATAGCGAGCTTATTTAAGCTTACTAGTTACTATGAATGTTTTACTATTTTACTATAGATTTTAGTAGGGTATAGGTTTCTTTTACTTTAGGGTTATAAATTAAGTAATTACTTTTAGCTATTTAGAGAGCTACTTTACTACTTTATTAAGGGCTTCTATAGTAGTTATTATACCCTAGGTCTATTAAAGATAGACTATTACTTTACTAGTAGCTTTATAGAGGTTAGTTTTCTTCTAATTATAACTAGGGTTTAGTTTAGGGGCTAGTTTATCTAGGGTAGTAGTAATATAGATTTATTATAGGAGATAGTTAGATTCTTTTAGTTTATAGTTAGTTCCTTTATATATTATATAAATAGTCTCTAAAGCTTAAGCTAGATTAAGGGTACTATTTTAGTAGCCTTAGGCTAGCCTAGTAATAGTACTATAGGGCGTAAGGAGGCTAATATAGTACTATATTACCTCCTAGATAAGGATATTACTACCTTAATCTATTTAGCTATAATAGTCCTAGAAAGGATAGTAAAGGTTAAAGTTACTAATAAGTAGTATATAGTTACTTAGGGTAGTTTTAGCTAGGGTTTATAGTATAGGTAAGTTACCTTTACTATTTAGGGAATTATAAAGAGCTATAATTTAGTATTAAGTCTTTAAGAAGGTAATACTTACCTAGTTCTTTTCTACTTTAGATAATTATAACTTAGGTCTATATTGCTTATTAATATATATTATTACTTATTTACTTTAGTAAATTATATAGTAATTATATCTACCTAGGTAGGCTAGGGCTTTAGTCTTAGAGTTTCTATTAGGTTTAAGAAGTATAATTATATTATATTTACTATAGGCCTATAGAGTAATCTACGTAAGGGTAAGCTAATAGTTAGTATTCTAGAAGAGTATTAATATTAGTTAGTTAGTTAAGAGAGTAATAGTAATAGTAAGGAAGTAAAAGTAAATATTATAAGTAGGGATAGTATATAGGAGGTATAGGCTTAGGTTAAGGACTAACTAAGGATACTTTATAGTCTATTTACTAAGCCTAAGGGCTTTTTAGGCCTTTTTAGTAAGAGGCTTCTAAGTAGTTAAGCTAATAGAGAGGGGGGTAAGAGGCTTTAGGATATAGATATTTTAGTTACTATATAGTCTTAGAAGTAAAGCAGTCTATCTAAGTAGCCTTCCTTAGTATATACTTAATATAAGGCTATAATAAGGTAGTTATAGCTCTAGGCTATATATTTACCTTTATATAGGATATAGTTTAGTAGGATCTTTCCTTACTTAATTAAGTATCCTTCTCTATTAGAGTATATAGTATCCTTATATTACCTATAGGTAGGAGCTAACTTATAGTTCTAAGCTAAGTATTTAAATTTAAAGTAATTATAGTATTAAGTAGGATAAAGTCTTTTATTAAAGGGTTTATAGTTATATAGCTATATATTAAGCAATAGGCTATTATTACAAAGATAGTTTACCTTCTTAATAGAGCTAATATATAGGATTAGGTTTATCTTTACCCTAGGGCTAGGATAGCTAGTTTTTTATTTTTTTACTTAAAGGATCCTTAGTTAGTTAGATTTAGCAATTTCTTTAATAAGCTTATTAGTATTATTTAGAATAGATATAAGTTAGATTCCCTTTACTATTACTATAAAGGTTAGGTAGGATAAGGCTATATTATTACTAAAGGCTTTAGTAACTTAATCCTTAGTATAGAGAGCTTATACTTTCTTAGTAGTAAGGAAAGTAAGGACTATATTACTACTAGGGAGCTTTTATACTATAATAATACTAAAGTTACTATAGGCCTAGTTTACTACTACTATAGTATCTTTTAGGGTTTAGTTACTAATATTAAGAGGAGTATTTTTAGTTTAGATAGTAACTTTACGTTTAATATAGCTTTAGGTTATTCGTTTAGGGCCTCTATAGTTTAAGGTTATAAGGTTTTACGCTATAACTAATATATATAATAGTTAATTTCTTTTGTAGTTATTAGTTCTAGTAAGGGCTATCTTAATAACTAAAGTAAGGGTATTAGTAATATTTAAGGTAATTCGCTCTTTAAGGCTTACTTCTAGATTATATAAGGTGTCCTTTTCGCAGGAGGTGTATACCTATATTTTATATATAGTACTATAGGATTAGATAATATTCTAGACTTATTTAAGAAGGTTAGGAGGGATAATTCTAGTAATAGTATTATATACTTTACTTTCTAGGTTATTAACTAGTATTCTACTAGTTTCTATATTAGGTTTATTACTTTCGCTTAGTATATATTAGCTAATTCCTACTAAGGGGTTATATTAGCTTTAGTTAAGGTTATACGCTCTTAAGTTAATAGTTATTAGTAGTATATTAACGCTATTACTATAGCCCCGATACACTATTAAATCTTAAGTAATATATATATAAGGATTTTAAATCTAGTATTAGAATATATTTTAGAGGTAAGTTAGTAGTGCGGTAAGTAAAAACTAGGAATTTATAAAAAGGTTTTAAAAGTTATAAATAAGTTTATTAATTTATTAATTTATTAAATTTATAAATATTTAATAGTTATTTTTACTATACTTTAATTATATATTTAAAATTAATTTTAATATAAATAACTTTCTTTATAAACTTTCTTTATTTCTTTAAGATTATAAACTATTTCTTTTCTTTTCTTAAGAATTTTTTTTTATTATAAAACTTATATTTACTATAGGCTAAGCTTAGTATAAAAATAACTTATAATTAATTTAAAAACTTTATTATTAAGACTAAATTTAAACTTAAAGTAATTATTCTAAAAGCTACTTTCTCTTTAGTTTAAAAAGTAATAATAATCCTAATTAATATTATTATAAATTATACTTAAAGTATAAATAATAAGATCTTAATCTTATTACTCTTTATAAAAATAATTATAATTATTATTAAAAAAAATATTAATTACTCTATAGAATTTACTTAATAAGATCTTAATATAAGCTTAAGTTACTTATAATAAAAAAGTACTTTAACTTTTTATAGTATTATAATTAAAGCTAATCCTTCCTTATTTAATAAAAAGATTATTATTAAGTTACTAAATATAACCCTTAATATTATAGCTTATATATATTTTAATATAGTATTAGCTATTAATTATATTTTCTTAAAGAGCTATTTTTTATTTATAATAACTTTATATTATTTTCTTAATAAGAATATTATAAATCTTCTTTATAACTTTATTATAAATCTCTTAAAGAATAATATTTAGATCTTTACTATTCTTAGTTTAAGTATATATTAAGTACTAAGGTAATTTATAATTAGAATTATAAAATCAGTTTAATAAAAAATATAATTAGTTTAAATTAAAACCTTTATTAAAAATTAATTTCTAGCTTTATTATTATTATTATATTTATATACTATAAACCTAGAAGGTAGATAGTACTTCTACTCTATATAGATATAGGAAAAACTAGGTAGATAAAAACCTATATTCTATCTATAGTAGGCCTATATTAGGCCCCTTATGCTATTACTATATATAAGTAAATAGTTCTTTATACTAGGACTAGAATTATCTTAATTTCTTATAGTTAGAGAAAAAACCCTAATAAAGAGTAAAAGGGGGAGGAAAAAGTTACCTAGAGTAGGCTTATATTAGTTGCGTAGCGAAAGCGCGCTAGCGGCCAAGGCGTAGGACCTCTATATAGTTATAGTTATAGTTAGAGACCTAGATTTAGGTAGGTAGGTTTAGTTATTAGTAGGTTAGCTATATAGCGCTAAGCTATTAGTAGCTAGTAGCTAGGGGTCTGGGTTTTAAGTAGGTAAATTTAGCTATTAGTAGGTTAGTTATCTAGTACTTAGCTATTAGTAGCTAGCGGTTAGTATGGGCCTAGGGCTAATTTCTAGCTTTAAAATTAAGATGTTTAAGATACTAATATCTTAGCTATTTATTTATATAAAAATAAGACCTTAACTATATAATCTTTTTTCCTAGTTAGTAAATCTTATTAGTTTATTTTTAGTTTATTTTTTTAATAAACTAAAACTAAAAGTAAAATAATTTAGACTTTCTTACTTATCTAAGCTAATAAAAATATATAATTAATATAATTATATTTCCTTAGTTAAGAGCTATTTAATAATATAATTTTTACTTTTTTAATATAAAAATTTAATTTTTAATTAAGGATTTAAGATAAACTAAAAAAAAAACTTAAATTAATTAATTTTATAACTTTATTTATAATAATTATTAAAAGTATTTTAATTAATTATATAAAAAGCTTACTTAAGGACATTATTATAAATATTTAATAAGTAAATAATATAAAAGTATATACTATTAAATTATTATAAAGTTATTATATAGCTAAGCTTTATTAATTATATATTATATTATTAATTAAATTAATTAATATAAATAAGCTTTATAACTAAAGTATAATTATAATTATAAATATTTATTAATTTATACTTTATTTAAAGAGTATTTAATTAAAGTAATATTTTATATATTTTTACTTTAGATATATTATATAATATTATTAAGAATAAGCTAGGTATAATTATTATAAAAAAGCTTACTATATAAAAAATATAATTTACTTTATTATTACTAATAAGATTTCTTTAGTATATTATAATTATAATAGGTTATACTTAATATATTTTTATATATATTATATTATAAAAAAGAAATAATAATAAGTAAGAAATACTTATTTAAAGAGATTTATATAACTTAATATTCTAAATAAATAATATAAATATATAGTATATTTATAATAAGATATAATAGTAAGTATACTAATACTAATAATATTAATTATACTAATTTACTTTACTTATAAAGAATTTAAATAATTTCTAAAGTAACTTTAGGCTAAGCTAGATATACTAGCTTTAATAATAATTAAATTAATAGATTAAATAAAAAAGTAATTACTTATGAAAGTAAAAAAAAAAAGCTTATAATTAAATAATAAAGAAAATAATTAAGAAAATAAGAATTAAGAATAGTAAAAATAACTTAAACTTATTTTAATATTAAAAATATCTTATAATACTATTTAAATTAAGCTTTATAAGGAAAATTTAAATATAAGTATATAATTAGCTTTTATTATAAAGTAAACCTATTTATAATTTATATTACTATATATATATATACTAAACCTTACTTACTTTTTCTTTAAATGAAGGTAGTAAAGAGTTTTTATTTTATAGCTTATTAATTAAGTTTTTCCCTTTACTTTAGACTAATTTAAATTATTTAGAAGAAGAATTAAATAGTTAGTAGCTAAAGTAATATATAAATAAATAAATAAAAGTTTATTAATTAGATAAGAAAAAATATTTTTTTTATATACTCTAAAAAATATTATTTAGCTTAATTATTAAATTTTAGAATAGTTTAAATACCTCGCTCAGTAGGTAAGTAAAAATAAGTAAGCTATCTAGTCTAACTTACTTTAATAGAGCTCACCCGCATACGGGTTTACGTAATGCATGCTAAGGCGACCGTCTATTAGTAGCTGTGTGTGTTCAACAGTTCCCTGGTTCCTGGATCGGAATCGGGGCTCGGACGTGGGAAGCTCCGGGGGGTGCAAAGCTGCAAGCTGGCAGCCTGGGTCCAGGGGTTGCAGCGTGCTCACCTCACCTCACCACAAGGCACCCGAGGTACCTGCGCCTCCTGACATTATCCCGTTCCTGAAATCCCCCGTCTCCCTCCACACCAACTCACTTCTATACCGACTCCCAAGCCCAAGATATCCAGGCGATTCTGAGGTCCTCCACCCGACGGTAGCTTTCGCGACACGAAGCTCTTTGCGACACCAATCATCCCTATTCCGGTGTCTGGACACAGCTTAAAGTTCCTCGTCACCCTCCTCACATTCTCCGTCGGCCCATCCCAACCTCACACCTGGTCTTTCTTCGCACTTCTTCACCACAGCTATCAGGAGCGCCTAGCCCAATCAGCATAGCCTCTTCGCCATGGCAGCCACCGGCCACATGCACAACTTGACCACGCTCATCAAGCGGTACAGCTTCTTCCCCTTGCGACTCTTGTCCGCCAGCGCCGCTAGTCATGAATACTGACTCTTTTCCAGCCTCGAAGCTGCAACATCCCGACTCGAGGACATTGCCTCCTCCACCGACCTTCCCAAGGATGCTCCTGCCTCTCATCCCCCGATATCTTCTCCCCCAGTAGCTGCCGTCGTCTCCACGCCGCCCGCTGCCCCCGCTCCCCCCGCCGCCCCAAAGCCTGCCGCCGAGCCGCTCCCCGAAGCTGTCGAGGAATTCGACGCCTTTCTCAACTCCACCGTCGACAAATATGTGAAGCTCAGCAACCAACTCGGCGGCCTTGTCGCCCAACAGGTTCGTCCGTCATTCTTTGGCCCCTTCCTGCTCCGTGCCTTGGGACAAACACCCCCAATTTGATATGGATATTTGGCAATTAACACCATACCAACATCGACTAGGCCACGTTGGTCCGTAAGGGACTCCAAGAACAACGCAAGTTCCTCCTCATTTCGACCAAGGCCAAGAAACCCGACCTCTCTGGCGCGGATATGGCCGTGTATCAGGAACTGCTTAAGCCCATCAACGAGGCCCTAATGGCCGTGACCGACCTAAAGGACAAGAACCGCCCCGACCCCATGTATACACAACTCAGCACCGTCGCCGATGGTATTATGGTTCTGGCGTGGGTCACTGTTGACAGCCGCCCCTACAAACATGTAGAGGAGTGCCTTGGATCAGCCCAATTCTTCGGAAATAGGGTGCTTAAAGAGCAAAAAGACAAGTGCGTTTCTCTGAACCCATCCGTGTCGATTCTACTGACCGATTGTGCAGGGACGGCAAGCAGGTCAAGTGGGTTCAAGCATTCTACCAAATCTTCCGCGACCTGGCCGACTTCGTCAAGCAATATTTCGCCAACGGCATCACCTGGAACCCCAAAGGTAGCCCGGCACAGGAAATCGTCAGATCCCTCGCTTCTGCGTCGAGCCCCCCAGCTGCTCCTGCTTCCTCGGCCACCGGTGCTCCTCCGCCGCCGCCGCCGCCGCCTCCTCCCCCTGGCCCTCCGCCAGTCCTGGAGATCAAGGCCGACGCAGCCCCTGCTGCGACGGCGCCGGGCGGCCTAGGGGCTGTCTTCTCCGACTTGAACAAGGGTGAGTCCGTCACAAAGGGCCTTCGGAAAGTGGACAAGTCCGAGATGACGCACAAGAACCCGTCACTTCGCGCAAGCTCAACGGTGGCCGACCGTGACGGATCGGGTCGTGCTAAAAGCCCAGCGCCCGGCAAGAAGCCCAAGCCCCAGAGCATGCGAGTCAAGAAGTCACCCAAGCATGAGCTCGAAGGCAACAAATGGACTATTGTATGACAACCCCGATGCGACGTGATTCGAGTTAGCTGACTGATTCCCAATCCAGGAAAACTATGACAAGGAGCCTCAGCCGATCGAGATTGAGGCATCCCTGACCCAGTCGATCCTTATCAGCCGATGCAACAGCACCACCGTTATTGTCAAGGGCAAGGCAAACCAGGTGACGATTGAGAACTCGACCCGACTGTCCCTCGTCGTCGACAATCTGGTCTCGACCGTGGACGTGGTCAAGGCCCAGAACTTTGCTCTTCAGGTCCTGGGCACCATCCCGACCGTCATGCTGGATCAAATCGACGGCGCCCAAATCTACTTTAGCAAGGAGAGTACTGGTACCAAGATCTTCACGAGTAAGTCTACGGGCATAAACCTGAACGTCATCTCCGGCCCCGACGAAGATTACAAGGAAGTACCCTTGCCATCGCAGATCTGTTCATACTACGATGAGGAGAAGGACGACTTGGTCAATGAGATTGTGGCACATGCTGGCTAGGCTTGTCGCTGCACGATACTTGGATATTTGGCCTGCAGGACTAGGGTATCGAGAGGCTCGTATTTTATCGTGTACAGTTGGGATTCGAGTGGCAACACCAACAAGTGACAGACAGCGCGCCTTAATTTAAATGCTTGGCAATTCGACCATATCTTAGCCTCTATTTGTCTTCTCCAAGTCTCCCCAGCCTTCTGCTCAACATGGAACAGTGCCAGAATCCACGGCTAGTAAATGTAACAAACACGACAGTGCCAATATCCCGAAAGGCGTATCTAGAATAACTCCTTTGGCGTGTATCAACCGTGAATGACGCCAACCTTCTTGTCTACGGATACAAAAGGGTCCACGGCTCTATAGCTTGGCCTTGGGTGGCTCAAGTGTGGGAATGAGGAGATCGCGCATCTCTTCCGCGGCTTCGTTCAAGTAGTGGCTCATCCGATCGCTTCCCAAACCCTTGGAAACAACGTTGAAGTTGAGACTGTTCAAAGTCATTAGTGTTGCGTTCATGAAGCTATATGTCCGCTGCTAGTGCTCTAATGGAAGCATGGAGGGCTTGTGCGCTTACTTGTTCTCATTGATCATGTAGGCAATGCCAAATCCAGCATCAATGACTTGGCTCCATCCGTAGCCATTGAAGAACTCGGAGCTTAGCTGGGAAGTGGACAGGTGCCAAGAGGCAGAGTAAGCGAAGGCGGGATCCTTGTAGATGGCGGGCACGTCCTGACCGGGTTCGAGGAGTCTCTTGAGACCGAAGAGATGTCTATCAACCCCCTTGCCGTCGGAAGCGGCGGTAATGTACTCGAGGTGGGCGTTGATGGCCTTTCGGAAGAGGTCAATGCGTGTCTTGTCCTCCGACGAGCCATCGGCCATGGCCTTGCACCAGGTTACCGACTCATCCGAGACCGTTCGACAAGTCTCGGTACGGCCAAGCTGGAAGCGTCGAGTGGCGGCAGACTCATACGTAGGACGGTTCTTGCCGTACATCTTGAAATAGGCGAGCTGAATAATCATCTGGACATAGGCATCGGGGGAACACTTGAACTTCTTGATAAGACCCTTGCCATAGCCCTGATAAGCCTGGACGGCAAGTTGGTGCTGGGAAATGATGCTGCTGAAGTCCTTGGTGGCGCGATCAATCTCGGCCTGAACCTTCTGGTCAATGTTAAATTTGACAAGTTGGGGCTCAGGGAGATTGGAGCGGACGGTTGGATCGGAAAAGTCGAGCTTGTTGCCGAAGATGAGGTCGTTGACGTAGTCGTTCAGGCGGTGAGTCGGAGTTCCGTCCATCATGGAGTGCTCACCCATGAAGCCAGAGGTGCCGTTGTCGTTGACAATGAACTGCAACGGCTTGTCGAACCATCGATTGGCGCCATCGCCGTGCCAGTATTGGTGGGCACGCTCCTCGAGGGTGACGGGGGCGGCGTCGTCAAGGCAAAGGATGAACGAGGCCGCCTCGATGGCCTCGAGAGCAGCCTTGTTGTTGGGGCTGGCCTGGAGCAGGACCTCGCGGGCGTCGGCCCAGATATCGCGGTTCTCCGAGGTCAAAGCGCCTACGGCGGGAACGCGGTGAGCATTTTGGTACACGTGCTTGAACTGCTGCTCTAGCTCCGAGGTGTTGAGCTGCTTGCCATCGATTTCGCACTGGATCTTGAAGAATTGGTTCTTGCGGATGGCGATGATGTACTTGTGGTCGTCTGCCGAGTACTTGATAGGATAGTCGGCGGGTTTGGCGGCAACACGGGAGGCATTGAACATCCACTTGTAGGAATCCATGCATATGGGAAGCTTTTTCATATACTCAGGCTCAAGGGTGCCCGCGTCGACCTGCTTCTTGAACTCGAGAGCCGAGGTAGTGATGGCAGCAGCACGCTTGGCCGGGTCTCGACGCCGACGATCATCTCGATGGGAGTAGAAGTAGCTGACGTAGGGAACGACGGGATCGCGATAGGCCAGATAGGCGGCCTCATTCCACCATTCATAGATCCAGTTCTTGGTGTTGGGGTCTTCGCGACGAGCAGTGAGCTTGTCCTGGAGCTTGGAGCCGACGCCGCCAGGGCGAACGAAGTCCTGAACGGCCTTCTCGCTGGCCTCGTATTCGGCAGGAGAGAGAATGGGGTGGAGGGATTTGAGATAACGCTTCGCGGTCTCATCGAGGGAGGGCACCGGTAGACGGGGCAAGGAGTCTTGAAACCTTAGCATGGGGCCTTTTGACTTGTCCTCGGCATAACCTGGAAGCAGGCGTCAGCGGTAGCAGCAGTGTTTGTGAGCGAGGACGATAAAAGTCCGACTATCACATGCGAATCCAGGACTGACGCGTACCTGAAGGGACGGAGCTGTTGGCTCGCTTGGTGGGTGCCATGATGAGAGTCTGCGCCTTGGGTGAAGTCAGTATTGATGCCGGGCAGGATGGCAGATGTGAGTGAATGAACATGGGGGAAAGAGACGAGTCGTCGTCGGTAACCCATGCCCAACAAACAAAAAAAGACCCGGTTGCCCGGGCCATCTGGTGGTGGTGGCATTGGGAGTAGAAGTGGTCGTTTGTGCAGAGGGAAGCTAGCGGAAGCACAGGCATACGCATACACACCTACACCCACACACATACTCACACGAAGGTACAGGCAGAGGGCGAGCGCGGGACGCGACGTGTGAGAAACAGACAGGGGAGACAAGAGAGACTCACGGTGCGTGTTGCGTTGATGTGACGGAAGCTGTTCCTCAGGGCGGACGAACGGGCTAACGTCAACATGGCCGGCGCGGAGCGAGATGCGAGGGCTCAGAGGGAGGACACGAGGAGAGGTCTTGATCGGCGGCGGCACCGGAGAGTGACAGCGGCGAATGTCGTTTTTAAAGGGTTGTTGGGCTGGACCAGTGGACGGAGAGCGAGGTTTCAGAGGGGCAACAAAGCCGTGGTCCGTGGAGTATCACGGTAGGCCTCGGCTCGACGACGGGAGGGATGGCGGAGATGGTGGAGGTGGAGTTGTGGAGTTGTGGAGCTGGCGCGCAACTGTGTCGAAATAACCAATTACCGTACGTAGGTACCTAGGTAGGTAAGTACCAAAGGTAGATAAGTGCCTAAGGTCCAAGGTAATTGTAGTGTAGAGTACTTCGTCTGTGCCTGGGTTGACGCTGCAAAAGGAGGCGAGGCAGGGTTGGCAATGGGGCTTTTGTCTCCTTCTCACAAAACAGAGGGAGGTTTGGCGGGGGAAGAGCTATAGTAAGTACCCTGGGTTATGCTGGGGTCAGGGCTAGGTTTCCTTGGGATTGACCTCGTTCCTTACTTGTTACTGCGTACCAGCCCATATGCACAGCATTCTATCTACCTGCCTTGGTAGTAAGTATGTAATAGTAGATGAGTACCTTGATGGGATTTCTCTCTTGATTCAATCCCATCACACATTCAAAAAGCCTTTGTTCTTCTTTTCCCTCCTCGGACCATCATCACTGGAGCCGTAGAGAGATTAGGCGCAGAACCGTAGTTTACGTGTAGGTATGCACACTGCACACATGCGTGCGCGTGTCCTCCGCGTTCGTGTCCCGAGACGTCACCGCCCCGCTTCAGCCTTGGGCCGAGGTATGAACGGGCTGAGGCACCCAAGTAAGCTAACCTAGACTACAAATACCTGTCCAAGTACCCAGTACTTCCGAAATGCATGCCCCTGCTTAGGCACTTACACAGTACTAAGTACTAGCATGCAGGTTGCTGAATGACAAGCTGGTAGTCGGCACACCAGAAGTCATCCACCCTCCCGTCCACATGTCCTACAGTCCAGTGTCCGACAGTCCAGTGATTCGAGGGACAGCAGGTTGACCCAGTGTCTTACACGCTGACTCCCTTCCCCCCTTCCAGATGTCCCAAGAGGTGCTGACTGTTGTTGCTCCTATGTGCTCTAGTCTATGTATCTCTGTAAACACGTGCGCTCGTATGAGACTACAATGAAAGACATGCTGACTGGCTGCTAAGCTTCTGTCATCTATGCAGTAAGCAAACAGCCCTCTTCCCATTACCGATTAGATTGCCTGGGGTGAGTTGAGGTAGCTCCGGCCCATGATCAATTCCGTTGATGCGATGGACGCTCATCGGCCGGCCCTCCGCGGCCGACCCCTTCCTGCAGAGGACCACGGCCGGGGCTGCCTGTCCCACTCAGCGCCATCTCTCAACCCGTCGCCTTCCCCGCTGGTCCGGACGTCTCCGGGATATGTCCGAAGTCTGGATCCGCAACCCCCCATTACTCCGGGCATGCTCCGCTACCTTTGCTATTTCACTGCCGGCACTAGATTAATCCCCTACAAGTACGTCTGCTTCGAGACAAATGACATATGCACGTAAGAGTAGTATCTTTGGTGGACTAGTAACGGCAGTACCACTACACAGGTTGAGGATATTTCAACTCCTAAAGAAAAGCCCTAAAACCATCATCGGTATTACTTGCTCCTCGACACTGTTCCATCGCTTCACAGGCACACAAATGCAAGACGGGACGGATTTGCAGAAAACTAAAGGCATCTATACGTAATAGTACAATTACAAACACGAAGACCAAATATAAAAGCGTATCTCGCGCCTCAGCTGATGGGGCATTGCTGTGCCGCTCGGCCTGTCGTGGCCAAGCCATTGCAAGACGTGAAGGGGCCCTCTTCTCCCCTTCGCGAGACCGTTATCCGGTGCCGCCACGTTCGTCCCAATCGCGCCAGCTTGCCTATCCTGCCGGTATTTGCCCAGTCCAATCAATACACTTGCACCGAAACGCGCCATTCGGACGCCGCCGTTGACTAGATCCCAATCTGCCCCATTGTCTGTCCGTCTTCTGGGATCACCTTGCCTTCAATTACTGAATCCCTCCTTCTCGTCAAAGGCCACCTAAAGGCCCCCTACGCCTCGTAGCTCTTCACTTGGCCATCGCTGCTAGGCGGAGGCACGGCCTGGGCTCCGACTGTCGACTGGAAGCTCAGCCGCTCACCGTCAGTCATGGCCTCATGAGCCATGCGGACGCCCTGCTCACCCCCCGTGATCACCGCCGCCTTGAGACCCTCCTGAACCTCTCGCACTCGCCGCCTAAAGGCTAGCCGGTCCAGGAAAAGCTGTTGACGTGCGCGTTCCAGTTCACGGCGTTCGGCCCGGAGGACCGCCTCCATCTCGTCAAAGTACTTCAGCTTCATCTCAAGCTTCTGTAGTGTCACGTTGGACGCAGCTGATACTAATCGCGTCATCTCCCGTTCTTCATGTGATGCGAATCCTGCGGCCCGTGCCCCTATGGAAGCCAGGGGGATGGAAGCCAAGGCAGTCGTCTTGGTCTTAGTCGTGGTCGTGGTCGTGGTCATCATAGTCGAGGTCACTTCCTGTCGGACATCCAGGTCCATGGAGTCGTCCTTATCCTTGCTGTCACCATTGGCCTGGGCATTGTCACCAGACTTATCTCCATCCAGCTGCTTGCGGAGCTTTCGCTTGAGCTCGTCTGCCGACTTGTTGGCAGCTGCCGCCGTGCTAGCTGGGTCCGCGAGGCTGGCGAGAAATCCAACCACAGACATGACAGGGTTGTCTACCTGACTGAAAGGGAGTTGACCTTGTTGAGGGCCGAGCATCGACAATCCCGTTGGCGCATTGATGGGTGCTTCCGCGTCCAAATACTTCTCCTCAATATCTAGTTGCAGGAACTGGAGGACACACTCTTCTCGCGTGCGGGTTCCAACATGCTCGGAAATCTCACCCCAGTCGTCGTCAAATCGCTCCAGGCCTTCCAGGAGACGCAAGATCTCCGCGTCGGTCCACGGGGCATCTCGATCCAGGATTGAGGTGTAGGTGGGGTTTTCCATTTTGACATACATGTTACTCGTATGGTTCGCAGGTAGACGACCCTCAGTGAAGCAATTGGGGCAAAGATCGTATTTGGCCTTGGGATTGGCATCGGTGTGGTTGCTGTGATAGTATATTCGGGTGCAGTCGTTGCCGCACTGATGGCAGTGAACCTTGGCAATAGGGGTCTTGGTGGCATCATCCGTCCCAGGGACCCCGTTGGTGGCGGGCGGCTCACCATTGGCCTTGCCCTCGGTCTTGCTGATGGGGGTTCCCTTCGCATTGGCCTCGTAGATGTTTCGACCGATCCCGAGATTCTGTTCGCCCTTGGTGGAGGGGGTAGCAGCGGCCTTGTTATCGGTGTCCTGACTCTTCTTTCCCTCTAGAACGACCGGGTCAGCCGAGGGTTGCCACGCTTGCAGGCCCCGGGGAGTATCGCAGATGATCTTGAAATGGCCGGTGAAAGGCGGGCCGACATGGGATGGACGTTGATCAGCATCAACCTAGGTCGTGTTAATATCGCTTCGGTGTCTGGTATGAAGGTCCATACCTGATAGTTGATCAAACCCCATTGCTCCAGAAAGGCATGTACGCGCATGATTGCGCAAACGTCGCCAGCCAAGTTTCTGCGACAAGCTGTGACTGTGAGGTACTCAATGGGGTTTAGTCGATAGGTGTTGATCATAAAATCACGGTAGTCCTTGTAGACAGCGGGGGTTTTGCTTCGATTACGGTTGTTGAAGAACTCGGCCATGGCTTTGCGTTCGATGTCATGAATCGTGTTCATGTCGAACCAGGTGCTGTAGCTTGGTAAGACAATGGCGTGGGTCTGGGCGATGAGATGCTCGCGAGCAGCTGACTCGATTGCGTCCTTCGACTTTGATTCTTGGCCATTCGTCCCGGCTGTTGGATCGCTCTGGCTGATGCCATTCTTGCCGTCTTCGGGCGCGTCGTTCATCTCGTCGTCACCACGAACTGTGGAGTCAGCGCAAAGTTCGACCAAAGCATTACGGATGGCGAGCGAGCGAGGGGGTGATTTACCTGGGGCGGGAGTAGTGCTGTCCTGCTTGATGTTGGTCTCATTCAACGGGCCCTCCGACATCTGGATGTCTGTGTACCACGTCAGTGTCATGAGCCAGAGAGTTATTTATGAGAGGCGCGCGTACCTTCGCCATCTCCAGCACCGGATTCTGGCTGCAGGGGGGGTTGCGCGAGAATCGGGTTGCTGTTGGGCGATGCGCCATTGCCTGGCGAGCCGTAGGTCGCGGAGTCGTCCATTCTGAGGGCGGTCGCGGTCAGCTGCCAACACCAGGCGAACGGGGACGAGGCAGGTCAATCGGGCGCGCGGGAGACGTGACGCGTCGCGCGGCTACTGGTGAGACTGAATGTCGCCCAGCAACTTTTGCAAAGGTTGGTTCGAGATATCGCCGGGGATCCGATGTCTAGCGTTGCGATCTTGATGGAGTCTGGCAATGATGGGTCGCGTTTGGAGAAATTTTGGCGCGACGAGAACGGGGGCTGGCTGCTGCATCTCAGTGTGCATACCAAGACAGACCAGACCGCGAAGCACTAGGGGGTTTGGTAGTAGCCACGTGATGCTTGATCAGTCAGACGTGTCACGTGCCGGATCTACTGATCTGGTACGTGCTTGTCGCAAGCACCTTCCAATGGTGGCCCCCTCCCTTCCCATTCGCTCGCACTTGCCTTTTCCGAGTCGGCGGCTCGGCAAGTTAAGCAAAACCGTGCAATCCCGGCGAGTGGCCGATGACGGTGGAGTCCCACGCGACCTGGAACATCTCGGCGAAGGCTACCTCGGGCCGTCACCAGCCGTCGTCGCCGTCTTCAACTGCCCTATTCTGGACTTCTCTCCTCTGGCTTTTAAAATTCCCTTTCCTCGAGCAAGAAGTTGGCCGATTCCGCCCAAAATCTGCGATAAGATGCTTCCGACCGCGAGACGAGTACTGGCGACACGGGCGACCGGTCTTATTGGCCGCGCGCCAGCCCTGAACCTTAGCGCGCATGACCGCCAGAGGCTTCTATCTACCCTGGCCATCTTGGAGCAGCGGGATGGACAGTTGAACCACAGCTCATTGAGCGCCTTTACGGCAGCCCAGAAGCTGGGCGGCCCTGTACATGGCTTTGTTGCCGGCAGCAACATTAAGTCTGTTGCTGAACAGGCTGCAAAGGTTGACGGGGTCGAGAAGATCATCGCTGTAGAGAACGGCGCATATGACAAGGTCAGAGAGCAATGAGGCGGGTAGCGCATGGCCTGCCCCTTCCACCAATGCCTCTTCCAAGCTGACGTTCGGACAGGGACTTCCCGAGAACTATGCCCCCTTACTCGTTGAGAACATCAAGAAGGGCGGCTACTCTCATGTCATCGTCGGCCACACTGCCTTTGGGAAGAACCTCCTGCCCCGGGTTGCCGCTCTCCTCGATTCGCAACAGATTTCCGACATCACGGGTATTGAGAGCGAGAATACTTTTATCCGGCCCATCTTCGCGGGCAATGCCATCGCCACCGTCGAGTCATCCGACGCCATCAAGCTCGTAACTATTCGGGGCACGGCCTTCGCCGCCGCCGAGCTCGCGTCAGGATCTGCCGTTGTCGAGGATGGTGTTGACCCCAAGGCCGAGTCGGCTACTGAGTGGGTGTCCGAGAATCTCACTAAGTCCGACCGTCCCGATCTGGCTACGGCTGGCAGGGTTGTGGCTGGCGGCCGTGGTCTCAAGTCCAAGGAGGAATTCGACAGGGTGATGCTTCCTCTGGCCGACGCTCTCGGCGCCGCGGTTGGTGCCTCTCGCGCGGCCGTCGATAGTGGCTACGCGGACAACAGTCTCCAGGTCGGTCAGACTGGCAAGGTCGTTGCCCCTCAGCTGTACGTGGCTGTTGGTATCTCGGGTGCTATTCAGCATCTTGCGGGCATGAAGGACAGCAAGGTGATCGCGGCTATCAACAAGGACGCCGACGCACCCATCTTCCAGGTCGCGGATGTTGGTCTTGTCGGCGATCTTTTCGAGAAGGTGCCCGAGTTGACAGAACAAGTCAAGAGCGCGTAATGTCTATGATATGATACACACATATGGAGTGAGATGTCATACAACAAGTTTAGATTTCCCACCCGTCCTCATTCAAGGACCGCCAACATCTCGGCCGTGCTTGTGAACTTCTCCCTCTCCTTTCCGCTCTCCCGCCCTCGCAGTCGTTCTGCCTGATCAATCTTGCGCCAGTCATCCCACGCAACGGCTCGGCTTGCGGACGAATGAGCCTCTGCGCTCACTGCCTCCCACCCGCGGCGGGCCTTCTCAGAGGCTGTGTGCAGGAAAGGAGCCCCCGAGAGCCAATCCTCTGTAATGGCGTCTCCCGTGATGAAGGCATCTTGCATGGTTGATGCGATGACACCCGTGGGGCCTGTCTTGACCCAACCTGCACAATACGCCCCGGGGACATTCTGGTCCCGTACACCCTCTGCATCGTCGCTCGACACCAGGCGTGTCACTCTACCTAAGCCGTCGTGGCATACGACGCCGCGCCGATTGTCGAACTGGATGCCAGCATCGTCAAAGCCTGGGAGGGGAATCGACTTGTAACCAACAGACCGAAACACGATGTCGGAGGACAATACGACCGTTTCCCCTGTCGGCTTGACAGAGGACTGGGGGTCGAAGGGCGAAGATAGCTTGGTGACGTCGAATTGCGTGCTCGCAACGTTGGAGGGTGAGTCTTGGTTGGCCAAGAAGTGCTTTGGAGACAGACAACTATCCAGCGACCAGGACTTGGAAGCTGCCTCGGACAGGGTCGGCGAACCCTTGACCAAGACCTCCATCATCCGCCGCGTCGCACGAGGCAAGGTTTTGAGGCTCTCCGGCACAAGGTTTCGGTTGAAGGGTAGGAACTCCACGCCGGGTAACTTCATGAGCTCACGGATCTCCTTGATAGTGAATGCAGCTTGCATTGGTCCACGTCTTCCAACAACATGAATCCTTTTGATTCGGCTCTCGGCAAGTTTAGCCAAGGCATGTTCGGTGATGTCCGTCTTTCTGAGCACATCAACGTCCTCAAGGAGCATCCGTGCCACGTCGAGAGCGACATTTCCCTGGCCAATAATGACGGCCTCCTCACCCCGGGTCAAGTCCAAGTCCAGGCCCGCGTAGTCTGGAAGGCCGTTGTACCAGCCAACGACGTGGCGCGCTGAATGAATGCCAGCCAGAGTGGACTCGCCGGGAACTCCTAGCTTCTTGTCCTTCGACGCTCCGTACGAAAATAGCACGGCGTGATAGTGACGCAAGATGGTTTCTAGCTGGATCGTGCAATGCTGGGTGGAGTGACCTGGCCGGCCAATGGATACGTTCCCAATGAACGTGAAATTGGGTGACGAGGCGATCTCGTCAAACTTGTCCTGGCAGTTCTACTCCCACACGTTAATACTCGCCAACGCGGCTACTGTGGATATCCTCATCGCACACCTTGACCTCGGGATGATCGGGCGCAACTCCGTGGCGGACCAAGCCGAAAGGCACCGGGAGACTCTCGTACATGTCGACCTGGGCACCTGGGATCTTGCCCATGACCCGATATGACGTGTAGAAACCGGCGGGGCCGGACCCGACTACTGCAAGACGGAACGGCAAATCCGGGGATCGAGCGGAGGGCCGGCGGGAGGAGGAAGCAAAGGACCGGCTATTGCGGGGGAAGCTGGGGAACTGGCGCGCCAAACCGGGCGGCCGAGCGATTTTCAACCCCAATGGCATTATCACAGGTGGTGGATGAAGATGTCATCAAGATGGGTCTCCAACCCGATGCCCCGGGTGGGATTACCTCGCTTGCTCGCGCTCTCGGAGCTTAGGGTCTAGGTACCGGGCGTTTCGTCGGGGACCGACCTCCGAGCTGTTGCTGTGGCAACCCGGGCCCGCTCACGCACGCACGCAAGCAGCATGGCGCTGGATGATTATCGACACACACCACCAAGCTTAGATGAGACACATACCCGGATTCTTGGAACCACTCACTCATCGTACGTCGAACCGTCGCATTCCGTCAATCCCGATCTCCAGCTACGCACGCTTCTCGGCCGGTTCGTCTTCTCGCCCTCATTCTAACCCATCGAGCATCAGTGTCTCGTGCAAGCGCAGCGGTGCATTCTAGCGCCCGCGACTCAGACTTACCATGGGTGGTTCGCAGCCGCCGTTCATGTACAGCGCCGTCCAGCGCAACGATGCCCGATTCCCAGAGACGATATTCGACCCCAAGGCCGTCACGAGGGCGAGCTGGGAGCCCAAAAAGCCCAAGCCCAAGCCCGACGGACCCCTCGTCTCCTTCAACCGCCATCCGGAGTAAGTCGTGTTGCAAACACCTTCACATGGCCGCCCGTCAGCGCACGCAGCAATCCAGCTGACCCGTCCGTGATAGTGCCCACATGGTGCTCTCGTACCGCTCCAACAACTATTCATCGCTGAGCCCCCGCACCAAGAATTGGGTTAAATGGCTGCGATACTTCCAGCTCCTGCTGCGCATCCTCGAGCTCGTAGGCGCCGTCGGCATCTTGGTCTTGATGATTCTGACCACCAAGGTTGAGGCCGTTACCGGCTGGATTCTGAGAATAACGGTACGTTGGTGCTTTGATTATGTGACAGAAGCGCTGCTGACACCTTGCCACAAGCCCGCCGTCGTCACGGCCCACTGTCTCTATGCCATCTACCACCTCTCTCGCGATTCCTCAGGGCGGCCCCCTGCCTCGTCGGCCGCCTACCACCTGTTTTCCGCGATGACGGACGTGGCCGCTGCACCCATTTACGCATTTTGTGCTCTGACCGTGCACAAAAAGTCGGACAGTTGGAAGACAGTCCTTGCAGACCAGAATCTCATGGATACCTTCAGGCCGGTTGTCTACTACACTCTCATCGCCGTGGCCAGCCTTCACCTGGCTTCGCTTTCCAACTCTCTCTGGCTGGGATGGATGTTCCGCAAGATCAGCTTCATGCCCCCGGACATGAACCCGCTCGAGGATAATCTGACGGCCCGGCCCAAGCACAAGAAGGCCAAATCCTCTACTTCCACCCTGAGCACTATGGATACAGGCGGTCGGCTTTCCACTGCTCGCGATCCTCGTCGACAGTCGGTTCTCTCCCACGATGGCGTCGAGCGGCCCCCGTCTATTCCCTTTATGTACACCCGGACCGGATCTACCACCACAGTGGGAAGCCGGGGTTCTCGCCAGTACCAGAAGGTGCCAACTGGTCCATCTCGCGATTCGATTGCTTCCAGGGACACCAAGCGCACTTCTATTGCTCCGTCCTATCACCGCGACTCCTACACCGAGATCCCCCTGCACGACCCTAATTCTTCTCGCCCAGCCAGCAGCTCAAACAGGAATAGCCAGACTCGACCTCCCAAGTTCACTGAGACGTGGGTACCAACCGACTCGCTCATCTCCCGAACAAACCAGCGGAATCGTGAAATAGCGGCAGCTAAGACGAGTGCCCAGAACCGGAGCAGCAAGTCTTATGAGGCCCTGACTCCGCGATACTACAACGACGACGTGTCTGACGATGAGTACGGTGACGAGAACATCCAGATCCACAACGACAACGACGAGACAGACCTTGGTGGCGACCTCCGACCTCATCCTTTGCGCCTGAACCCAACCGAAATGGATCGATCTACTCCTCCTCCCCGAGCTAGGACACCTTACTACCACCCCCTTACCAACTCCTTGTCCGAGGTCAGCTCAAACACCAGACGCGTTAGTGCCGGCCACGACATTGCTGATGAGAAGCCCGGCCTTGCGCCAGCCAAGCCCTCGCCTCTCAACAGACAGAGCTCCATCCAGAAGGAAGACGACTTCTATTCTCGACCTTATGGCGACCTGAAGAGCGCGACTCCGCCCGTCATGGTTGGGAACAACCGCAAGGTCTCCTCGGGTAATGACTTTGACTCCAAGTATGCGTCCGCGCCTTATGAGCGACGGAATGTCAGCGGCAAGGTTGCCGAAGAAGGACGTGGCGGCGCTGCTGGCAGCAGGGTTTCTGTTTACGAAACTCGATTTGGGCGGGACTAGCTTTGAAGCCCTGGAGTGTCTAAAACTTGATTTGATGCTTGTTTGGTTGTGCAACTTCTTTTGGCAAAATGGTCGCACTGCGGGTTGGTGTGGATAATGTGGTTTGGATGAGGGTAAATAGGAGTGGACGGCGTGATTTTGGTAGATGTTGATTTGTGTACTAGGAATTGACGGGAACTTAATTGTCCTTTCTAGACTTTTGTGCTACCAATTTGTGACATCATGCCGTGAAGTCGTGGCCCAGCAGCTACTGGCCCAGAGCAAACGAGCGCCATGCCGTATCAGAGCTTTGTTGTTGATCGCCCTTCCAGCGCTTTTCGTCCCATAACTGCAATTTGCACAAATGCCTCATTGTAGGTCGTCCGTGAGGGCAGTTCCAGGGCTTATCCAGCTCACCCATGTGTCTCACCAGCGTCTCCATCTGCCCTTGCTTCAAAGGTTTCCCAATCATGATGCTGCTCCGGCATGCCCGCATGGCAAACATCTTCCTTACTTTAGATGGACGTGGGATGTGTTTGGACTCAGATGACTCGTCCCCAAGGAGTGAGATCAGTTCCTCCAGGTCAGCAAGAGTGAATGTTGTTTCACGGCTGAGAGGCAGGGCTAGAAGCTGACATCTTGAGCCTACTGGCTCGTCACCACTCGTGTCAATGCTGACCTTGAACCCGTTGGCCTCAATCGCCTCGATATTCTCCATAACAATCTCCTCTTCGAGAGCAGTTAGCTCGAGTTGTTTGGGGCGAACGAGCCGCTGAGACTGCACTACTGTGGTCGCTTGCAGTCTCTCAAAGTTGTATTTCTCATCGGTGGCGTGCTGATCGATGATGAACAACTCGTCGTCCTCGACTGATTCCTGGTCGTCCCCAATCTGATTCTTTGCCGGACGAACCGCGATTATGAACCCGAGGTTGAATTGTCCCACAATTCGCATTCTCAAGAAGTCTCCCTTTGAGATGGCAAGCGAGAGCTTCTCCTCAGCGTCGTCGGCGCCGAGATCTGTCACCCCACTCTTGTCTGACTTGCTAGCGCCCGTCTCTGGGATACATTCGATCCAGCTTGTCATTCGTGATCGCAGAGTGCCCTCATCGACTCGTAGGTGCTGCACTGTCTGGAATGTGGCGTCTTTCTTTTGCATCTTGGTTCTCGAAAGATGTTCCTTCTGTTCTGTTGTGTTCAGTCTAGCGGAGCCTTCATGCCCTGTCTGACTTTCGTTCACCCCCGGATCCAGGTGTTCTTCGGGTCTGTCCTCTCGTGAATTAAGCACGGAGCTCGACGAGCTGTCACTCATTATGGCTTCGAGGGTGGCACCGGGGATACTATTGCCCTGTCCATTGTCAACCGTGGCCCCTAAGCTATTTGGCGGACCAAGTGCTCTATCGGAGTCTTCCTCGGATTCTGCATGAGACTCCTCACGGACCTCTTGGCCAATTTCCTCCCCGGACTCCTCGTCCTCTTCGTCATTTGAAAGTGTCTCGTAGTTACCATCCCCATCTTGCCCCTTTTGATGGGCCGAAAATAACTGTGTTAGGCGATTCCCAAACGACGGATGTGGTTCATCTCCTGTCTTGCGCTTCTCGGAAGCAGTTATTTTCACGGACACAGTTTCATGAATCGGCTCTTTTGACGAGTTCGTTGCATGGCCGACAATGTGATCACCTATGAATAGGGTGGTGACTTCGAGGGCATTCGGTTTGTGTGATGATTGCGGTGCTTGATTTTCATGAGTATTGTAAGGTTGGACTCCAGGGCTTTGAGGTTCCTCTTGGTCGAGTGCCTCGTCAGGCGAGGGAGATGACGGGACCGCGGTCCTCGTCGTTACTCTGCTGCTCGTTTTGCTGGCTTCTACCAATCTTTTGTTGAAGTCTAAAACTGGCCTGGGCTTGTCATCCTCGCCACTCTCCGAAAGCTCTGACCCCCCTATAGGGTGACCAACATTCGTTACAGTCTGCGCAAGCAGAGTTGATGTGTTTAGAGTCTGGTCGGTGGGTGCCTCGGGGATAGGGGACTTGAACATTTGGGTTCTGGTGGGTCTGCTTTCTGTCTTATTCTCAACCCATCGACTGATCAAGTTTTGACCGCGATCATCTTTCATTAGAGACCTTGAATTACCCACGGTCCTCGCCCTTCCCGGAGGCACTCTCCCAATGGGGGATTTGTCATCACTGGCCTCACTCTCCGAATGCGAATCCGGGTCCGAGTTGTCGCTCGAGGTTGTTGGGCGAGCAGCTGTTTTCCGGATTGTGGGCGTAGGTTTACTCGATGGTGCTTCCGGCTGTCGAGGTTTCAGGAGCTGAGCCACGGGAAGTGAATGGTCATGCGAGTCAAACAAAGCCATTAAAGAGTTCCGGAGCGTTTCAAGAAGATTGTTTTGATCGTGCAATAGAATGCTTCGCTTGTCAGGGCTGACATTGACGTCGTACATGTCGGTATCGAGCTGAATATTTGCCAATATGAAGGGGTTTTGAGAGGAATTATGAGTTCGATACACTTCGTTGAACACCTTGGCAAACTGTGGCAAGCCACAAGGTCTTCCATTGACGAAGAACATCTGACGATCTGGCATCTGTCGACCGTCGCCGTGAGATGGCCGTGATACATGGCCCACGACATGGACATCTCCGATAGTTGGAGCGGCACTGATGTCTTTCTGTGGCCCCCGGCCGACCGTAGATGGCTCCATTTCTAGCTTCAAATCAAGGGGCACCAAGACCGCCATCGTTTTGGCGCCAAATATGTTGATGATGTTTTCTCGAGTGGTAGGGTTGCCTCTCGTCGAGAAGAGATGAATGCGCTTCCCCTTGGTTGGTTGTTGGGATACGCTAAACTTCAGGTTCGTCTGAATGCACGCATATTGGTTGAGGAGGGCAATGACCTTGTGCCATTCCCTCTTGATATTTCGTTCCAGTTCCCGACGACGAACGGGTAAGTTGTGGAACAGCTTCTCGACAGACACGGTCGTTCCCCTTTGGGCAGCCACGATTGTTGTTCCTCCAAGCTCACCAGAAGGCTCAAAGGCGAGCTTTGCACCCTTGGGAACATCCGAGGCTTGGCAAGTCATGACAGAGAGCACAGAGAGGGCACAGAGGGAGGCGAGTGCTTCGCCACGAAAGCCAAAAGTCTGAAGGGAAGCAATATCCGAGTAGGACGAGAGCTTCGATGTGTGATGCTTTAGAGCAACGGAGGGGTAGTTGCTAGGGGATATGCCAGTCCCATTATCCTGTACTTCGATCAAATCAAGGCCCTGGTTCTTGAAACGAACGTCTAGTTCCAAGATATGTCAGCAATCACCTATAAGAGCTCTGGAGTTGAACTGGACCAAGTCAATTTTGGGAGGAAGTGGGTGGAGAGTGCACACCTATGCTGGTTGCTTCGGCATCAATGCTATTCTCAATCAGTTCCTTCACGACGGAGCATAGATCAATAATGACCTGGCCAGACTGAATCTGGTGGATCTGCACGGAAAGTTTAGCTGCGATCAGTCTTAGAAAGTTACAAACGCAGGTTATACCGTTCGTCCATCGATCTGTTTGATGGTGGCCATGATGATGATTGAGCGTGCGTTCGTGGACGCACGTCTATGTGTGTGGCTCCCAACGGGAGGAATTAGGTGCTAGAGGAGGTGGAGTGTCGGGAAGAAAAGAAGAAGAAAACCCAAGCTCCCTTGTTAGAAGTTTATAGACTGATAAACATTTGGAAGTGAGATTTGATGTTGTTTGTTCTTGATGCTGAATAACACTCACACATCAGAATGAGGCTGGAGCATGAGTGGTTGCACGAGCCTCCGCATGGAACGCGTGGAGGGAGCCAGGTAACCGCGTTAAGCGGATATGGATAAAGGCATAGCCAGAAGCCATGCAATGCAAGGGTGTACCTGTTAGATTGGAATATGTACACAACGGCGTTATGGGTGGTCACATTGATATCGGCCAAACGTTCGCCGAAGGCTGCCCGAAAAGGAAGGCGGTCACCCCTGGTAGAATCCGAAGAAGACCCACTTTCCGGACCGTATCGCAGTCTTAGACCGCAATCAGGGGATAGAGACGGACACACAGAAATACACACGATTTAAGTGCCATGTAAGCTATTCAACAAGTACTTACTTATCTTAAAGAAGAGTACTTAGTACTAAGTTACTTTAAGCAGTTACTAGCCACTAAAGATAAGAACGGATATAGAAGTAGCAAGCACCTCTTTACAAGTTTCAATCAATGAGGGGCCTAGGTATCACAGTTTCGCTTGGAGACTTGGCTCCTCTCCTAACGAACAATAACCTGGAAGCAGATTGCTCGGCGGCAGGGGCCGGAAGAGATGTGGATAGTAGAAGGGTGGATGAGCAAGGATGCGATGCTTAGCTAAGCCTTAGTACTTCGTACTTCGTACCTGCGTCCGAAACCGCGAATAGACATCGTGTATCCGTAATTATAATTATGGGAGTCGCGCTTGGTTGGTTTGGAGCTTGGTCGTTCGTTTTAATCCATAGACTAGAACACCAGAAGCACAACCGGCCAAGAATGGTTGGCCATGTCCCAAGGGCGGCGCACTGGCGATAAGCGGGCATCGTCCCTTTTGTTTGGCAGTGAAATTTCCATGCGCTCCATCACCGAGGTTTACGGAATACTGGACTGGTCAGTGGGAGGTACCTTCATGCTAATGGAAGTAAACCCCACCTTTTCGAAACCAGGGCTACTACGTACTACGTGGTTGGACGAGGCACG
Source organism: Neonectria magnoliae (assembly GCA_037954305.1). Classification (NCBI taxonomy): domain Eukaryota; kingdom Fungi; phylum Ascomycota; class Sordariomycetes; order Hypocreales; family Nectriaceae; genus Neonectria; species Neonectria magnoliae. Next base: position 143,411 of record JAZAVK010000096.1, on the reverse strand, counting down.
CTATCAATATTTCTTTTCGGGAGGGGCTTGGGGTTGTCAGCGACAATTCCAGTACTTGCCCGTGCAAACGACGTGAAAAATAACATTTGGTCTGGTGCCTTGTTTGGCTGCCTTGTGTCTAGTAGTCAGATTTGTCAAAATGCCATGTTGGAAAACTGTGTATTATATAAATTGATGCATTTTTATTGGCATTCGTCAACTTGCGTTTACAGTGCTAACACTCATTTTTAGTTAGATGAGGTACCGGGCTATTTACCCACCTTCAATACTCCGTACCTTAGGTACTTCGCTGGTAGGTATAAAGTAAAGACCTGCAATGAGAATGCCGACGCGATAGGGAATAGTTACGTGTGTATGAAGAAGAGCATGGTTATTGGATGGTGTATTTTCCATGTTGCAAGCTCGCACGCGGAGCAAAATGCTGTTAGAATGACCATTGGATGGGTAATGCCTGCCGATGGATGGTTCAAGGACCTTCCCTCAGTCCAGCGCGGCAAGTCACGGGGAGGTATTTTTGGGGGGCGTTGGGGCCCGGGAAAAAGGGGAGACGTGAGGCTGACTGGCCGACTCAGACGACCGAGCCGCCATGAACACCGCAATTTCCCGGGCACTCAAGGTCCGAAGTACTCCCTAATTACAGACTTACTACCTGAACCAGCACTCACTCCCAAGTAGCCATGGAAGCACGCACTCACTTTTCCACGCAGCCAGCCACTCACGCACACGCCAACACTCACCAAGGGAACGGCATGTAGTCGCCTTTCGTTAGTGCGTCGTCGTCGTCGTCGTCGTCGTCGTCGTCGTCGTCGTCTTCGTCTTCCTCCTCCTCTTCCACGTCGTCCACGACCACCACGTCCTTGCTCTTCTTCCCCCTCGTTGCTGTCGTTGTTGCTGTTGCTGTTGCTGTTGCTGTTGCTGTTGCTGTTGCTGTCGCTATCTACGTCACTATCGCTGTGCTCTCGTCTTTCTGCTGCCTTAGCCGCCATCCTCTCCCCTGGAGATAGGCACACGCACGCTAGGCCCCTGTGCGAGGACCTCACACTCGTTTATTTCTTGCCCTCGCCGCCCCATCTCTCCTCTCTCAACCTAGTCGTGGTTGCTGTCGCTCGGAGCCGGTTTGTTGCTGGCCGCTGCTTGTTACCGCTCGTGGCCTGGGTTGCGCCTTTGCCAGCCCCCTTGCTTCTACCCACTCACTACCCGTCCATAATTGCTCCTGCTGCTTAGGCTTGTTACCTACCTACGAAGTACTGGGCCACTAGGGTAAGGTAGGTTAGTTGCTACTGCTGCCGCTGGTTGCTCCGAGCTTAGCCAAACTTGGCCAACCGTCCAACATCCAACCATTCAACTCGCCAGCCCTCTTCGTCTTTTGCCATCGACCACGACCTCGCCCTCGACCTCTAATCCGCCCTCGTTTCTTCGGCCTCACTCCTCCGCCGTCATAACCACCCAGCTCCAACCCCTATTTCTACGTTCTCCCTGCCTTCGCTCTCAAGGCTCTCGGCGAGTCTCAACGCTCCCTTCTCCATGAAGAGGCGTTCTTCAGGGTCGGCCGATGACGGTGACGAATCCTCTCTCGACTCCGATATCCCCGACCCCGATCCCAGCCCCAACACGCGTCCTTCTGGCCTGAATTCACGCCCGTCATCCGCTAGGAGCAGACGTCCAAGCAGCCTTAATTGGAAGCATTCAAACGGTCGCAATGGACGCAACGGTCATGTTCGCGACGATCCCTTACCGGCAACCACCATAACGCAAACCTCAACTTCGCTCGCTGCTCCATCCACCCCTAATATGGCTCTCGCTAGGACACCACCGCAGTCCCCTTCTCCCGTACACCGCTACCACCGCTCCTCGCCCATTTCCATTCTCGTCCTTCTCACCTCCGCCCTAGGAATCGCCCTTCTCTTCAGTATCCTCCGATCCCTCGTAACACGCCAGCTCGACCCCAAGGGTTGTCGCATGTCCTATATGCGACCCTCCTACGTGCGCTTTTCCGAGTTCGATACGGAACACACTCGCTTTGCTACCAAATATTCACTCTACCTTTATCGCGAACAAGGAGTTGACGAGGAGGATAAGGTATACCACCTTCTTTTCCCTCAATGGCTGTATCTTGGCCTCCCCCGTGTCATATTTTAACACTTTTTCTAGCTGAATGGGATTCCCGTTTTGTTTATTCCGGGCAACGCCGGCAGTTATAAGCAGGTCCGCCCGATCGCATCCGAGGCAGCAAACTTCTTTCACCACAATCTTGAGCATGACAGCGCTGTCCTGGACGCGGGAATCCGAGGCCTGGATTTCTTCACCGTTGATTTCAACGAAGATATTACCGCCTTCCATGGCCAGACCTTGTACGACCAAGCCGAGTATCTCAATGAGGCTGTTCGCTATATATTCTCGCTCTACTCGGACCCCCAGCGAAAGGCTCGTGACGATCACTTGCCAGACCCGACCTCGGTAATTATACTCGGCCACTCTATGGGTGGAGTGGTTGCAAGGACGATGCTCGTTCAAGCAAACTATCAATCGAACTCCATCAACACCATAATCACAATGTCTGCGCCCCATGCACTGCCGGCCGTCACTTTTGACGGGCAGATTGTTCAACTGTATGACGAGATCAACGATTACTGGAGGCATGCCTACTCGCAGAAGTGGGCAAACAACAATCCGCTGTGGCATGTCACCCTCATTTCAATAGCCGGCGGCGGCCTGGATACGGTTGTGCCTTCAGATTATACTAGCTTGGAGTCTCTTGTGCCGCCTACGCATGGCTTTACAGTTTTCACGACTGGAATTCCAACAGTTTGGACAAGCATGGACCACCAAGCAATTCTCTGGTGTGACCAGTTTAGAAAGGTTATTGCACGAACACTGTACGACATTGTTGACGTCCATCGCGCATCGCAAACCAAACCCCGAGCCGATCGAATGAAGGTATTCAAGAAGCGCTTCTTGACTGGCATGGAATCGACGACAGAGAAGGATCTCGGTCTAAAGGAAGCAACGACGCTTCTCACCTTGGATGACAGCTCCAATTCGATCCTTACCTCTGGAGAGCGGCTTATTTTGAAGACTCTCGGACACCAGTCTAAGCCAAAGGCACATCTACTTCCAGTTCCCCCGCAAGGCTCACCTGAATCTAAGCGCTTTACCCTTCTCACGGACGCTCGGCTTGATGAAGCTGGGGAGAGCGGAAAGTTGGAAGTTCTCTTCTGCAGTGTTTTCCCTTCCCATTCGGGACCGGCCAACTCACTCTACCCCTTTCAAATAGATCTTTCTGTCGACAAGACTAGCTCGACGACAAGATTTGCTTGTAAGAACGCTGCTTCGGATTTGATTCTGCTCCCTGCTTCAACGTCTTCGACACGGTTCCCATTCTACCTCGACAGAGACCCAGAAATCGACCCCTTTTCATACCTTCAGTACGACCTGGATCAGGTCATGGACCATCAGTTCGTAGCAATCGTGGACAAGGCTACACCCGGCACGCGTAACTTCGTGATTGCAGAATTCAGCGATGAGTCGGCCTTCTACAAGAAGCAAGATATCAGCCTTACTCGACTCCTTTTGACCGGAACGTCAGTAGAACTTCCTGCCGATCGACCATTGACCGTGGAAGTCAACATACCATCTCTTCAGTCAGCGTTGTTGGCTTATGACCTGGAGATTGCGAGCCCCCTTTGCAAAATGGACCACGCTCTCTTCCGACCTCTCGTGCGGCAGTATCTGGACCGGCCATACGAATCCAAATATTTCGTCAATGCTCGAAGTGCAGCCATCAGTCTTCATGGTGTAGCTCCGTATATGCCACAGCCCCTGGAATCTCGAGCCGAAAACGGCCTTACCTTGGAAGTCTGGACTGATCCATCCTGCAATAGACCTGTTCGTCTCGAGATCAAAGCAGATTTGTGGGGAAGCCTGGGCAAGCTGTATATGCGGTATCGAACTGTATTCGCCGCTTTCCCGCTCCTTACGGTCACATTGGTCTTGCGTAAGCAGTTCCGTGTATACGACAGCTCCGGGGTCTTCATATCATTCTCGCAGAGCCTGGATATGTGCCTTCGGCAGTCGATTCCGCTTCTGCTTCTTTCGTTGACTCTTCTTTCTACTTCGATTAGTGGAGCTTCGATCGCGAGCCTGGGTCGGTTTGTTAACAGAATGGTTCCAACGACATCGGAAATCGACTTTCATCAGCACGAGAGTCTAATCGGAACTGAAGATCCCTTCTTCTGGTTTCTAGTCCCCTTGATTGGCGTCGTCTGCATTGGCGTTTGCACCGTCCTTCACTATATCACACTGGTCTTGACGCAGTGCTTTGGCCTGGTGTATAGTTTGCTCATTTCTTTAACTCTCTTGGGCGTGGCTGATGAGCAAGGACGCGCCAGATCGCCTGCTTTTGTGCCGTCTACGCCAAGACGACGTATGATCACGACTGCAGTCCTCTTGTTTTTGGTGTCAACCTTCGTTCCATACCAATTCGCCTATCTAGTGGCGTGCATTGTGCAACTCTTCACCGTTGTTCGGGCCCTTCGGATCAACGTCACCGTTTCGTCAACCGCCAACTCTAACTATTACCACTACGCACACTCCATCCTCCTTCTAATGCTTTGGATTCTTCCAATTAATTTGCCCATCTTGGCGGTTTGGATTCGAAACCTGGCAGTCCATTGGCTCACCCCCTTCTCATCGCACCATAACGTCCTGTCTATCATGCCGTTTATTCTCCTTGTAGAGAACCTAACGACAGGGAAGATGGTCCCTCAGCTCACCAGCGGATTGCGGCACGTTACGAGCGTGCTGCTCTTTGGGACAGCTCTGTACGCGGCAGTATACGGGGTGTCTCATGCCTACATGCTTCATTATCTGGTGAACATTATTGCCGTGTGGCTCGTTGTTGTGCATTCAACAAGCGACTCCTGGTCCCTTAGCGGATTTGGCGCTATGTTTGAAGGCAACACCCACGAATTTGAGAAAAGCAGAAAAGCCCCATGACGACACTGGGCATACACGATCGAAGGCGTTTTAATATTTTCAGTTCAAGCTTTGTACTTCGTGCTCACACGGGCTCTGACGCTGCAGTCGACACAGACCAGATGCACCACGAGCATAAATGACACAAGCTGTCTTCAATTCGACCAAAGCATACCATCATTTTCCCTAACATATACCTTGTCTATTCATCATTGCCACGGTCTGAGACGGGGGAGGGGACCCTGTTGTGCTCCAGGCTTTCCCTGAGCTTTTTTTTCTTTCTCATTCATGAGCGCGGATTCCGTCCCCTAATTCTCAAATTCTTTCTCTTGCATTTCGGGGAGTCAGCGTCTTGCAGCCTTCAGAAGAGGCAAGGTTGGGTGGCGTGCCTCCGTCTGTATCATTTGGCACTTTCAGCATTTCTTGGGCGTTTTACTGGTAGACAGGAAACAAGGGAAAGACGACAGAAGAGTCTTGAATATCCCAGACAATGGTATTTTCTTCGTTTTAATGGGGCTTGAATAGTCGGCCATTGGTCGTGGCATCATGGATGGATTTCATGTCAAGCTAGGTGAAGGAGAGTTTGATAACTCGGATATCCCGACCTTTGAGAGGCGGCGTCGAGTGGCTGATGTTCGCGTCGGCCAGGGTAGACAGATAGATACCACGAGCATGAGAGGTGACTGCTTAGTCGTTGAGGAATTGTGATCTTGAACCGGTAGCCCAGGCAATTGGGCTCGTGGATAGACATCCATTGGCACATATAATCCAAAACAAAACAAAAAGTTGTCCAAAATAACCCAATGTAGCCACCCCACTTCTGACCGTCTAAAAGTGCCTGTCTAATAGTGCCCCTGCCCCTATCTCCCGTTGGCATCGTCACTTTCCACAAGTGAGTAAATCTAACCCAAATCTTGTACACCGTACGCCAGCAGTGCATCAAATTGACACTAAATCAACCTCTTCCTTCCTAAAGCTCCATTACTCACGATTCTAAGGATCAATCCTCCTCTTCGGCCTTGGTGTTCTCCCGGAGGTGCTGAGAATGTTGGTGGCGAATGACCCAAAGAGTGATGACTAGTCCACCCGCACAAGCCAACAAAGTAACATCGTATGCCGAACGATAACACTCGAGACCATCGAGACAAGATCGCTCACCGTTTGGCTGGATCACGCTGTGTTGGTCGTATACCTTGCCGTAAAATATGTTGAAGATATTGGAGGAGATGACAGGTGAAAGTGTCATAAATCCCCAGTTTTGGCTCAGGCCGTTGATGCCAAAAGTCTCGGCAATAATTGACGGGTAGACGCCAAAGAGGAATCCGTAGCCCAGGCCCGACAAACTAGAGACGATCCCCAGCAAGTGCGGGTTGGCAATGCTCAGAGCAGAAAACTGAGCAATCAAGAACACAACACAGGCAACAACTAGACACCAAAGACGACTGGCATGAAGGCGTTTGACCAGGAAGTCGGAACCAACTCCTGAAGGCAATGTGAGCGTCCGGGGCAAAGCGCGTTACTAGAAAGGAGGAACCCACCGCTGGATAATCTACCAAGAAAGCTGCACACCGAGAGGGTGGACACGTGCATCTGCTGGCGTTCGATAAGGAACTCGTTGGTGACGGATTTATCGTAATGCATCCAAAGCGCCTTAGCATCGTTGCCGATGTTGCTAGTAGGCGATGTCAGTGTCTGCGAGACGGTAAAAAGGTGAGAGGATAAGGGACGCATACTTGATCGTCATGATGCCGACACCAGCTAAGATTCCCATGATGGCAAAGAGCTGCCAAAAATCTAGAGTCCGTAGTAATGTAAAACCTCGAATGTCTATGCGGTGAGACCGATCAATATCAATATGATTCCCTACGAGTGGGTCATCATCGCCGGCCTGTGACGTCGGGCGGGACATCAAGGATGACGTCTCACCCGCCTCGGGGTCCTCGGGGTTCTCGGTGGTGACCACACGGCCACTATCAGGCTCGGATGGGGTTCCAGAAACGGCCGTTGGATCCGGGGTATAGTCGAAGGCGGAGGCTGATGCGGATGCGGATGCACAAGCAGGCGAGGAAGGTGTGGAGATGGAGCTGATGCGACTATGTGTAGTAGCAGAACTAGACGACATACCGGGTTCGACAACCGCATTGGCAGCACGGTAGGCCTTGGGCTCGTCCGAGGAGTTCCGGCGAGTGTGCTGCGAGGAACGGTGTTGGTCCGCAGCCGGGACGGATTGGTAGCTGGAGTGAGGATGGACCTTAAGGATGAAGAAGCCGCCAAAAGTGATGCCGCATGTGCCCCAAGCAAGTAGCGTGAGGAACGCACTGGGGTCACCTGGGAATAGAAGGGAGCCGAGCATGGAGAAGAAGAAGGCACTCAGGCCGAAGGCGGCGAGGGGGAAGGCCGTGGCCGTGCCTCGGCGGTGGGGCCAGTTCAGAGCCGACGTCTTGACAGCGGCAGCGAAGGCCATGCAACCTCCCAGTCCAGATAGATAGGAAAAGAGGCACAGTAGAGGCACGGAGCCAGATGCCTTGTCATATGCCTGGTGGAGCGGGAAGTAACCGGCGGCTAGCAGGATGGCGCCTCCGAGGACGGCGGGTCTGGGGCCGCGATGGTCGACGAAGATGCCAATGGGGACGCCCATGGTGTATTGGCCGAGGTTGCCAGACAGGCCGATGAGGTTGCTCTCTGTCGACGAGAGACGGAGGCGTTCAGCGAACTGAGGAGCCCATGCCGAGTAGACATACTTGGCGGCGGGGTGTGTTAGCAGCGAATTGGGAGGAAGGGTAAATAGGCCGGGGGATCATGTTCTCACGTTGGTGCCGCAGGCCAAGGCAATGAGAGTCGCGGCCACGCTGGCAATGATGCGTGCATGGTGCAGCTCTCGCTCTTGCTGTTGGTGCTGGTGCATGATGATGCTGGGGATTGAGTGAGACTGGGGGCCAGTCGCTAGGAGTCGTCGACCACGTGGACCATCTGGAGAGAGAGCTGAAGGTGAGGACGGGAGGAGGAGGAGGAGGAGGAGCAAAAGGCAAAGGAGGAGACGTAAAAATGAAAGAAAGCAGTAATATGATAAAGAAGGAGAAGTATGTTTGATAGGAAACCGAGATGCCGGTGAAAGCACCAGAGTCGGAATCGCAGAGGGATGGTTGAGATAGAAGGATAACGCAGCAACTACGAAGGTATGTCGTTATCAGGCCCGCGGTGGAGATCCATTACAAGGGGGGCCAGCTAAATAAGTACCTTACTGGTGACGCTGAGACGCCCTAATACGTGTGTGCACACGCTGTCCGTCCAGTGGCCGGGCCCTGAGCCCCACTGCCGACAGGGGAAGCCAGGCCGTCAAGCCCAGTGAAGGTCTCACGGGCGGGCCTTGTGATTACTGCCGGCCCGCTGGTTCGCGCTTGCTCACAGCACAGAGCAGAGATGCTCCAGACTAGAGTGAGAGAGTCAGCTCCTTCCACTTCCGCACTGTACGTTAGGCTGTATTGTATGTACTCCGTACTCCGCTCGGGGTTCTCCGCTCCTCTCCTCTTCCGGTCTGCGGGGGGAGCGCCATCCTCAGCCACACTACTCTGTACGAAAGCCATAAAGTCATGCGGGTTACGTAAGGCACGACTATGTGAAAGAACTCAAAGGCCTTAACGGCTACGACTACGTAATCTCACGTGAACGACGGACCATGGCCAAGTTCCGTCTCCGGGCGCCCAACGCCAGCCTCATCATCCCAGGCAAACGTTACCAGCTAGGTCGCCCGCCTCCTCACCCAGCTACGAAACACTCGTCTACGAAGACTCATCTACTCGACGCCCTCTACTATTTACGCGACAAATCAATCGCCCACTGGGCTCCTCGTTCGAAATCGACTTGGCCGTCGTCGTTACCTCGTTGTGCTTGCGCTTGCGCCTGACCCTGCACCGTCCTCGTCCTCGTCCTCGTCCTCATCCTCATCCTCATCGCCATCGCCATGGGTGCGCTCTTGTCGCTGCCATTGTTGGCGGTTCCCAGCGTGGGTACCGTATGCGAACCCCCCCTTCCACTTAGAACCCGGACTGACGTGCGAATGCCTCCGATAGATCCTCGGCTGTGTAGGCAGTTGCTGTGGCGCTGCGACTTGCTCTATGGTATGCAGCGCTTGCGGAAAATGCGGCAACAGGTACGACATCATGAACATGGGAATCCTCCTCTTGGCCGTCATCTCATCTCGCTGACCGTGTCTCGAAAGCGTTGCAACCCGTATCGGATATGCCCTGCTCCTCCTCGTCAATTCGATCATCGCATGGATAATGTTGACGCCCTGGGCTATTGAGAAGCTGCAACATCTCATGCTCGACTACGTGAAGATCAGTTGCCCCACGGGCAGTTGCCACGGCTGGGTTGCCGTTCATCGAATCAACTTCGCCCTAGGTCTCTTCCATCTCATCCTTGCCGGCCTGCTATTTGGTGTATCCTCCTCTAAACACCCCCGCGCGGCCATTCAGAACGGTTATTGGGGCCCCAAGATCATCGCGTGGCTTGCCCTGATCATCCTCTCTTTCCTCATCCCCGATCCCTTCTTCGTCTTTTGGGGCAACTATATCGCTTTTGCTGGGGCCATGCTGTTCTTGATGCTGGGGCTCATCCTTCTGGTTGACTTGGCCCACAACTGGGCCGAATACTGTCTGGCGCAGATCGAGGACAGCGACTCTCGAGTTTGGAGGTTCGTTCTCATTGGATCTACTCTGAGCATGTATTTGGGATCCATCGCCATGACCGTGATCCAGTACCTGTTCTTCGCCAAGGGTACTTGCTCGTTGAACCAGGCCGCCATTACCATCAACCTCATCTTGTGGCTCGGGGTTTCCGTCATATCTGTCAACCCCACCATCCAGGAATACAACTCCAAGGCCGGGCTTGCCCAAGCCGCCATGGTGGCAGTCTACTGCACTTATCTCACAATGTCTGCCGTATCCATGGAGCCTGACGACAAACAATGCAACCCTCTGGTTCGCGCGCAGGGTACCCGCACCACGTCCGTTGTCATTGGTGCCATCGTCACCATGCTCACGGTTGCCTACACGACAACCCGCGCTGCAACCCAGAGCCTCGGCCTCGGCAACTCCAATGGCATTCGCCTCCCGGAGGAAGACGAGCATGATCTCGTGACACAGCAGCCCATCGCTCGTCGTGAGATGCGCGCCGAGGCGCTTCGCCGTGCTGTTGAGGAAGGCAGTCTCCCCGCTGATGCGCTGATCTCGGACGACGAGGACAGCGATGCTGGTGAACATTCCTCCCACGATGACGAGCGATCCCAGACTCAGTACAATTACTCTGTATTCCACATCATCTTCTTCCTGGCTACAGCGTGGGTGGCTACCCTGCTGACAATGAACTTCAACGAGGCCACCAAGGGGGGCGACTTCGCCACTGTTGGTCGCACTTACGCGGCGAGTTATGTGAAGATTGCCAGCTCGTGGATTTGCTACGGAATGTACACCTGGACGTTGGTGGCACCCGTTGTTTTGCCCGAGCGCTTCGATTTTTAGATGTCCCGTCTGGTTCTGGTTCTGGTAGGAGTTCGGTGGCTCAGCGTTTGTCTTGCAGAACTAGGTAGATAGTCGCATTTCCTTGTTTGCTGGGTACATGTTCCTGTGTATTCCTAATCAATTCAATCCAACCAAGTCACTGTTTCAAGTACTACTCGGGCGTGACAGCGGTTCATGTGAACAGACGCGGAGCATGCAGTTGTCCCATCTTAATGCCCCCCTCCCGCGCCGGGGAAGCCGTTGGCCGCATACCCGGTGCGGGTCTCAGTCAACACTGACGCCTGCGTGACAAAGCTGTAGATCAGAGAGCAAACATCTGCGACTTAGGCTGTCGGCTATGGAGTTGTAGGGATGCCAGGACACGAATAGGGCTCGAAGTCCGCTGCAGATGCTGTGCAGCTCGACGGTTGAAGGCGGTGGTTGAGAAAAGGGGAAACACATCTTGCAAGTGGGAGACACAGAAACTTGCTCGGGGGAAACGTTGGTGGACATGCAGACGACAAACCAGTCTTGGAGAGACGACGGGAGCCTCGCCATCTTCTTTATTGTCTCACTTGTTGTCTCTCTTGCTGTCCCTTTCTCTCATCCCAGCCCTTCCTTTCTCACCGCACAACCCCCGTCGCGCACCGGACACGCACGTACGAATACGTACAACGCTCGACTTACACATACACACCGAGGCGGCCGAAGTTCAAGCAGGCACGTCACACCGGGCAGAGCCGCGCTTTGCCGCAACGTGGATTGCGGGATCTTATCAAGAACCGACTCCCCGCGTCGGCTGTCGTCCCACCCCAGATTCTTGTCTCGCGGTCAAGCTTCACGCATGCGACTTGCGAGCTCGCCTAGGCGTGACCAACCAGAGAGTCCTAGTAGGCAAGGGGGGGGTTGATTGTGATGGTCAAGTCTGAGGCAGCGGCTATACCCAAACGATGGTCGGGAGATGTAGTGCAGAAATGACGAAGTAGCTGTTTTCCAAGGGATGTAGAAATGTGTACATATAAATATGTAGACTGGAGACTACCAAGTCGTGCAAACCGTCAACAGCGCGAAGCAGAGCCAGAACAATCGGGCACGAATGCTTTTTGATTTCTTTCTAACGGAAAGGCGACACCTTTTTGATGCTCCCCAGCTGAGCAAGACGCAATGCCTCACAAAGTCAAAACCAGCGGTCCCGGGATGAACAGGTATCGCAACAAATGTCCAGATATTTCCCATCCTGACACTCACTAAACCTCGGACAGGAACTCTCCACCTCCTTCGGAGTTGTCCAAGGAAAGTACAAGAACTCCCACACCAGAGCCAGGAGCTCATGCCCCGATGCTCGTCGCATGGGCCAGCGAGACGAGGCGACAACACTTAACCATCAATGAAGTTCTCCACCGACACAGGAACATGCTGGTATGCCGCCCATGGTCTGGGTTTCATGTATTAGGGTCTGTCGCCAACGCATTGCAGGTTACCCCGAAGAGTCTAACTCCATAAAGTTGCCAACGCCAGGTGTGGATGATGTTACAGAGTTTTTTTTTGAGTTTTTTTGGTTGGAAATCGCCAACTATGCAATGTCCCAGGCTCTTCTTCTCGTCACCATGTTTCCCTTCATGGCATGAGAACCGCGCGATCCGGTAGAGCGACCGGATTCCGGAAAGACAGCTGAGCACTGTTGCGTAGAAGAAATTATGTCGACTCAAGACCCAATGGACCGTGGTCCAGATGTCAAAGTCCCATAGCTGGAATACTGATCACCCAAGGCTTAACCGACAGTGAGGGGGGTTTCTCCCAGCTCCTTGGCTGCTCCCGCGGCGTGGAAGCCGTCCAGTGTCACAGTCACAGCACCGGCTTGGACAAGCTGAGCCCCTAGTTAGTAGCTGTATCGCCAGACGAGAAAGGCGAGAACTTACTGCGCGCGAGAGATCCTCAATAAGATCATTGACGTCTTCAATTCCAACGCACAGGCGAATAATGTCCTCGGGCATGTTTCGCTCCCTTCGTGTCTTGGCATCAATACTGGCGTGGCTCATCTGGCACGGCATGCTAATCAAGCTGTTGACGCAACCGAAACTGACGCTTATTGCCCAAAGCCGGGCAGCCTCCACAATACGTTCCGAGACGGTAGGGTCGCCGGTCTCAAAAGAGAGAACCGCGCCGGCGCCACGAGCCATAGACCAGTGCAAATCATACTGGGGGTGGGATTTGAGACCAGGGAATCGGACCCGGAAACCCTTTGACTCTAGAAACTCGGCAATGGCCTGCGCACTGGCCTGCTGCTTTTCCATACGGATAGCAAGAGTTTTGATGCCCCTCATGAGGAGGAACGAGTCGTTGGGGGAGAGACCACATCCCGTAGAGTTGATGACGAAGAAGAGCCGGTCCCCGACTGAGGCATCGTTACAAGCCATGACGCCGGCCATGATGTCGTGGTGACCGGAGAGATACTTGGTGCCGGACTCATAGACAATATCGGCACCCATATCAAGAGGGTTGGCGAGCATGGGCGAAAGCATGGTGTTGTCGACGACGACAAGAGCCTTGGAGTTGGCCTCGTGAACAAGACGTGCGATGGAAGGAATGTCGACAATCTTGATCAATGGGTTCGTAGGAGTCTCCAGGAGCACCATGGCCGTCTTTTCTGAGACGCGCGCCTGCACGGCCTCAACGGCGGTAGTGTCAACGTGGTGAACAACGATGTCCTGGTTGGCGGCAAGATATGTGAGGAGACGGTGGCTACCTCCATAGAGGTCGTCGCCGGTGATGACTTCGTCGCCAGGCCGTAGAAGGCGTGTGATGACATCGAGAGCGCCCATACCGGAGCTCACGGCCAGTGCGCGCGAGGCGTTCATGATCTTGGCCACATGGCGCTCGAGGTGGGTGCGGGTGGGATTGCCAGATCGAGTGTAGTCGTACTCCTGCTGGCCGCCGCTGGCCGAAGACTGCTTGAAGGTGGCGGATTGGTAGATGGGAACACTGGAGGAGCCATATTGATCCTTGCTCTCGGTGTAAACCAGCTCAGTTGCCAGGGCATATCGCAGACGGCCATTGCGGGGGCTAGAGGGCGCGGGGGAAGGAGGGAGGTCGTGCCCGTCGAGGTCGAACCGCTTCAGGGGATTGTTGAGTTTTTCGGTCGGTTCGCTGGGGTTCGGGGCCGACATGGTTGAAGAGACGGGGCAATGGAGGAATGTGTAGGAGGAATTGTGGTTGGAAACAATGGAGTTGTCGCAGGCTGTAGACTGAAGGGCTGAGAAAGGGACCCCGCGGCGACTAGCGACCAGAGACTAGTGGTGGGATGGGAGAACAAGAGGAGGAGATAGAGGCGAGATGAAGCCGCAGAGTCCAAGCCTAAAAGTCCGAGGAAGCGTTGAATGTAGAGATGAAGATAAGTTGTATGAGAGAGATTAAAAAAGGTGGTGGCTGCCGGGGAAAGATGAACGAGTCAGAGTCCGGGGCGTGGACGATGGTACGGGACTCGGGAGTCGGGAGTCGGGAGTCACGCCCGCTCTTCGGCGGTCTGGGGAATGGAGGATTTTCATCCAGGCGTCGCTCAGTGGTTCTAGACGCTGCCCTTGCAGTGAGCCGCAGCGCAGTTGCAGCACCACTTACCGGGGGCACTGCGCCGCCAACCGTCCCGCGCCGCCCACCGCCTTTCAGTTGGGTCACCCGCCGATGAACGGAGAACAAGGGGCGATGCTAGGGTACCTGGCCGGATCACTCGGCCATGCCTGTGCAGCTGGGTACACCACTATCAGAGCCCCGGAAAACTCGGTGGGGTACGTCAAATGACGTGATCCCGCGCCATAACAAGGCCATTCTGTTCAATGCCGTTCTCGAGCTGGAGAGGTAAATACTTCGTACTGTGTAAAGCAAAGATTGCGATGGTTCCAGTCAGCCATCAGGCTAAACCAGAGATCCCGTACGAACGAAGAGGATGGTTGAGACAGTGCTGCACGTACTTCATACGGTATGGTCCAGCTTCCACCGGAATGGCGTCCTAGGCTCCTAGAAAAGCCCTGGACGACGACATCGTGAGCATGCCGATTGGCCCGGGGAAGCGGTGATGCCATGACAGGGGTTTCTTTCTCTATTCATCGAAATCGTTTGCTGGGGTCTAATCTTGCTCCTCCGCCACCAGCTCATCGTACTCAGTGGTTTCGCCGCCAGACCTCCTGGACGATGCCGTTGTCGCGGTTGCAATTGCCTTGATCTGTCCACCCTCTCGTCCCAGGAAGTCGTCGCTCCTAATACCCCGGAATTGAGTAGGATCCACCGCCGACATCGATTGACCGCTCTGTCGGTGCTGTCTCATGTATTCTCGGACCGGGACCATGGCTGCGTCTCTGCATGCTTCCTTAATGTCGCTACCGGAGAGACCCGCGGTGATCTTGGACACGTATTCCATGTCAAAGTGCTTGGGATCCGTCTTAGTGTCCTGCAGGATGAGCTGCAAAATACGGCGACGCTGCTCCTTGCCCGGTAATGGCACGGGGAACTTCTTGGGCATGCGGCGGAGGATGGCCTCGTCAATGTCGTGAATACGGTTCGTGGCTCCCAGAACCATGATGCGCGCAGGCAAGCCAGATGAATTCGACGACGTCAATCCATCCCACAAGGTCATGAACCTGTCCATGGTTAGCTCCCGTGCAGTCACTCAACGCGTGAAAACCTACTCAGCCTTTACCATTCCACTGGCCTCGTGCTCACCACTCCTTCGGGTCCCAAGGACGGCGTCGATCTCGTCGATGAAGATGATGGCGGGCTGCATCTTGCGAGCGAGGGAAAAGACAGCCCGTACTATCTTGTTAGAATCACCATACCACTTCTCCGTCAAGGTCGAAATGTGTAGGTTGATAAAGGAAGCACCACTCTCGTGAGCGACGGCTTTGGCCAACATCGTCTTGCCACATCCAGGGGGTCCATATAGAAGCACTCCAGAAGGTGCTGAGAGCAGGGGCGCTGCGTGCGAGTAGAGGTGTGGCATCGTGAGAGGGTAGATAACGGACTCCTTGAGTTCCTCGATGATAGTGTCCAATCCACCAATATCTGTGTAGACGCAAGATGCCAGTCAGCGACGGATTCGCCGAGGTGGCCTCGCTAGCCTTGCGAAGCCATCTTCACATTGATGCAACTTACCATCAAAACCGACGGATATATCCTGGGGAGGGACCATTTCCAAAGCCACCAGGTTTTCGTATTCGTTAAGAACCAGATCTTCTGCCCGGGGCCCCCTCCTTGAGCTGCTATCATCGTCATCGTCGTAATCATCTTCGGCTTGTCGGTGTCGGTTTAGGCGCTCAAGGTGTGCCTTGGCCTGGCGTCTTGCTTGTTCGTGTTTCTCCTTGTCTGGATCTGCCAGATTACTGAGGATTGGGTTGAGGAAGGTTCGCGCGACGTAGAGACCGGCTGTCATCTGCCAGGTAGCGTCAGCATGTCGATTCCATCCGAGGGCAAACAGTCTTCCTCACCATGCCGGCAAAAAGCAGGAGATCCATGGCGACATCGCCAAGCTTGCGTCGCTCCCCCATGCCGAGGACCCAGCGCAGCCACGGAGTTGGCTTGTCGGTCATGAGATGGCGCCTTGCCGTAGGGAAGAAGGAGGAAAGACGGCGAGTTGGAGAGTGCGTGTCCGAAGTTGAAGAGGCGAGGAGGATGCAATAAATGCCGAAGATACAAAATGAAGGATGCAAGCACGGGCAGTCAATGATGTGCTGGGGTCAGCCGATGGGCCGTGATCGCGTTGCGGCGACAATCGATTGGCACATGCGTATCGGATTTTATCTCATTACTGTATGCGTTCCGCCCTAATTAATCATCTAGGCGGGACTTGAAGACTTAGGGGCGCCGTGCAGTAGGTGTATGTAGCGCACGGACCACGTCGGACAGTTCCTACACGCCAATGCTAGTATGCGCCGTCGGAGTTTGTTTACATTGAAACTTCTACTTCTCGGGCAAAACATGCGCAGCTACCCCCTCATCGTGCTCATCGTCTTCATCATCCCTGCGACACCCAAATGCTACGTGCGCCTAGCCGACTAATTGAACACTGGAGAAAATCTGCTCAATTGTTCGGTTTCGAATCATCCAACCGCATCACCATTACTAACACCATTGCGTTCATCGCCGCCAACACCCGCCGCCCCTCTGAACACACAAATGCCACGCGCAAAAGCCACAGCGCCTCTCGCAGGCCTCGTAGGATCCGACACGGAACCTGACCTCGATGACTTCGACGTCTCCGAGATCCAAGCCGCGCGGAACCAAAGACACCCCATGAGTGTCACCAAAAGACCCCGCGGCCGTCCGCCAAGTGCAAGTAAGGTCGCAAAGACGGCGCCGCGCCCGATAGGTCGACCCAGAGGACGGCCCGCTGCGACTACGACGAAGACAGAGCCAAGCGAGGTCCGGGCGGACAAGAGCAACACGTCGCGATCTGCTCGCCAGCCAGATAAGCTGACTCAAGACGACACTGTTAACCTCGAGGACATTGCGGAAGAAGAAGCAGCCGTGCCGTCAACTCTGCCGAAGCAAACTCGCGGTCGACCCAAGGGTACTAGGAGCGCTGTCAGGGGGAATGTCGTCAGCCAGCCATCGGGAAGCGTTCCACCCAGTGCGACCCGGCCACCAGGCCGACGGCGAATGCGTCAAGCCGCAACACCGCCCGAGGAGATACCAGAAACTCAACAAGAGCAGCAAGAGGGGATGATGAATATCGATACTTCAGCACAAGGCCAACTTGATGTCGAACCAACCCCGAACACGGACCCGCTGGATGATGTGGCTGGATATGATGTTAGCGATGTTTCGCTCCGGAGACGATTAGGGGACCTCACGAAGAAGTACGACAACCTCGAGATGCGTCACCGAGATCTCCGAGAAGTCGGCATCAAGGAAGCTGAACGCAATTTTGATCGCCTTCGGAAACAAGCCGAGGAGCGAACTTCTGGTAAGAATCCACGATGCATAGCAAAACGCTCGACGTCGCTGACCCTCCATCAGCCGCGAACAAGCTCATTGCTGAACTCAGGCAAGAGCTCGCAGCGCAGACTACTCTGGAGAAAGAAGTGGACTCATTAAGGAAGGAGCTTGACGCCAGCGAGACCAAGGTTGAGAGTCTAGAAAGCGCCGTGGAGATGCTTAACGACTCGCTTTCTAAAGCCCAGTCCGAGACCAAGACGATCTCGACGAAGCTAGCGGCTTTCCGCGCCGGGGAAGCTAATGCCAGAGTCCCTGAAAGTGCGCTGAAGGCGGGCCCAACAGGCAGCCGCACAGCCCAAGCCGAGGCCGCTCATGCCGCGTCTCAAGCAGCGTTGGCCAAGGAAGACTTATACGGAGACCTGACGGGCCTCATCCTACGCAGTGTCAGGCAAGATGAGACGGAGGATGTCTTCGACTGCATTCAGACTGGACGGAACGGCAGTAAGTTGTCAATGTGCGATGTGTATTGTGGCAGCTCACTAATATGTCCTGTAGCTCTCCACTTCAAGCTCGCCGTGGAAAATGCCGAGCAAGCGGACAGCTACGAGGATGTGGAGTTTACCTACCGACCTCAGTTAAATCCCGACCGCGACGGAGAGTTGATGGATATGCTCCCAAGCTATCTAGTCGAGGAGATCACGTTCCCGCGGCCGCAAGCGTCCAAGTTCTATGCGCGAGTGATCAAGGCCTTGACAGAGCGGGTGGAATATGAATAGTGGCGATTGGAATGTGAGCTTTATGCGTATGGAACAGGCGTGCTTTTGATTCGGACTGATACCCCTGGAGTTTGTGTTGGCTCGGTTGCAACTCTGGCATCTCGGCTGTCGGGACTAGACGTGGTTTTAAGCGGTTCCAAGGATTCAATGATAGACTCTGTATCTCGGTGATGGCGACATGAGGACCTCGTTGGCGAATGACGCCGGGGGTGGGGTGGGGGTGTCCATTGGGCCTTGGGCCAAGACACAACGCTCATCAAGGTTGTATGGGCAGGACGTCCGGGTTCTTGCTCCAAAGCACTGGCAGAGAGAGTGAGAAACAGAGATGAATCCTGTAATCATTGGCGGTATGAATAGTTCGCTTGAAGATGGTCTCTGGGCGAGATGCACGCATATGTTCCTGATACAAACTGCGCCTTGAACCCCTCATCCACGGTCAGTGCAGCTCCCTTGCCTGTGAGGACTACTTAGTACATACATACTCATGTTCAATCGTAGGACGGAAGCCAAGGATGGACGGGAGCCACCGGAACCACGTGGAAGTCTGCGGGCTGCTAAATACAGGGGAACTAGCGCCGCCGACCCGGGTCCGTTAGTGCATCGCGTATCGGGAGGGCTGCAGGTACAGTGGGCGTAACCTAGTACACTAAATAAGTGCTGCGACGCGACTGGATGGACCGCGTCCGCCCAGCATCAGCGCATTAACCTCTGGCCACGGTGTTCCCCCTCCAAACCTACTTCGCACCCAGTTTCGCACAGCTGGGAATACTACAATAGGACGCCTTCACCCTCGGTCTCAGTCGCATCGTATTCCTTGTACGCACAAGGGACGGCGGCTCTTTCCCTTCAGCTCTCTCATAACAATGGCCTTGTTCATTTTCCCTTGATCTCGCATCTGCCTACCTATCTTATAGAAAGAAAACCTCGTCTCCGCCATTCCGGCCCCTCCCGTCTACCTAACACCCGCTCACCCGCTCTCTCTGCCATTGCGGTCTCGCTGGGCTCCTGTCTTTGCTCTGCGACTTCCGTTCCGGCCTCTTTCAGGCATCGTTAACCTGTCCAGCGAACTTCATTACTGCGATTCGTCATGGCTGGCTTCAAGCGCTTTGGCTTCCTAGCCATTGCTGTCGTCTTTCATGCCGTCTACATCTTCTCCATCTTCGACATCTACTTTGTCAGTCCCATCGTCTCTGGCATGCAACTCTTTGGCGTCCAGCGTCCTGAGGGTGCCAAGGCGCCTGCAGATCGATTGGTCCTCTTCGTTGGTATTGTCTCCCCTGAAGCTCTGCTCTCTAGTCGAACCACATGCTAATTCTTTCTTGCGCCTCCAGGCGACGGACTACGCGCCGACAAGGCTTTCCAATCCTTCCCCGAACCGTACCCCGAGTCCGATGACGACCTCGTTCCTCGCCCCCTCGCCCCCTTCCTCCGCTCCCGGGTTCTCGAGCACGGAACGTTCGGTGTCTCCCATACCCGTGTCCCTACCGAATCGCGCCCCGGACATGTCGCCCTCATCGCCGGCCTCTACGAGGATGTCTCAGCCGTCGCCACCGGCTGGAAGCTAAACCCAGTCGACTTTGACAGTGTCTTCAACCGCAGCCGACACACGTGGAGCTGGGGTAGCCCAGACATCTTGCCCATGTTCGAGCACGGTGCAGTCCCTGGTCGCGTCGACTCCTTCACGTACGACTCCGATTTCGAGGATTTCTCCAAAGATGCCACTCATCTGGACCATTGGGTCTTCGACCATGTTAAGGTGCTCTTCGCCGAGGCTGCTACCAACGAGACCCTCAACGCTGCTTTGCGCCAGGACAAAATCGTCTTCTTCCTTCATCTCCTAGGTCTCGATACCTCCGGCCACGGCTTTCGACCTTACTCCAAGGAGTACCTAAACAACATCAAAGTTGTCGACCAGGGTGTCAAGGAGGTGACGGAGCTTATCCAGAAGTTCTACTCCGACGACCGCACCGCTTTTGTCTTCACTGCCGATCACGGTATGAGCGATTGGGGCAGTCATGGTGACGGTCATCCCGACAACACTCGGACGCCACTCATTTCCTGGGGCTCCGGTGTTGCCACTCCAGAGCTGCACGCCGGTTCTGTTGCCCCCGGACATGATGACTTCTCCTCTGACTGGGGCTTGGATCATGTCCGAAGGCACGATGTATCTCAGGCCGATGTGGCTGCCCTCATGGCGTACCTCGTTGGGCTAGAGTTCCCTGCCAATTCTGTTGGCCAGCTCCCACTGACGTTCCTGTCCGCCGGCACACAAGAGAAAGCCGAGGCTTCTTTAGTCAATGCTCAAGTCATTCTCGAAATGTATCGCGTCAAGGAAGAAAGGAAGAAGGCGACAGAGCTTCGCTACAAGCCCTACGAGCTCCTGAGCGACCACGCCCTTACCCCGGACCAGCACATTGTGCACATTCGTACATTGGTGGACAGCGGTCGTTACGAGGAGGCCATTGAAGAATCCGATGCTCTCATTGGCATTGGGTTGCAAGGACTTCGATACCTCCAGACCTACGACTGGTTATTCTTGCGCGCCCTCATCACCATTGGCTACCTCGGATGGATGGCGTACGCCGTTACCACCGTCTTCAACCTGTACGTCGTGCAGGAGAGCATTCCTCCCCGGCGTAACATACCCGGTTCGATCTTCTACGCCTCCGTGCTCGTCGCGCTTTACGCCTCCTTCATCGTCTCCAAGTCACCCCCACAATACTATGTCTACGCCTTCTTCCCGACCATGTTCTGGGAAGAAGTCTATGCCCGTAGGGGTACCCTAGCCAAGGGCTGCAAGGCTCTCTTTGGGCACGTTCAGTCTGGAGGGGCAGCGGTGACTCTCCTTATCAACACCGTTCTCTATATCGGCGTCATTCAGTCTTTGGTAAGATCTCTGAACTGCAGGCTGATTATCTCTCTTTCTAATCCGTGATAGGCAATTGGATATATACACCGCGAGGTCTTGACTGGCTTGTACATTCTAGGAGCCTTTTGGCCGGTTCTTAACGGAATTTCTTTCCTTCGATCTCACCTAGCCCTAAGCATGACCTGGTTTGTGTCTTGCCTGGCGATGAGCACTTTTACCCTCCTCCCCGCTATGAAAGTTGAAAGCATCCCACTCGTGTAAGTCGGCAAGTCATCCTTATTGCCTGAGACGGTGACTAATTGGGAAAAGTCTGGTGGGCGGCGCACTCATGGCTGTCGTTGGTCTCGCGTACCTGGTACTGGAGGACTACGTGCTATGCGACTTCTCGCCCCTCAAGGCCAAGAAAGGTCGCCTTCATACCAGCAGAACTCTACTTGGCGTACAGGTAAGGACGGTCCACCAACTACTAAGGAGTTATGATCGCTAACCCGAAGGATGGTAAGATTGGCTTGACCCTCCTCTCGATGGTGACAACTCGCTCCAGTGCCATGTCGCTGCAGGCCAAGCAAGGGTTACCCCGTGGCAGTCAAATTGTGGGATGGATTGTACTAGGTAAGACGGCGTGTCTACCCAGTAGTGATGACCGTGACTGACGCAGAGAAATAGTTGTGTCCCTATCAATGCCTCTACTATATCGACTGCAACCCAACAAGCACTACATGCACCGCCTTGTCGTCATGTTCCTTACCTGCGCTCCGACCTTTGTCATTTTGACCATCTCCTACGAGGGTTTGTTTTACGTCGCTTTTAGTATTACGCTCCTGGCATGGGTGCATCTCGAGTATAGCGTTGCGGCCGCACAGCCAAAGGAAATCAAGGGTGAGCCGGGGTCGTTCCGTCCACTTCAATTGTCGGACGCGCGCGTGGCTCTGTTCTTCATGGTGCTTCTCCAGTCGGCCTTCTTCAGCACCGGCAACATCGCTTCCATATCGTCATTCAGTCTGGACAGCGTGAACCGACTATTGCCCATCTTCGACCCTTTCTCTCAGGGGGCTCTACTCATTGTCAAGTTGATGATTCCATTTGCGCTCATCTCAGCAAACCTGGGAGTGTTGAACAAGATGCTGGGAGTTGCGCCGTCAGCGTTATTCATGGTGGTCCTAGCGGAGAGTGATATTTTGACGTTGTATTTCTTCTGGGTGGTGAAGGATGAGGGATCGTGGCTGGAAATTGGGTCCACCATCAGTCACTTCGCTATTGCCAGTCTGTTATGTATCTTCGTTGCTGCTCTGGAGTTGGTCAGTACCTTCTTCATCGCGGGCATCGAGGTACAGGATGTTCGAGGAGAAAAGCAGGCGAGTGAAGGGTCGCCGCCCAAACCTGTGGCTGTCAAAGCCAACGGGAAGGCAAACAGTAAGACCAACGGGAAGGCAAACAGTAAGACCAACGGGAAGGCAAACAGTAAGACCAACGGGAAGGCCAACAGTAAAGCCAAGACCAACAACAAGGCGGCGAAGAAAGGCTAATTGTTGTGGAAAACGATAGATATTCTAGATGGGACGATTAAAAGGTTGAGTGCATAAGGTACTGGTCCCAGTCCCCCGGGACTAAAACGGGAGTTTCTGCTGGGTATGTACTTAGACC
Organism: Neonectria magnoliae; assembly: GCA_037954305.1. Taxonomy (NCBI): domain Eukaryota; kingdom Fungi; phylum Ascomycota; class Sordariomycetes; order Hypocreales; family Nectriaceae; genus Neonectria; species Neonectria magnoliae. The sequence continues at coordinate 120,726 of JAZAVK010000096.1, read as the reverse complement.
AATAGATGAGAACACTGTACGTCGACATGGAAAGGCAAAGACGCGCAGGGTGGCGCTACCCCATGATTTAGGCCGTGTGATGTGATTCTTTGGGTTGGGTGTATAGGGCTGAGGGTGTGAGGATCCGGAAGATGGCCGTGAATCCTTGTCGGTATGACGTTGAGAAGAAATAGTGGTGGTGGTGTGGTTGTTGTGGTGCTACGAAGTCATGGCGCATGTGGCTGGCGGTGAGACGGATGTTTTGGAGTCTTGGCCGGCAGTACCTATGATGAAGTACTCTACTTCGTAAGTAGGTCAGCTTGCTTCGGGAACGGAAGGTGCAGTGAGTACACCTCGCCCGGTGCATGGTAATTAGGCATCGCAGGCTTGGAAGAGGGTGTCACCACTGGGGAAAGGTGCGTAGCCACAGGTGAGGTTGAGATGGGTGTCAACAATAAAGGTACCTAAGGTAAAGTAGACTAGTAGTAATTAGAGCGGAGAACTCGAGTCTGGGGCAAAAGGCGGGAGGATGGATCAGATTAAGTGCGGGGCAAGTGCCTAAATTGGGGAAGCCCGAGTGCGTACGTAATTGGCCACCGTATCAGTGCTGGGCGGTCGACGTCGACATTGCACCTTTTTTGCATGTGACAGCCAAGCTTGAAATGCCTCGTGCCATCTATCCCGAGATTCGGAGAAGAAGTGGTCGAATATGCACGGGATAGCGGATGCATCCTGTGCAGGAAAATGCATTATGTAGGAACAGCAGGATGTCTACTAGACTAGTTAAGTAGGCCAGGTGTTGCCGTTGGTATAATTCTCATCTGGGGCTGATGAGCACCATGGTCATGGGCGAAGTGAAATGAGGTGTGGCAGGACGAGGTGGGCATGCCCTCACCAAGAACACAGCCAAACAATGTTTCCAAGTAATTACCTCGTAATTAAGCCACGCCCATTTGCAATGCCCCATCGCCTATCTCAATATCAGACGTTGGAACGGAGATTTTCCAGGTTGCCAAAACTCCGTGTCAACGAATGAACACTCCGATCCATGGTAAATGCTGCCCGGCCATGCACTGTACTACAAGCAAAAGCCACACTCACACGGAAACCTGGACTCGGCTATGCCCGACACCGCTACGTACTTCGTTGTACCCCAGCTTTCCGAGTGAGATACCTCATCAAGCGCGCCTCATGCCAGTGTTTCTAGGCCCATGCCCGCATTTTTTCTTCTTCCTTTTTTTTTCCAATTTTTTTTCATGCGAGCTTCCCGCTCCTGCCATGGATTGATGGGGCAGGTAGTGGGCATCGGAACCCCCCTACAAACCAACCAGTAGGCCTCGTTCACGGATTGACGGAATCGCTGCCAGGTGGGCCCTAAATTCCCCTAGGCCTTGTAGGCTAGGCGAAACTGGGACCTACAGCCGCCGCCACCGTCGCCGTCTTTCCGTTATCCTAACACCAGTCCACCTTCAAATCCCTTCCTACATCCTCCAACGGCCAACCGAAATCCAATCACCAGAACGATGCGTACTAAATTATTAACTTACACAGAGCAAACAAGCAAGCCCGCCAAGCAACCTCCGCATTCCCACATTCTTCACATGTCATGCATCGCCCTCGAAATTTCGATACGTACCACGACGATCCATCGGGACTCGGTCGCTGATCAACCGTCCTTGCGTCCTCGCCCCACGAAGGACAGGCACACCGCATCACGCGCTCACTCTATGGATACATGGTACTTCGTACTCCCCGCCTAGAACTGTAGTATGTACTAAGCACTTCGTATGTAATTATGTACGAAGTACTTCGTACTGGTCTCCTAGGCAGCGCCCCGAAGCAGGGGAGGGCAATCTGAATAATCTTGATGTGCAGGGGAGTCAGGAGTGGGGACTCCTCCACCACCATCGTCACTCCCGTCGTCCCGAACCCCGGTGTGGGCACAATCAAACGACCCCCTTCCTGAAGACCTCAGCCAGACGGTAACGTACAAAGTCGTAGCTTTGCCGCTTTTACCATCGAATTCGCCGAGTTTCTATCATTTGTGACTCGCCATTGACCAAGCCGCGGAGGGGCTCGACAGTAAACAGCAACCGCCTCTGTGGCGCATGTCCTGCATTGTTCCCACGCGTACCCAAAGGGCCAACCGGACTATGCATTCTGCATCACAAATCCCGTACAATTGGGCTGGCAAGCTGGCTCGATAAGACGGACACAACGTCTCAGATGACGCCCCCTCCCTCCCCCCTGGGCTCAGGGGATTTTGGAGGTGGCTCCATCTGGTGTATAACTAACCCGCCCACACCCCCTGACACACGTTCGTCTCTCTCTACCATATCAAACTAACTACTACTACTACTACTACTACTATGCACAACTGTCGTAGTCCGCCTTGATGGTTTGCCTTCCCTGGAAAATTGACCAGACTGGCATGTGCTAAGTCTTAGGCTGACCGGGTGTAGCTTATTATCTAGCTGCATGGCTTCTTTTTGCCTTCCGTGAATCTTCCCTGAATCAAACCTACACTTGCTGGTGTCCGACGTCACTCTTCTCGCGCTAGTTCAAGATACCATAAGCAACAAGAGGGAAGCTGGCTTCGCCCATTCGAAACTCGCTTGTCCCAGAGGCCCGAAAAAAGAAAGCCCCAGGTTTCTAATGCGACTCCGGACCCGACGGAATTGGCATTGACTGAGCACAAGGTAAAGAGGATCCAAAGAAGCGACACGACCAAGTCCAAAGGACGGACAGACGTACCTCGCCACAAGACGGCCTCTGGCACTTCTACTGCCTCGCCCTTGCTCGTCCGGCCTCACCTGGGCCAGCCTGGCCTGACATCAGCCATCTCCCTGCAATTCGTGCACGTCGTGCAAGTCGAGGCCATCCTCAGACCCACTGGACACCACGGACGGGGCTTGTGCGTTGTGCGGCAGCTGTCCCCAGATACGCCCGGAAGACGGACCCAGTCTGTCCTCCACCATCTCCCCTTCTTCGAAGCCCTCTTCTTTTCTTGACACCAAGATCCCAATAAATCGCAAACCACTCTTTCCCTTTTGCACTCCGGGAATATTTTTTTTCGGATCTCGCGTGTCTCCCTTCCGGTGCACGCCCCGTCCCGCCTGGTTCCCGCTGCCACATTATCTCCCCCCCCTTCCCCCAGGGTGGCCAACACGACTCCGCTACTTTCCACTGTCCCCAGCGTACGCGTTGCCAGCAGCAGACCGACCGACTGACTGGCATTTGGTGGCTTGTGTCGACCGTCTTCAGTCTAGCCAACACATCCGCTGCCTCGCTTTCTTGTCAGCCATTGTCCCTCTCCAAGCGCCAAGAAGGCGAGGTGCTTGCTTGAGAGCCTTAGTACTTACTTAGTACTTCCATACTTAACTTCCGTACTTCAGCTTACTTACCTTGCTCGCCGACCTTGAATCCGAGGAAGCGATACTCGACTGCGCAGGGAGGTGCCTGTTGCCAATCTGACCGTACCTGCCTACCCGTCTTGGTTGGCTGAACTGGCTGGCTGTGCTGCTGCACTGGTGCCTCCGATCCGTCTCTGGCCGCGCACGGCCAGATCGCGACAACGACTTCTCTTCCCCCTCATCCTCGATTTTCATCTCCAAAACTCGCCACAGGCCCTTTTTCGAAAACCAGCCGGTTCCCATGGACGTCGAAATGTCGACAGGCGACGGGCTGTCACAAGTACAGCCCAATCCACAACCGCAGGACCAGCCCCGGCCGCCGTCCTCAGTCAGAACTGGTTCTCCCACGCCGCCCGCGCCCAACACCGCGTCGTCAACCTCGGCAGGGGCGCTGAGCTTCAGGAGGTATGTCGTTGACCCCTACCGTTAACGCCAAGACTCCCCGACGAAAAGAAAGCGTCGAGACAGAAACACCCTTTCTTGTGTGCCATCTCACTAACACCTCCTCCTATTTATAAAGACAACGAGCATCACGCGCATGCGAGGTATGCACCTTTCTTGAGCTTCCTGGTCGACTGCCGTGCCATGGGACGGACCCCTCATCAACATGAGCCGAGGCATCGGCGGGCACCATCCCCAAACCACTTCCAGATCCACCAAGCATACCCACGCCCACCATTGAATTGAATGCTAACCACATGCCATCAGACCTGCCACGCCCGAAAGGTATTTCGATCCATCCACCCACCGTCGTTGTCGTCGTCTATCATCGATCAACATCGTTCGCTCCCTCGTCGCCGCCATTTCGTACCACTAACCCCCATGTCCAGGTCCGATGCGATGCGGCCAGCCTCGGCGTACCATGCACCAACTGTGTGGCCTTCCAGATCGAATGCCGCATCCCAACCCCGAAGCGCAAAAAGACACAAGGCAGTGGCAATCAGACGGGCAAGGATTCTGACAGGTAACTTATAGCTCGCCGCGCCGCTTCCGCCCCTTCTGTCCTGGCCCTCGTACTGACAGCCGATGCGCCCACTTACAGCGACCGTGGCGATGTGACCGAGGAGCCCTCTCCTCGTCCGACTGCTCCTCCGACTGCTGCCTTCCCTCTACGACCCCCGTCCGTATTCCACTCCAGCGATGGCACTCCTTCCACTTCAATAACGGAGGCTCAAGCAAGGAAAGACGAAGTCGATAGTGCCACCTATCTCGACCTGGTGATGAAGCCAAAGTTCACCCGCGCCCCCATCACCGATGCTGGGCGGGTTGCATATCTTGGCGAGTCGTCAAATCTCACCCTACTCGTCCACGACCGCCAGGGCTCGGCTGATGTCGTCCACTACCCATTGCCCGAAAACGTTCGTGGCTCACGAGCTCGACTCACCGAGCTAGACAATGTCGAGATCGATATCCTCCACCAGAGAGGAGCCTTCCTCCTCCCTCCACGATCTCTCTGCGACGAGCTCATCGAATCGTATTTCAGCTGGGTCCACCCCATCATGCCCGTCATCAACCGCACCCGCTTTATGAGGCAGTATCGCGATCCTAAAAACCCGCCGTCCTTGCTGCTACTCCAGTCGGTTTTGCTCGCTGGCACCCGTGCGTGCAACAACCCACAGCTCATGGACGCCAACGGCTCGACGACACCCGCCGCACTCACCTTCTACAAGCGGGCCAAGGCTCTTTACGACGCCAATTACGAGGATGACCGCGTCACCATCGTCCAGTCCCTGCTGCTGATGGGCTGGTATTGGGAAGGCCCAGAAGACGTCACCAAGAACGTCTTTTACTGGAGTCGCGTTGCCACCATCGTTGCCCAGGGTTCAGGTATGCACCGATCCGTGGAGCAATCACAGTTGAGCCGGTCCGACAAGAGGCTCTGGAAGCGCATTTGGTGGACGCTGTTCACTCGTGACCGGTCTGTTGCTGTCGCTCTCGGAAGACCCATTCACATCAACCTCGACGACTCCGATGTTGAGATGCTGACGGAGGATGACTTCATCGAGGACGAAACGGACCGCGCCAGCGAATACCCACCCGACCCAGTCCATGTTCAGTTCTTTATGCAATACGTCAAGTTGTGCGAGATTATGGGTCTCGTCTTATCGCAGCAGTATTCCGTGGCCTCCAAGGGGCGACAACGGAACGCCATTGACCTCACCCACAGCGATATGGCCCTGGCCGATTGGCTCCAGAACTGCCCCAAGCTGGTCTATTGGGAGATGCCCCGGCACCACTTCTGGTCTGGGCTCCTTCACTCCAACTATTATACCACGTTGTGCCTCCTACATCGAGCTCACATGCCCCCAGGCGGGACATCCCGCTTCCCTGACCAGTCGCCCTACCCATCCCGCAACATCGCGTTCCAGGCTGCAGCAATGATTACGTCGATTGTTGAGAACCTAGCTGCACACGACCAGCTGCGCTACTGTCCGGCATTTGTGGTGTATAGTCTGTTTTCTGCTCTAATCATGCACGTGTACCAGATGCGGTCGCCCGTGCCGTCAATCCAACAGGTTACTCAAGACCGGCTCCGAAGCTGCATGCAAGCAATGAGAGAGATTTCGAAGGTCTGGCTGGTGGGGAAGATGGTGTATGCCCTCTTCGAGTCTATCATCGGGAACAAGGTACTCGAGGAGCGACTGCAGAAGGCCGAAGGCAAGCGACACCGCAAGATGCGTCAGAGCCTCTCCCAGTTGGAGCAGCACAGTCGGCAACCGGAAGTGGGCAAGAGGAAGTACGACGACATGGCCATCGACTTCACCTCCAATACGCCGCAGGCACAGGAGTCCTACGAACGATCACGACCCCAAACCCCGAGCGCAGTCAAGAACGATGCATCGAACATGCTCCCACGACCAGTCACTTCGCCCAATGCGCGGCAAAGCGCGGCAGACACTTTCATGGGGGGCACGAACTCGCGACCCCATACCAGACCAGCAACACCTTTCAACCCGTCCTTCTCGGTCCCGCCCACACCACCGGACTTGTACCTTGTGACAAGGAACTCACCGAATCTATCACAATCTCTGTGGGAGAACTTCCAGCCTGATCAGCTCTTCCCTGACAGCGCGGCCATGCCAACCTTCCCAAATCTGTCCCCGGTTCAAACTCATACTGGGCTGGACCACAACGTCATGGGAGCAGTACCACCTGGGAATATGCATAGTGGAATGCAAGGACAGTCGACCGGCCAGTTCCAGCAGAGGGGACAAGGGAACGGGATGCTGCCTCAAGGCGCCGCCCATGGGTTCCAAGCACAGGCCAATATGTGGCAGCCGAACCTAGACACGACGTTGCCAGAAGGCGAGAGTCCCGACAGCTGGAGCACAGGGTCGGGGCAAGGCCAAGCCGTTCCAACCACGCTCAATGTGGAGGATTGGTAAGTTTCACAAACGCCAAGTGTTGAGAGTCCTTTAGCTAACGCATTTCGGCAGGTTTCAATTCTTCGGCATCAATGGCGATACCAACAATATCAATCTCGATATGCCTCTGGGTTAAGAGGAGCCAACCAGCGAAGAGAGGTTGCCTCGCGTAAACCTGACTCGACGAACAAAAGCAACGCTCGCGGAAGTGCAGTTGCTCATCAATGAGTCTCCAGATCTACATATGGACCTAAGGGGAAGACAAGCGGGACATTTGTTCACATAGAAGGTTGCTGAGCCATCATGACTCCGGTATAGCAAGGAACAGCTTTCGACGACTGGCCCAAGAAATCTCAAGATGTGGATGGGCTTGTTTCCGTCAGGCCGTGGGCGGCGTGCGGGAAGGTCCGTAGCAGGGAGGAGAGCAGCCTTCGTGCCGAGAAGAAAGCACACAGATACGTCGAACAAGTAGTTGGCTATGTTGTTTTCGAGGTGATTCCGAAGTTATCTGGATTTGAGGTTGGTTGCCAGTTGGAATACGGTTGATATCCATGCATGGAAAGACAAAAAAGAGAGATAAGTGTCTGGCTGCGTTGACGGAGCTGACTGGATACAAGCAATGAAGAAGAGACGGAGCAGCGCAGTGTTGTGCATTGATTACGCGCCGAGTCTAAATGAGGGCGTGTCCTGTGGTGGGAATCGTCTTAAGCATAGAGCTAGTTCACACATACAAACACTGTGCTTGGTGCGCAGATCCTATCATGATTTCAAATTCTAGACGCACAAATATCTTATGAGGCAATGACGGATGAAGACACATGTAGCCTGTTGAAAGGTGATGAGTGTGCGGACTGTATGTCCTATCTGAGGGACCTTACGTGATATTAGTTGTCTACATAATTACTTAGGTACCTACCTAGGTAAGTAAATAGTTCGTTTGGGGAGTATGTTAGAGCTGTGGAAAAGGCTCGTCTCCTACCTACCGAGTTCCTGGGACGGGCGGAGGATTGATTGATTGCACGGATGCATCCCAGGCCTTAAGCAGCACAACATTCCAAGGAGCGGCAGTGGGGGGGCGGACGGTGCCCAGCAGTTATGGAGCAAAAATACGTACTGTACGATATATTAGTTCAGCCTCCACGCGGCCTCGTCACTCTCAACCTCACGGAAATTAGTACCTCTTGCTACACATTACAGCGCACATGGTTATTGCCTACGTATGGACCGGGCTCGATCTACCTGACCCCGGAGGAATAGGCGTGTCGTCCGTTGCCCTATGTAATGGATAAGCACGTGGATGAGGTGGTGCTGCACCGGAGATGGATTAGGCGCCCTGGAACCGCTACCGCCTGCACTACTACGTACACTACCTGCGCCCAGCCAGACCTGACTCGGCTGGATCCGTCCTAATTAAGGTGTCTGTTTCACTGTATCCCACCTATTCCGTCACCCTGGAATAATAGAGACCCTCATCCATCTGCGGTAGGTAATCCACCAATCCACCCCGTCCCAAACCCATCCTCCTCCGTAGTCCGTAAGTTACGTATCTCTCTCTGCCACGCATCCATCAATCCATCCTTTGAGGTTGGTGGGCTGCATGAGTATCATCTAGGTAACCAGCCAGGCCGCCGCCTGCCCACCCCTCCGTTGCATGCCCTGGCCCTTTTCAGCACCCGGCCGCCTGAAGCCCGCGAACGACGGACGGCAAACGGACGAAACCTACCGCGAACTCCGCTAACGTCGACGTCGACGCTCTCTGATCCTGATCCCCAATTCATTCTCCCACATCACATCGCCGCCATCAAACAACGGCACCAAGCAGTACATTTACTCATACCGTTGGCTTTGGCTTTGACTTGGCCTCGTCTTACTCATCATTCTTGTCTCCCCTCCACTATACCCCCTAGTTGGTCCGCGCCGTCCTTCGACGGTCCTCGCTGTGTCCTCTCCTCCTCTCCTCCTATCCTCCTCTCCCACCCACCACCCTTTGAAACTACGTCGCAGCAACAACCTCCTAGCCTTGGATGACGACGACCACCGCCACAAAGACAGCGGCTACGACGATAGCGACAACATCAACGTCAACCCCGTCAGCGCTGGTCGAAGCCACGCACTGATGCAAACTCGCCGCCCGACTCGCGACCTCTCTTCGCTGTCGCCGAGCTGGCGGCCATCATGACCGACCAGAGCCGCTCCGCCAGGTCCTCGTCGCACCGGTCCTCGTCCGCCCTCGCCCCCGGGCCCCGGCCATCAGGCTCCAATCCCGTCCGCCCTCGCAATCGCCGCCTCCTCAGTACCGTCGACGATGGCAACGCCTCCGACCCCGACGGCGAGACCGCCACACGCGGCCGTCACTCCTCCTCCTCCTCCTCAACCCCGGCCCCAAGTTACGGTCTGCTCTCCGCCTTCAGCCCCGCCAACAGGCGCTCCGCGAGCCCGCTCCCAACCTCACGCTCCGCCGTTGGTCCCAATCGAGCTGCTGGCACCGCCAACCTGACCAACTTTTTCAATGACTCGCTGACCCAGAGCTGGGCTTCTGTGCAAGGCTTCGCGTCTTCCCTCATCGGCGACGACGGCCCGTCACGAGGCGCCAGATCCCAGTCCACCACCCGTGCCGGCTCACGGACTGGAACCTGGGGGAGGAACCACTCCAACAGTGCCCCAAAGAAGGTACTCGAATCCTGGGGCCCAGCTCCCCCTCACAGGATGCCCTCGATGGATGACATAGCGGCAGGCTCGCGCGCGGAGAGGGAGGCTGCCTTGAAGGCTGCCAGAAGGGCCAAAGTCCTTGAAAGCCACGATGGCGTCAATGGGGGCTTGGATGTCAGAGGCAAGCACAAGCGCAGGAACTCTGACGAAATCGTCGCCGAGCAACCCCAGCTCGAAGAGTACCTGGTCTATATCCACAGGGTCCAACCCAACGACACCTATGCAGGGCTCATCTTGCGGTATCAATGCAGGGAGGACGCGTTCAGGAAGGCCAACGGGCTTTGGTCTCGAGACAGCGTCCAGATGCGCAAATGGCTCACAGTCCCAGTTGATGCTTGCGAGATTAGGGGTCGACCCTGCGAGCCACCCTCGTGGCACAACAACCACGCCGTCGATCTCCTCGCACGAACCCCTGGGGTGGACGAGACACTGAGCTCTCAGGCGCCTTACGATGACTTCTTCAGCCGATCTACCAACGGCACGCCCGCTGAGTCGAAGCCTGCCGAAGAAGCGGAAAAGCCATGGACGCATGTCCGCTGGGTCAAGATTGACACGTTCCAACAACCTGTAGAGATTTGCCGGGTGGCCCGCAATGCCATGGGATATTTCCCTCCTCGACGGAAGAAGAGCATCCGCACCGTTTCGGCCCTCACTACCCCGCGACAAAGCTTCGACTTATCCAGCAATCCTCCTGCCTCAGTAGACGGGACGCCCGCTCGTCGGCCGAGTTCCTTAAGCCATCGGCCCCAATTCTCCGGGACCTTGTTCTCCAGCCCAGGTCGGGCCATCAGCGAGGGTGGTGAGGCACTCCCAGCCTTCATGCGTCGACCAGGCGGCGTGGGATCTATGGGTGGCAACGCGCGGGTACCGGGGCCCGACAGGGACTACCTGAATACATGGACTAAGAAGCACATCCCGGGACTAAACATCGATAACCTTCCGTCCATGTCAATCATGGGGTCGGAAACGGCACGATTTGGCTTCAAGCCCGAGGCACCAGGGCTAGTAGAGGACCATGTCAGTAACGGCCAAGACACGAATCCGAAGGTACAACAAGGGACCGGCTTGGACAAAGCTGCAGCTGCTGTTGAGACATGGTTAAGAGGAGCTCTCACAAGGAACCCGAGCTCAAACTTTGGAGGACTCCTTGGCCAGTCAGGGGGGGATGGTGACCTAATAGAATTGACGGACACTGGCAGCGATGATGGGAGACCGTCCGGAGGAGCACCAAGCAACATGGTGGAGGCACTGTCACTCGGGAACATCGGGAGCAGCAGTCGAAGTGACGGCAACGGGAACGGAACCGTCCGGGGCCGAACAACCGCAGCCGGGATCAAAGGAGACAAGGATGAATGATGGGCGGCTGGCTCGTACAGCAGCATGCATGATCAACCTGCGAGGCGTTTTGACGCGGGTACCTACGCTTCATCGAGGAGATTGAAACTTGAGACCACAGGCTTGATACTGAGGACCGAGGTCAACTAACTGACTGGCTGGTAGTAGCATGTATGTTGGCAGGGTGGTGGTATTGTAGACTTCTTTTTTCTGGGGGGTGTGTTTATTTTTATTATTTTTTGGACAACAGGAAAGGTGGCTTTCGACATCCAATACATAAATAAGGAATCCAGCATGCCTGCCTTGGTCTAGTAGCTAGATGAAGCAGAAACAGAATAGAAGCACTTGAATAGACAGCAGGCCGATTGTTGCCTAAAGGACATGTCTGCATTGGAACACTTGAGAATGGTTGGTTGGATGATTGCATTCCCAGTACAGTCAGTACCTTACATAGGTACAGTACATGTATTGATAGGCACTACGATAAGATAAGGAGTCGGGTGGAATTAGCACCTTCTTAATTAAAGAGCTCCCTTAAAACGTGATGACACCCCTCCACATCATTTGTACAGTGCTACAGTACTTGCATGGCCCACCCATAATTTATGGTCTACTCCGTAGACTACCTACAGTGCAGACATGTGCTTCCACAACTCCCAACAACAGCAGTAGTTGGCACCACCGCCACCACCAGCTCCTCCTCCGGACTCTCGCCGCTCAAATGCCCATCTGTATCGAGTGTCGCCATCCCGTCAAGACGCTATGGACGCAGTACTCGGGCGCCGGTGACAAGGCCAGCGGGCACAACATCCGCCTGACCGTCTGTCGCAAGTGTGGCCGCTTCTGCGACAAGTACGTCGAGCATGATTTTGTCGTGCTCTTCATCGACCTGGTCCTGATCAAGCCTCAGGTGCGTGCGACTCTGGCTCTCTTGTTTTTCTCCTGCTTCCTGCTTGTGCTGCTTTAGGAGAATGGATGTTGACGTTTCGCTCGTATAGGTCTACCGCCATCTACTACACAACACATTGATGCGGGATGGGGACCGTTTAGATGTAAGGGTTTTTTTTTTTTGTCTTTATTTCTTCTTTCAGAAACCTCGACGGGATCATACTGACTGGTGTACTCAAAGCCGTCGGTTATTCGGCTGGGAATCCTGCTTCTTCTGTTTGACGTCTACTTGACGTGGGCGCGCCTCGAGAAGCAGACGACGCCGGACGCTGTGCCCGGCGAGAGCAACTTGGGCAGGCTTGCGCAGCAACCCATTGTGTTCCAGTACATGTTCTTCCGTAAGTGCTTCATAGCCTGGTCCTTCTCGCTCCTTGACGATGTCCCTTCATGGCTGACCACACGTCATTTGCCTCCTCGGAACAGTCATATTCTGCGCCCTCTCGACCGCCGCTTTCCACGTCAGCATCCGCTTCCTCACCTCGTCGCCCTTCTCTCCGCTACACCTCACCGGCATCCTCCCGCGATACCCTCGACCGAACTCCGTATCCACCGCGCTCCTCGTCTCCTCGTCGACCAAACTGTTTCCAATACTTATGGTCGTCTGGGAGTACGACGTCCCCGCCGCCGCTCGCTCCTTGGGCTGGGCCGTCGTGGCCAACAACATCGAGGCCCTGCGCATCCTGCTCGACTGCCGGTACTACACGGCCTGCGTGCTGGCCATCGCTGGCGCCGCCTCGCGCTGGGTCGTGGGCCGCGCTGTGCTGGGAGTGGCAGGGTTGGGGGACGTCGATTCCATTGGCGAGAGCAGCGTGACCGCCGACGGCAAGGCGTTGTGGGCGCTGCTAATGTATGCCAGAGAGTGGGCTGGTCGTCTTGCTGTGGGCTAACAGGCGGTTCGGCGCTTGAGGCTCGGGCTCGAGGGTCACGTCACGGAGACGAGGGGATAGTCATGATTTATAGAGCGTATTTCAACAGTACAGCATAGGCGTCCAACTCCGGTTGTGAACAACACGATACCCGTGTGTGATGATAGAAAGAACATTGATATAGATTACAGCCATCCCTCCTTGCAATTCCGTATGCACAGCCTTTCCCGTGGCCCGAATCATCCGTTCGCGCACATCTCTCTGTCGTCTCCGTCGCGTTCGCCTATTCAAGGAAGGATTCCCGCAAGTCGCTTCGTCTCGGCTGGATCAGGGGGTTGAGCTGGGCGAGGAAGGTGAGAGCCCACATGAGGTAGCAGCTCACGATGGCCAGGATGAGCGACGACCGCCATAGACTGTCCCAGAGGCTTCGTGTTAGCTAGAGATCCCGATGGGGGCCATATTGAAAGGGCCCAGCAGCAGAGGGAACGGAGAGGAAATGACTGACACCTGGTTTTCCCCCTTGGGAGCGAAGAACCACGACGCAGCGCACAGGACGGCAATGAAGGCGAGGCCGACGAAGATGGCGTATCTGTAGGCGTCGAAAAGCCGGTACGTTAGCCATATCCCACCAAGATATTTGCTGCGTCGCTGCGCCGCTCCGAGCAGGAGACGGACAGGTGCCAGCCGCGTGGAGGGTGACATACCCTTGAGCCATGGTGTGCGATTTGTTCCCGGCCCGGCAGGAGGGCTTTGGCTCGTTTGGTTTTGAGTGAGTAGACGATTCGATGCGATGCGATGGGCGCGAGTTCGGAATGTAATGGGAAGCTGTTTAGATACGTTCAAGGTGTTTTGAGGTCCAGGGTCGGTTTGGACTGGACGGGACCTGGGAGTTGCATCACCGGACAAGCAACAGCGACAGGGCAGCTTGGCGCGGGAGCTGAGTCAGCAGCAGTCGCCTGCACAGAAGTGCAGCCACCTAGTAATTACCCTTACATGTGGTCTCAAATATAGGGTAGGTAGGCACGTCGTATTAAGTCCTGGCTTATACGCAATAACTTACTTCTTGATCAAGGGATGTATTCGTGCAAGTTAGATGAAATTGCTTGAAAAGTACAAGATAGTGGTCTGTACAGCCTAGGACTATCCTCGTTTGTTTTCACGGCGTTTACTCGCACAGCTATGTCAGGCATCGTTCTCAAACTTGAGACCAGCTTCCTTCCTCGCGGCCCCGTAAATACCAGCAATGTCTCCCGATGGTCCCGCGTGCTCTTCCAACTGTGTCAGATGGGCATTTGCCGTCTCGACATTCTGCAACCGCGCACCAGCAGCTTCAGCCAGGCTGAGTAAATGGCGAGCGTCCTTGCGAGCTAGGCCCACAGCAAACAGCGGCTCCTCGCGCTTGTAGTAGTGGCCGCTGAGCATCCGCGTGCTGTACGCCGTGTACGGCCCGGGGAAAAAGGCCTCGACGAACTTGTGCAGGACGTCGGGGCCCAACCCCGACTTCTCGGCGACCACGTGCGCCTCTGAGAGCTGCTCAATCATGTTGATGATGAAGCCGTTGCCCATGAGCTTGAGCTTCAGCGCCTTGCCGCACGGCTCGTCGCTGAGGTCGATCTCGCCGCGGGACGTGACTCCGGTAAACCAGGGCTTGGCCCGCGCGACGCTGGCCCGCGGCCCCGCGAGCACGCCGAGGAGCTGCCCAGAGTCGGCCATGGCGGGGGCCCCGAAGACGGGCGCGGCGACGAACTCGGCGCCCCGGCCCATGACCTCCTTGGCGATGGCCTCGGTTGTGGCCGGGTGGATGGTGGAGCTCTCGATGAACAACTTGCCGGCGATATCGCCTTTGAGGATGGTCTCGAAGAGCTCCTGGACCGCCTCGTCGTTGGCGATGCACGAGAAGATGACGTCTGCGCGCGAGACGCCGTCCGCGAGAGACTCGACCACCTCGGTCTTGCCCTCGGGCAGGCTCCTGCTGAGGTCCACGGCCCGCTTGGTCGACCGGTTATAAATGAGGAGAGGCGAGTCGAGATTGCCTTTCTGGACAATGTTTCTGCTCATTCCCTGGACACTGTCAGATGCCATTGGCGTATGGCGAGCGTTGCTGTAGTGCTCCTCACCCTCCCCATGTTACCGAGACCGATCCACAGCAGCTTGGGCGCCATGATTGCAAAGATACGGGTACGATATGAGCAAGGTGCGAGAGCTTTGTGGTGGCGCAGACTTAGCTAGCAATGACTTTAGGACATATACCAGCTTTGTATCGAGAGAAGCTAGGGTGGACTCGTTCTTTATATCACATCTGGCTGTGCTGGTTGATCGGGAGCCCGGCACGGGAAAGCTTTAATACAGCAGTGTCGTTGGATCTTGCTAAGCCACACGGCAACGGTGGGAACAAAATAACTAACCACTGCACAGTGCCTGACCACACCAGTACTAGTATAGACAGTTCAGGTAGGTAAGTAAGTAAGTTAGATATCAGTGCTCAACAGCAACATACGATACACACGAGGTGGCATCTATGACAAAGGGTTTCTTACGTATCCGGAGCAGAGTCCCAAAGAAGCCATCATGACCCCCATCTAGTCCACCTCATGGCGCCCTTCTAGCACCCTTCTAGTGCCAGGCCCTGATTCTCTTATAGCGTCGTGAGCCTGTTAATTTCTCAAATGACCCGGGTCGACCCGTTCGTCCGTGGGGAAAGCCCCTCCCCCTCCCCCTCAAAAAAAAAAAAAAAAGAAAGGCCCCAGTGGCAATTCGGATGTGCGTGCCTTTGCTGTTTTTACGGCGCATGCAAGGAGGCGAAACCGGCGTTCGAGAAGGGACTTATCAGGGCTTATCGCGTTATCGGCGGCCATGGGCGAGCTTCCTAAAAACTTAGGCCCCTCCACAACAGCTGTGTGCTCCTCCGCCACCCGAGCTCTCAGATGTCTTACTGGCTTGACTCACGACCCTTGCGGTCACGATTGCATCCATCCCCCACATACGACTACCGGCCTTTCCCAGTCTCAGTCGCAGTCTCCCGTCTCCTCCTCAGCGATGTTTCCCAGCTAACAACAGCTTCTCAGCGGCCGCAGCATACCCGACTTCCCCTCCACTGGCCATCCGGGACCGCTCGTCGAGCTTTCGTCGGTTGCGTTGCTCTGTGAGCGCGGAATGCGTCATCGCCCTCCACCATGACTTGCACCCGGGCCTGGAAGAAGGCTTCTAGCTGCGGCCCCTGCCTCCCTCTCACCGAACCTCATATGGCCCGTGGCCGAAGTCAACAATACATATTCTCTGGAATTGCTCGGGGTTACGCTTCTCAGGCGCCCGGCTCTAGCCCACCGTCTCGTCTCAGCTCCGGCGCCGCTCGGTACATGTCGGCGGCATCTTCTGCCCGCGCCATGAAACGAGCCCTTGACCGCGTACGTTCTCCCAGCTCGTCGTCGAGCGAGTATCCAAGCACTTTGCCTAACTCTATCCTCGTAGGATGTCATCGTTTCCGTCCTGGAAGTCTCGGCAACCAAGCGGGACGCCAAGGGCTATCTGCAAAAGTATACATCCAGGAATCAGAAGAACACCAAGAACCCTAAGAACCCCAAAGCCCTGGCCGATACTCCCAAGTTTGTCCAGGCCGGCGCGAACCAAGATGCATTGCCAGATGCCCCGCAGCCGCTGCATGTGGCCATCATGAGATTTCGTGCCCCGCAAGAAATCGACTCGGAAACTTTGCGCGGCGTGGGCAAGACCCTGGCCCAGTTGCGGAAGCTTGGCCTGTCGAGCGTTGTTGTAGTCGACTGCGGCGTCGAGGAGAGCCGGCTGGTCGTCCAAGACCAAGTCTTTCGTCTCTGCGAAGCGATCGACGCTTATGGTGAACCTGGAACCAGGCTGGTCAAGGACATCTTTTACCACCGAGCGCCATCCTCTGAGACTTCGCCGTCGTTTCTCTCGACCGACATCCACTTGGAAGACCGAGGCCTCATCGAGAGGATGCTTCGTGACGGCAAGATCCCAGTCATCCCTTCCGTTGTTGCTCGCGACGTGACCCGCCCATCCCAGCCCATCGATTCGAACAAGATCGTCCTGGCCCTTACGAGGTACTTTGCTGGTTTGCAGTTCAATGACCGGACTGAATCCAACGGAGAAGATGCTGAGTTAGTTCGACCTAAGACGGTTGCTTCTGTGGAGAGAATCATTCTGCTTGATCCCCTCGGGGCTATCCCTGCAACTGGTCGTCGTGCCTGGCATCGGTTTATCAACATTGAGCAGGAGTATACGTCGATAATGAAGGAGCTCATGGGCCCAGACGGCTCTCCTCTGGCACATGAAAACCCTGCTCGAGCCTCTGTGACAGCTCATGCTGCCAATCTCGACCTTGCAAGGGATGCATTGGCCATGCTGCCGTCCACATCGTCGGCTCTCATCACGACACCGTCTGCCGCAGCTAATACGCATGTGCCGAGTTCTGGGTCCTCAACATCCATCACATCCTTTGATTTTGGGGACATGGTCACCACGCGGCGCAAGAAGAACCCTCTCATCCACAACTTATTGACGGATAAGCCGGTGTTTTCTTCGTCTTTGCCTGTTCCGCGTGCACACATAGACGCTAAACCCCTTGCCTCTGAATTATCGAGCGTATCAACGCTGCTTAAGAGAGGCATGCCCCTTACTGTTTTCCCAGACGCACGGCTCAACTCATGGCGCCCCCCAGTTCCCGGAGGGCCTCGGCTGCGGCTGACAGACAACTGTATCGACTTGCCGCGATTGGTACATCTGATTGAAGATTCTTTCGGCCGTAAGCTCGATGTAAAAGACTATCTGAAGCGGGTCAACGACAACCTTGCGGGCATCATCATTGCGGGAGAGTACGAGGGCGGTGCCATTCTGACGTGGGAAATCCCGGATGGCCTAGATGAACGCACCGCGTATGAGCAGCGCCGCCTTGTGCCATACTTGGACAAGTTTGCGGTCTTGAAGAAGAGCCAGGGGAGTGGAGGCGTGGCCGACGTTGTCTTCAACGCCATGGTTCGAGGCGCTTTTCCGGACGGAGTGTGCTGGAGGAGCCGAAAAGACAACCCTGTCAACAAGTGGTATTTTGAGCGATCTGCAGGTACGGAAAAGCTGCCGGGGTGCAACTGGACCATGTTCTGGACGACGCCAGGATTGGATTCCCGACACCCGGCGCTTCTGGATTATGAATCCGTCTGTCGAGGAGTTGAACCTTCCTGGGCGGATAACAAGCACATTCTAGATTGATTCGATTGAAGCAGGTTGCAAAAGAGGGAAATGCAAAGGGGGAATAAGAAAGCAAAGGTGACTGGGAAAACGAAAAGAAGGGATGGATGCTTCACGAATAGGATTGGTAAAGCGGATGTTTCGTCTTGGTGCGCAAGAACAAAAAGGGATGAAATGGAGCCGCACCATTTCTCGAGGACAGAGGACAGATGACGCACACTGCTGCGGAAATATACATGTGTTCAGTTGTCGGGCACGCCCTTCTTATGCATCGTTTCAAAGGTACCTTGCGTGACTGAGTACAGTACTCAACTCATTTGGAGATTGATGTCATCTCGTACCGCGTATCTCGAAGGGACTCGTCATCGCAGTGGCTTGTTGGCGATCGTCTTGAGGACGCCCGACACGACATCACGTGCATGACCATGCTGGAAATGGGACTTGGAGTCCCGCGACTCGGACTTGGATGCGACAACGTACCCACAAAGTACCTGGGTTTCGTGATGGCATCAGAGAAGAAGCTCGGGCCGCCCGATCTGCAGGTCGCTAGCACGGCCGCCCTGACCTGGCGGGTAAAAGCCACCGACCTAAGTACCTCTAGGTACCTGCCCTCCTCAACTTAGTAAGGGATGCCCCTGGAAAGCCCACCACCCGCAGCAGCCTCTAAATGATTGCGAGAGCCTACAGCACAACACTGCCCGCCCAAACTAAGGTCTAACGAGGCAACCCCCCCCGGGGCATTTCGCTTGTGACAACGTTCCCATATCAACGCTGACACGCCAAGGCCAAAACCAATCCTCCAGCTTGCATCACCCTCACCCTTGCTCGCCCTCCTGCAACACTTCAACGCCTCAACTCTCAGCTCGTCGCCATCGCCATCGCCATCGCCATCGCCATTCAACCTCCAAGCTCTTCTTTCGTCAATCCAAGTCCGCCAAGATGGATTTCAAGAACATCGGCAAGAACCTCTCGTAGGTAGCCCCCCACCGGGTTCAGAGCTTGCGCCCCTCCCGGATAGCTCGCTACCCTGATAATGCTACAAGTTCGCCTGCGTCGATGACTGACCCTAGCCACAGCAACTTTGGGTCCCAGATCACCCCCTTTGCGTCGCGCACCTTCCAGTACACCAAGGAACAGCTTGGCCAGGCCGAGGATAAGGTCCGCTGCGGCGCCGACACGCATCCTCACTTGCGCAACCTTCCACTAACCTTCTCGCCCTGCAGACCCAGCTTCCCCCCGACTACATCGACCTCGAGAAGCGTGTCGATGCTCTCAAGCAAGCCCACCAGAAGATGCTTGCGGTGACGTGAGTAAAGCGCATATAGCTCCCTTCTTCATTCTCTACCGATCCGATAAGCTGACTGGACTATCTGCAGCTCGCAATACTCCAACGAGGCCTACGACTACCCCCCCAACATCAAAGAGACATTCCAGGATCTCGGCCGCACGGTGAGCGAGAAGGTCACTCTCCTGTCCGGCGCCACCTCTCCGGCCGAAGCCCAGGCTGCTCTGGTTGCCCCTCCCACTGCCAAGCCCCAGCCCAAGACCTTCAGCCATGCCGTCGCCCGCGCCAGCTTGTCTAGCAGCCAGCTGCTGCATCAGCACCACACCGGCGCCGGCGAGGACCCCCTGGCGACCGCCCTCGAGAAGTACGCACTGGCCTCGGAGCGCGTTGGTGAGGCCCGCCTGGCCCAGGACACCCAGATCCAGAGCCGCTTCCTTGCTGGCTGGAACACCACCCTCAACACCAACCTGTCCTTTGCCACCCGCGCCCGCAAGAACGTTGAGAACTCCCGCCTTTCTCTCGACGCCGTCAAGGGCCATGTCAAGGGAACTACCTTTAAGCTTGGCACTGGTTCGCAGAGTGGCGAGCACCCCGACGAGCAGGAGCTCAGCCCCGAGGCTCAGGAGGAAATCGAGAAGGCCGAAGACGAGTTTGTGACCCAGACCGAGGAGGCTGTCGGTGTCATGAAGAACGTGAGTCGAAGGAAGATTTCCCCTCCTAAACTGAATACGACTCTGACCGATATTAGGTTTTGGATACCCCTGAGCCCCTACGCAACCTGGCCGAGCTCATCGCCGCCCAGATCGAGTACCACAAGAAGGCGTACGAGGTGCTGAGCGAGCTCGCACCCGTTGTTGAGGGCTTGCAGACCGAGCAAGAAGTGGGTCGTGCCAATGCCTTTTGAGTAAATGAACAAGGGGCTGACATTTGTTGCTCCAGGCCACCTACCGAAAGAGCCGCGAGGAAGCTTCCTAAACACGGAACGACCAAGCTTTGTGTGAACGACTAGTCTGCTGCCTGTCATTGTGTGTCGGGATCTGATGTGTCTGATCAGCCAGATAACCCGAGGATCTGGCTGATCCCAACTTTTTCCTTGTTCTAGTATTGGGGATGTCGAGACTCCAAGTTCTACGTCTGCGGCAGGCCTCGGGGACATTGTCTTGACTACGTTATTGATATACCGGCAATTCAAAGATGCTAGGGGTTACCTTATCCTTTGTGTGGTGTATGATCCGCTGAGGCCTCCTCGACCCCTTGGAGGATACGACGCACTCGAATACATGTGTGCATTTAGATGGATATCCGTGTGTGTTCCTTTTTGTCCATGTTGGCGGGTTTGGATCGTTTAGAATAAATCAAGTCTCATGGTTTCTTTGTAAATCTTTGTAAATTCCTGACCCTAGGCACAGTTGTTGAGGTATGGATGGTGCTGGTTGGCTTTTGCTTCTCGCTGACTTGCATGGCGATGCAGCGAGTTCACTGGAATGGACAACGGCGCTGGTGTCTTTGGTTGAGTGGGAGTGTGGCTCCGGAATTAGCTCATGCATCACGTGGCACAACACGTGCAGGACGGACCGGCAATCCATCCTGGGCCGACCCGGAGTCCAATGAGGTCAATTCAATTTCCTCTGACCATCAACCTCCGATCCACGACGAAATATTGCCAATTGACCTCGCCAGCATGCGGCCAACAGCTCGTGTGTTTGCGCGTTACCTGGAGGCCGGTACGCCGACCGGCCTCACGGGTCTCTGGACTCACGCCACGCCCCGATCGACGCTGCTCTACCTGTACGGAACCACCTTGAGCAAGCTCCAAGCTCTGCCCGAGACGTCCATGTACCGCCAATCCGTCGAGGCCGTAACCAAGCACCGCATGGCCCTCGTCGAGCAGATGGTGCCTCCCGGATACAACGAGTGGGCGGTCAAGGCCAAGGAGCTTGTTAGCAAAAATACGGCCCAGTTCCGTGTTGCCAGCGGCCGGCTCGACGGCAGCGAGGCCCGGACGGTCAAGCTCGGCGACAAGGTCTTCATTGTCGGCCGCAAGCACGAGGCCGGCGATATTCGAGTCGAGGAGTGGGACGGCGAGGCTAACGAGGGTGCAGAGCTCGAGGGCATCCGGACTGCGGAGGAGCGAAAGGACCAGGTGCTCTGGGCGGAGCGCAAGCCTCTGGAGAACCACGAGCAGGTTGAGTGGGATGAGGAGCCTCAGTTGACGGCGGACCAGTGCGTTCTAACCCCCATTACGAGATGGCGAGGCGACGCGAGGCGTATGTATTCCGGAAAGCTAATGTTCGCGGGGTAGGATCTCCGAGCTGGAGAACAAGATTGGCGCTGGCCTCATCGAGGAGGTTATCCAGGTTGCCGAGGGCGAGCTCGGCCTGATTGACACTATGGAAAAGGCCAAGGTGTAAGTACCACCGATACGGCAACTCTTTGAATGAAGAGCATCAAGGCTGACGCAGACATCTCTAGCTGGGAGGATCTTGAGGAGAAACCCGTCGACGGCCAGTGGACCTACTTCGACCGAACCTAGCAAGCGGCCTGGATGATGAAACCTTTGTAAAAGTAGAGAGGTGCTGTGTATATACGCTACGCTGCCAGTGGATGGATGGGTCGCTTGGGTCAATAGAACGAGGTGGCTCTCGAGCCTCGAAGTGGTTCTTTGGGTCAAGTAGACGTGGTGATGTCTTGTGTGACCGGCCTGTTACGGAATGATAATGCCTTGAAACCGATTACTTTGTGATCCGTAAGCAGACAGATTCTTGCCGTTGCGAAGCCTCGTGCTGTGTTTTCTTGCAGATTGCTCAGTGAATCAACCTGGCACCTTCTTCACCTTTCTTTGGTGGGGCAGCACTCGACTTTACTTCGCAATCTTCAACTTTGAGTTCGCTTCTTCACCACCAACCAACAACACGACTAAAAGCTTCAGAAAGGATAGGATAAAAACCGCAGCCATGTCGCTGTTGGATCCACCGTCGTTTTCACAACGCAGCAGGTCCGGCAAGCGAAAGCGACCATCCGCCACCGCCAGTTCCAGCGCTGACGACCCCGCCAGCAGCAGCAGTATCGTCTCACGGCCAGCTCACCTGCCTCACGACTCCATCAACCCGCTAAGTCACACTCCCGGCATGGTCTATCAGTTCGCCACCGCCGGGCTGGCGGAGACGGACGAGGACCCGTCGCAGCTGATCCCGGACTTCCCGCATCGGGGCCTTGGTCGAGCCGCTGGATTGGGCCGTGACGTCGAGTCTGACAGCGACGCCGAGACTGACGATGAGGGTACCAAGGAGAAGAAGAAGAAGAAGAAGAATTCAACGGTTCGGGAGCGTGGGCGCGGCGGCCCCTACGAAGTCCTGCTGCAGTCGGTGCAACAGTTCCTCGACCAAGGCGACATCAACAAGGCGGCGCGGGCGTACGGTCTCCTTCTGCAGATGCGACCTAGCGGCGCCGTCGTGGACGTCCGACGTCACAGCTTGTGGGCTATCGGCGCAGAAATACTCATGCGACAGGGTGAACAACCGAGAGGGATTAACAACGACGGTGACCCTGACTACGACGACTTGGGCGTCACGCCTGGGGGACTCCGGAGATGGGGCCGGGCGGCCAACATCAACAAGGTCAAGGCGTACTTCGACACCCTGATCCAGCAGCACCCTTACGACTACAAACACCCGCGGGCCGTTTGCGCAGTGGACTTCTGGGTGGCGATGCTCAGCTGCGAGATCTACAACGCGCACACGGAGCACGTCATGGCCCTGGACCGCGCCGTCGACGCCGTGGAGGACGAGGCCCGCCAGTCCGTTGGCGTCGACGATAGCTACGGCAGCGAGGAGCCCGAGTCGCGCGAGGGACAGCTGAAGCGGAGGAAGGAGGAGCTTCGTTTGCAGGCATTGGCTACCATGCGAGCCATCACGAAGCGTATGGGCGGGCTGATGCAGGACTTGCCCTACTCAAGGAACCACGACCTCCTCCGGCTACGTGCCATGGCCTCACTCTATGTCGCAGACCTGGTTATGCCCGTCGTGGACGTCTCGCCGATAGGTATCCACGAGGCTCAGCACGCGAGGCAGATGGAACAACAAATAGCCAGGGACTCGCTCATGGAAATTGTGAACAAGGGAGGCCAACTTGATGAGGCTGTCCTAGTCATCCTCTATCCTTTGGAGGAGGGCGGGAAAGACCCCGCCGTGCCATTGTATTCATCTCTCCCTATCAGGGGCCTATAGGCCCCGTCCATTCTACCTCTAGAACACCGCGCCGTCCACCACCGATGCCCTCTTCGCCGAGTCGGCCGTCTTTGGCGGAGCCTTCTTGGCCCATCGTTGTAGGATTAGCGCCGTGTTGGAGCTCCCCACAATCACACACCACTCCCCCCCGGGACTCCATGTCGCTTGCCGACCGACAAAGTTGGCCGACGAAGACTCGGTCTTGTGCGCTCTGAGAGGCTCATGGGCGTCTTCCAGGCTATACTTAGCCGCCCATGACTCCAGAGTTTCGGCGTTGAATTCTTTGATGTCGTCCTTCCCCTTGGACACCTCATCAGCTTGGCTCAAGGCTGGAGACTCTTTCCCCACCACCGAATGCCGTGACTTTGCTGCGGCGTCGTTCTTCGAGCGGTGGTGCAGTGGACGAAGCCAAGAGGGACGGTTGGGGATCCTTGTGCCGGGAGCATGGTTGCGAAGCCCCTTCATGAAGTCGTCGTACATCGTCAATCGCTTGAAGTCCCAGAAGAAGATGTTTCCGCCCGCATTGCAGAAAGCCAGTACGGGATGCTGGCCGGGCACGAAGTGCAACTTGAAGCGCATGAAGAACTGCGGACCGCAGTTAGGGGTATGGAAGTCCAGCACTCGAGTGTATTGTGCCGGGCACTGCGGGGAGATGGTGGGGACAAAGGCGGACCGAGTCAAGCGGCCGGCTTCGTCATAATTGGTAGGGACAATGTTTTGGGGAGTTGGTGCTATGCTCTGCGGTGGTGGCGGGCCGTCGGAAGAGAAGCCTTCGATCCTCCAAAGTGAAATCACATTGTCGTGGCATGCTCGCGAAAGGATCTGATCTCCGTAGAAGGCAACACTTTGTGCCCGTTAGTGGTTAAACGTTATGTATAAACCCGGGACCAGTACCTACCAATCGACAATGCCGCTGTGCACGGCTGACGTTGAGAAGTGAGGATAATGAATTCGAATAGGGGTGGTGATGGGCTCAGTGGGGAGATCAGGCAGAGTCCACTTGTCAATGTTAGTGCCAATCTTTGGTAGGAGGGGTTTCTCTTGTCATTTGGAGACATTACCAAGTTGATAATCTGATCGTGTCCGGCCGAGAGAATGTATCGACCTGTATCGTGGAAGGCCTGCATTGGTAGGTGGAAGTGGTGAGAAGGAGTCGTCTGTGGTTAAGGGGAAGGCCGATAGAAGCTTACCACGCTGAGGAGGTTCCAGGAATGCCCCTCACCGGCTAGGATACATAGGCAGGGCCGATCTTCATGCTTGGGATCAAGGCTCCAGACGCGAACACTTGTGTCGTCTGAGGCTGAGACAATGATGGACGGGTCAACCGGAGAAGTTGCTAGGTCATTGACATCCTGGATAATAATAAGTTAAGGGCTGGTCTAGAGAGAGATGGCGGGCTAAGTAGACTTACGCTCCCGTGGCCTGTGAAACACTTTACTCGAACCTCGTTTAGCTGCGTGATCGGGCAAGGGGTAATTTGGAGACTGGACATACCTTGAATAGCTTGCCCTCTATCACATCATAGATCTTGACTTTGGCATCAACTCCGCCAATACATATGAGAGGCCGTTTGGTTACGGGATCCTTGGTCCATGTACAACAACATGCTGATGCCTCGACCTGTTGACGATGAGTGAGCTTGTTAACATTGAGTGAGTGAGGAGACCTGGGAGCTACACACGTCGTCATCTCTGATGACAGTGATGATCTCGCAAGGATTGGCGTCGCCAGAGCTCTGAGATAACCTGCATATGACGACCTATGGGAAGTACGAAAATCAGTCTTTGTAACAAGTGAATGGGCGCGGGAGTACTAACATGCTTCTTGCTTACGGCAGCGAAGATGGGATCGCAGTCTAAGGGCTGGTAGGGGCAGAACTTGACATCGAAAAACTCTGATGAAGAGGGGAGTAAGAGAGTTAGCAGGTCATTCATAGATCGAGCTGGCTAGTTCTAGTAGTAGGCGCTGAGCGTGCAATGATAACTGAGGGCTGCCTACCTGCAACGTTGTCCTCGTTGTTCAGGAAAGCAGTATCGTTCTACAGGCGGTCGCCGTTAGTCCAATGACAAAAGAGAATTGTACTGTCACGGGAGGGCACACCTCAAAACCGAAAGAGACTCGCAGCCTCGGGAGCTCAGAGGCAGGGTCGTCATAGGTTGTCATGTCTGTTGAGGAGCTTGAGGTTAGATGAGAAAAGTCGCCGCTCTGTGATTGGGCGCCAGTTCAAGTAGAGAGACATGAAACGTGTTGTGTGGTAGGAGAGTTGAACAAGGACTGGAAAGGATGGGAGGGATGAGCTTGCTTGTTTGCTGTCGTGTTGCGGACGCCAAACCCTGAACCTCGGAGCCGGTCGTGGCCGTGGTCGTGTTTGGAACAATGCGGATACAGAGAGACCAGACGCGCCTTGACACGTGGAATTAGACTCTAGTGAGTCTAAATTTGAAGTGCGTTGTGCTGATGTCTGAAGGGGGCACAATTGGCGAGTGAAGACGCAGATATAAGGCGCGCAGTGAGCATGCGTCGAGGCCTCTTGGTGTGTTTTTGGATAGGTAGTAATTATCGTGGGCCACCTTGCATTTGCATGGATGTTGGCTGATGGTCCATGCCTGTGTGTTCGTACTGTGCGTGGCCGTGGAGCTTGGACGGTCAGGTGCGCTGTAGCCACAGCGGGCAGGCGCCATGGAGCCCACCCATTGGAGCAACTTATTAACGGGTAATTAATACTAGAAGAAAGTAATCCACGGGCGGAAGACACCAACACCTCATGGGCAGCGAGCTTCCATGTAGTAGTGGCAGGTGCGGCGGGTGATACAACGAGTGGCATCTCTAATTACCTAAGTAACTTATCTGTTTAGTCTATCTAGACTACCTAGACAATCAATAGATGGATTTCATCAACCTCCATCACAGCCCACCGAGGATCACCTGAACCTGGCCAAAATTTCCACGTGGCTTGGATCGCACTCTGCCTTGCTTTCTGCTTGCGAACCCGTACCGGTGACTCTTCATAAAAAAAAAAGAAGATGGACAAGAACAACACGATCAAGATGGCTGTTCTGAATTGAGGTCGCTTAATTACTATTTCGACGCTCTTGGGACCATTAAGATCAGCCGCCAAAGAACAGAGAATTGACGTAGATAGGCCCTCTCGTGCTTCCACTTATACGAGCCCCATCCGCCTTCACGAATCGGCGAGCCTGGGGTTTGCGTATGCAGCAAGGGGCAGCCCCGTTGCTGATCTGTGAGCTGCAATGTGTCCTGCTGTTCACTGCGCATAATTCTGGCCTGGTCGAGCCTCCCACTCATCGAGGATGTGGACGCCCAGAGAGTACTGTACATAGAGGGATGGGAGGCTGCCTGCTCCATCTCGCCTTGTCCTACCCAGGTGGGACGGGCCCGTTCCTTTGTACGCGGGCTTCTGCTGCTTTCACTGGCCTTGAGTCGTCTACCGTCTCGGTGGCGCCCCTTGGAGGACTAGCACCACGATCAAGGTGAGGCTGTCACGCGTCTCAACCGCGGTGACTGGCTCATTCGAGGCCGCTCGGCCCCAGGAGCTGAAAGTGCCGACTGCAGCCCGTGCTGACATATTCCCAGAATCTATTTCTGGACATGGGCTTTCAATTGACCATCTTTGAGGGTTTTTGAGCCTCGTTTCGCCCTCCTAGCATCGAATGACGTGGGTAGATGCTCGCTCGATGGCTCGGGTCCATGGATCGAGCGTGAGCATCGACGGGGTCTTATTGAATCGACCAACATCCTAGCGGCCGATCATTCTGGGGGCTGACCGCATGCTCGACTTTTTCAACATTTCCCATGCATCGCTCATCCATGTGGCTTGATGGACGGGATTAGCTACCTCTCCGCCGGCCGGCATGCCCGCGCTAGCGTCACGTCCCCGGCTTCGGCTTCGAACGAGCAGGGCGTTGCCGGCTTTGGCGCCGGCGCCGTTTCTCCCAAGGGTATCCTCGTCTTGGAACATTCAGGTTGTTTCGGTGTGAGGCATTGAGAGATGTTGGGAAGTCGAGACTGAGTCCACCTCTCGTCCCCGCGAGGCGTTGGTTGCGAATGGAGTCCATCTCCACCGCCGTGGGCCCCCAAACCATTGGCAACTCAACAACAACACCGGGTCCGGGGGATAAAGATGATGGACAGATGAGGCCAACAAGGGCAAATCCTGACCGTCCTTGTCCGCGGCATCACCCGCGTGGAACACTGGGATCCAGAAGTGCTATCCGTCAACCATTGTGCTGCCATAAGCCCCCCCCCCAATCCGGCCGTAGATGCTGCACGGGTCGCTTGGCTCAACACCACTCGGCGCTTCACATGGGCATGCGGTGTGCTGTGCGAGTCTTGGCCAGGGCTTGGTCGTCAAAGCCACATCCTATTGAGAGAAATGACCCGTGAGGCGCCTTACTCCTGGGCTGACCACGGAATAGGCTATAGTTATTACGAACACAAGCCCGGGCAAAACGAGTCATCATTGACGCTCGTTATCTCACTGGAGGGAGTGTTTTCTGCAGATCTTCGTAGGGTGTCTTGTTGTTGTTCGTAGCTGTCATAATAACATCGATAATGAAAACTTCCCTTGGGTTGTCATCTCGCCGGTCCCGAACACCTACCTGCTGCAAAAAGAAAGTCCACCTACCACAAGGGACTCGGATCTCTTGTTTCTTTTTTTCCTTCCTATTTCTTCTTTTTTTTTTAGGGGGGAGGGGGCGTTTGCTGTAAGTGCGCAGTCATCATCAGCCTGATTGCCTGGGTTGGTTTGGCGCCCATTCCTGCCTTGCTCGGTGTTTGCTTTTCACAAGACAATCAGTGCTCTCAGCCATCTCGGCTTCTCGAAGCCCCAACGCCGGCTGGCGTCGATGTGCGTCCGAAAACCGTCGGGGGACCCATCCGCGAAGTCGTTTGTGTCTATGGGGTTGGGGTTGCACCAACCTGCACTGTACCTTCGTGGCGTGCAAGGACACATACTTTCTTGCATACATGCGTAATGGTATCTGCGCCGACGGTGGAACGTCGCCAGCCAGCGAGCGACGTGCTATGGAACCAAGTATGACAATGGTCGAGTATCTCGAGTCCCCTTTGTCGAGGAGAGGTGTTCGTACTGTACGAGCAAACATGGAACTAACTATTCGTCCTTCTGCCTGGCGCGAGACGGCGAGGGAGAACTGGCAAGGATGGACAGATGGACAGAAGGAGAGGAGGGAGGCGTGCTACCTTCAGTTTGCCCTGTCCTGCACACTTCCGCAACCACAATCTCACTCGAGTCCCCGTTTCATCACCAGATTTCCTCTTCAATCCCCCCGCCCGCCCCGATCCTTCGTCCGGAGCCACGGCTCATCTCGTCTCAGTCTTTGCTCATCAGTCCATGATGACGATGACCATCTCCCGTCTCTGATCACCTCCCCGCCTTTGTCTCAGTCCCTGCCCTTAGACAATCAAACCACCTAACTACCTAACTCACCTTCCTTGCCCTCGCACGTATGTATGCATCTATCTACGTTATGGATCTCAATCTCAGGCACGGGAGTACTACCGGAATTCTCGACTTGCCGAGACACGGTACATCCGGCGACCCCCATCTGTGCTCCAACCTACACAGCATAGCAGTAATTAACACTACCACGTACACAAAGAGGGAGGGCCCTGGTCGGTCGGCTTTGCGGTCGGCTTGACCTGGGCTTCCTCTTTAGCTTCATCCCCCAACCCCCCTCCCGCCCGCACCGCCACCGATCACTAATCGTCGTGCAGCCCTTGTCACCACTCATCACCGACCCAGCATCCTTGTGCCCATTGGCGTCCCTTAGGCGAATACCTGTAGGTTGGCCTGGGCAGTTTTCCCGCGCCTCCCCGGGCCCATCGGCTACCGCTACCGCCCCCCTGTCACCCGCTGTACCTACATCCTTAGTGCGTCAAGCGCCGAGACGTACGGGACTGGCCCACCTGAGCAGTCACGTCAAGTCGGCTTGAGATAGCTTCAAGGCTCCAGGCTCAACCTACATTACACGCCTGCTCATCCACTTACACCAAACGCAAACGCTCTCCTGACCTCTACCATCCGTCCTCTCGTTCTCCCGTCCTTCCGTCTCACATCTGCCTTTCTTAGATCCTCGGGCTTTCCCTTCACCTTCTTCGGCCAACAACTGACCTATCCGGCCCTGCAGCTCGAGAACCGCGCTTCATTCCAAAGCAGTCCCTGGAACGACTCCCGCTCAGCCAACTGCGATGGAGCAGACGTTCATGACAATACACAGTGAGTGGCCGGCTCTTGACGCGAAACTTTGACACTTCTGACAGGCTCTCCTCACTCAAAGATTTGACTCCGGATGCCAATATACTCTACGCATCCGAGTCCATCGTCGACATACTCGGCTACTCCCCACGAGAGGTCCTCGGCAGGTCCAGCTTTGACTATTTTCACCCGCAAGAGGTGCCTTTCGCCCGCTCCGTCCATAGCCGCGGTGTGCTTCTTGACAAGGCTGCCGTTCTTCATTACGCCCGTATTCGCTCCCGTGACGGCCGCTGGATTAGTTGCGAGTGTTGCTTCACCATCGTCCATGATGTACTTGTTGCATGCACTAGCATCTACAGGCGCGGTGAGAAGAGTGAGAGTACGTCGCGCAACCTGTTGACCCCAGCATGGGCTCACCCAGCTCTGTCTGATCTTCCACTGAAACTGACTTGGCGTACAGGGCGTGCCATTGAGGCACCTCAGATACGTCGCCTCTTCTCCTGCTCGCCCAGGGACCCGCGCTACCACATGCTGGAGCATCTGTCACCCAAGTTCAAGATGTCGCCTGCAGAGCGTGAACCTCGAGCTGCTCTTATTCTGAATCGCTTTACCCGAACTCTCTCCGTCATGTTTGCAACTGAAGCCATCAGCTCCGTGCTGGGCGTATCGGCGGAACAGGTTCTTCACAAGAGCTTCTATGAGTGCATCCGGGAAAGTTCCTTGGATGACGCGTTCAAATGTCTCGAGAGCGCAAAGGCGAACGATTCCATCGCTTACCTACGGTTCTGGTCGAGAGATCCCCGCCGCCCAGAAGATTTTGAGGGCGAGGAGAGCGAGGACGACGACGACATCGAGACAAGCCAAGAGGAAGAGGATGAGGATGACAGCGACGACGACGACGACGACGACGACGAAGAAGAAGAAGAAGAAGAAGAAGAAGAAGAAGAAAGAAAAGAGAACGAAGAGGCCGTCAAAGATGATGAAAACACTCAAATGAGCCCAATGGAAAATGTAAGGCAGGATCGAGGACCTCGGCTTTTACGTGAACACCAACTGCGGAATAGGCGGCGCTCAAGCGATTCTGATGAAGGGGGCGCCAAGCTGAAACCCGACATGGACATCGATTCGCATCAAACACCAAGTCCGCTGATCAAGATTGAACCGGACATCGACATGCAGAACGCGGACAGCGGTCTACCGCAGCCGACTCTACCATCACAAGCGGCAGGCTCAGCTACTTTCGTGTCTGCGACGGGGGCTACATCGCATACTCCTGTCTCGTGGGCTTCTTCCACAACTGCAGCTGTCGTCGAACCTCATCCGTCGAGAACATGTCGCCGTACAAGAAGGCGCTTGGCCCCTTCCGTCGAGCTGGAAGCTGTTGTATCATGCACATCTGATGGGCTTGTTGTCATTCTCCGCCGAGCGAGGCCACAGATACCAAGCGTCCACCCTCCCCAATTCCCATTCGGCTTTGACAATGGCCTCTTCGCAGCACCATGGGGACAGCAGCCTATCCGACCTCATTATTCGCCCGAGGTTCTGTATAACTTCCGTCCCCCACTACTGCCTCAATATATGCCGCTGCGGGAGAACGTCAAAGCTGCGGGAGGACCCCCTCTTGACCAACTGATGATGTCAATTCGAGATGTGGCCGTATTCGCTTGGGCGCTCGTGGGCATCAACGGAAATATGGCGGCGTACAGCCACGGTCTCCCAATGGACGAAGCACAACCCCCAGGAGGTCTTCCTATCTGGGATCCTTCCATGACACATTCGTCATACTTGGGCCCTGAAAATCAAGCTTCTCTTCGTTCTATGACCAATGATGACCGCCAGAAAGCATCGCACGGACACGCAGAACCATTCTTTGCAGGGCCTCCGAGGGAGCGACCAACCTCAAACAACTACATTGTGCCAGACGGGGAGTATTCTTTCGACAATATAAACCAAGGAGAACCACCTCGTTACTCACATCATCAACCATTTATCCCGCAACTTAATAATAGGGATCAGCTACGCTCACAACAGACACGGCCTCTCGATCACATGGATGGAATCGCGCCCCAACCACCAAACGAATGGATTGGGAGTTATCATACCCCAGGAAGCCATCAAAAACCTTCAGAGGCAAGAGAAGAGCCTCGGAACCATCCTTACACGTGGTACTCGTGATGTCTATCTGAGACTCAGTGAGCGGTAGTGGAAGAATACAAAAGTATAATGAGGCAAAAATAGTAATGGAGGCCATTTTGGGCCGAGAGGGTTTATCTAGAAGCACCGAAATGGACATGGCGGAGCAGCATTAGAAGCGTTTGATTCGCAATGGCCTCTGTGGAAGGTCTGAGATACCCCTGATATTACTAGCGATAGCGAATGTTACTTTCATCGTTTCCAATTTTTGTCACTAAAAATAGCCAAGACTCTCTTTTGGTACCTGGCAAGGATAGGAACCCGAAAGAAAGGGTTTAGACATGGCTTCAAGCATTGGTGACGTTCTTTTATCAGACAGTATTCATCAATACTACTACTTAGTACTAAGTGGTGTCGTCTGCATTCCAACTTGAAGTGACGACTTGAACCGCGACGGGAGGTACGTACCCATGCCTGCAGTGATACATGTAATTGGCTGTGGCCAATTAGAAGCTTGGACCACGTATTTGCTCAAGGGGGTTTGGAGAGGCAACCGTGGAAGTTTCACATCTAAGATACGTCAGCTTCAGCTTCGAGCTTGAACAACCTCACTTTCTCCATCAAAAACCACACTTCTGCTTTGCGTAACCGGAACAAGGAGCAGGTTGCGATCCACATCGAAGAATCGACAAACCTGAGACCGACGACCCCCCCAAACCCGCAGCTCCATCTCCTGCCCGCCGCGACACCTCCACAGCAGCACCATGGCGTCCAGCGCTCGAGGCCAGTACGAGAATCCGCCTTTGGATGACGACGACTTGATGATCGATCCCGATGATGGTATGTTAAGTCGCATCTGTGCCGCCCTCCAGTCGTAGCTCGGCCTGCTCTAGACGGCGCAAAACTAACGCCGCATAGCCGATCTGAATGACTTCGATGATCCCCTTGGAAACCAGTCATCGCGACAGCCCTTGACGGGCAACATCGGCTCCAGCTCATCCTCGCAGCCGCTTGACGAAGGCTATCTGACTTCTCGTATCCCCGGTGACGACCGACAGGCGCCGCAGAACACAATTGACGAAACCGTGTGGGAGACGTTGCGCCGCGACTTGCTGGCCGTCTGGGCCAAGCTCCGCGAGGTGCTCTACCCGAAATACCTGCTGGGCGGTACTATGTTTGATTCAGATGGAGGCATCCGAGGGGCTTACTCGAACATCCGTGGCGCTGGCATTTCGGGGACGAGAGAAGAGCTCACGGGACTGGCCAGCCGCATGATGGATGCCGAGGCTCTACTTCAGAGCAACATGACACCGGGCCTGCGTGACTGGGACCTTTGGGGCCCTCTCATCTTCTGCCTGCTCCTGAGTCTTTTGCTGAGCTTTACGGCGCGTGCTGAGCAGAGGGATCACGTCTTCAGTGGAGTCTTCGCCATGGTCTGGCTTGGCGAGGCTGTGGTGACGTTGCAGATCAAGTTGCTGGGAGGTAACATGTCAGTATCCATTCCCACCCCGAGCGCATGTGTACGTCAAATACTAATAGTATGGACAGCTCCTTTGCGCAGAGCGTCTGCATCATTGGGTACACGCTGTTCCCCCTGGTTCTCGCCGCTCTCATGTCGGCGTTGGGACTGCACTGGATCGCCCGGATACCCGTCTACATTGTCCTGATTGCGTGGTCACTTGCCGCGGGAGTTAGTATCCTTGGCGGCAGCGGCGTCGTAAAGAACCGCGTAGCCATTGCAGTATACCCGTTGCTGGTCTTTTACCTGGGTCTGGGCTGCTTGTGCTTCATTAGCTAAGCGGCCAGGCAACAGAGGGACACCCGGGGAGGGAAGCTGGAGGTGACGGTGATGATGGGACGGCAACGCCAGGCCTTTTGTGTGCACCTAAAGCTACGGGCTGGGGCGATATGTGTTTCTATGTCGAACGAGACTGAGAGGGTGTTTCGGCCACAACAACGGTATCTTGGAGCAGGGTGGGATTTGATTGATGCCTGCTGGGTTTTTTCTTCTTAGTTGCCCACGAAGTTGCGCATCTGTGTGTACCTTATAATCTAAATGCGCTGGGGGCTTGGTCTTGGTCTTGCAATAACAACGGGGCGCATCTCGCGAGCCGCTTTGTGAGGTTACGTAGAGGCCATGAAGGCAGCCTGGACGAGGGACACTTAATTCTACACAGCATACCAGCTGACAGGGTGGTACTCTATCTCACACATAGTGGCAGGCCAAGTATGTCACGGCAGACGGGGACACACAAAGCCAAGGAATGCAAGGGTCCGTTGCATCCATGCCTTACATGCCAGCCTTGTCAGTTCGATTGAGTTTCATGCTTATGCTTGGTTATCAGGGACTATCTTAGGAATAGCTCAGTAATTGCCTTAATAAGGTATACTTGATGTGATAATATGCCGAGGCAGGAGGTAGGTAGGTAGGTACCTTAAGGTACGCATTGCTCATTCCCGCCATGCCCGACACCTGCTTTACTAGTACCTTGGGCAGCCGTGCATTTCCTGGTTCGTTTTATTAAAGTGGCTGTTTCATGTCCGAGTCGATGGGGGAGAAAAGAAGCCGGGCAGTCGTTTTCTGCCCGTTTGTGGCTGTTCCTGCCGCTGTTTCTTCCACCAAAATGCCAGATGCCAAATGGAAATGGCACCTAGTAATCTTACCCCTCCTTCAGGCGTGGGCCCAATAGCGTGGGCGGTGAAGGCTTTTAGAGGCCGTAGCGGTCTTGACGTCTGCGGGCATACCGACTTGATTGGAGGAGCGCAGGCGCCCACAGTTGCCTTCAGCCGCCCGCCGCCCGCCGCCTTCGCGCTCTCTGTCTTTGTCTCTGCCAGTGTTTCTGCCAGTGTCTTTTGTTCCTGGGTCGGCGACGAAAAGAAGAACCGACGGGGACCGACCTACCTCTACAGAAGAGAAGAAGAGCCAACTCGAGTCTCAGCCTTCAGTTCCCAGCTTCTCAACTCTCAAACCTCAACACCGTCATACTCCCTCCTCCGCGCGCCTCTCTTCGATCTCCCGGCATCGACAAACCCAGCCAAACCCAAGTGTCTTTGCTCTCGTACCGTCGTTTTCTTCATCTTCTCTCCCACCCCGCGAACCCTGGGCTGGCACGAATAACCCAACCAATCAACCAACTGGCCCCAACACCAAACTACAGAGGGAGGTACTTTCCCGCCCGCCTTGCTGCGCACCTGTAGGCTTGTACCTATCCCGTCGTATCGGAGCCCCATTACCTTATCCTGTGCGCGGTGCCTCGCTGGACTTCGTCCCATCCCACCCCCATCCCAGCGTCATCGTCGTCAACTTCCTCGTATCCTACCGACCCCGAACCGCCGCATACCCAGTCCGTCCGCCATGGCCGACGACGCTCCAGACGCCAGCCCCAAGACTGAGCCCCTCAACGTCGAAGCCAACGAGGACGCCGAGACGCGCGCCGCTCGCCGCGAGCTCAAGCAGTCGTCCATCTCCGACCCTCCCCCAGACGCCCTCGCCGACGCTGCTGGCTCCGGGACCCCCTCCGCCTCGGCCGACGACGCCAGCGCTCGCCCCGCGACCCCGGACGACACCCTGGCCGATGCCCCGGCTGATGCCGACAGCAGCGGCCTCAGCCTGAGGGAGCAGATCGCCTCGCCTAAGAAGAAGCGCGCCCACGACCAGCTCGACGGCGAAAAGGAGCCCGAGGAGAACGATGCGAACAGCGTTGCGTCGTCTGATTCTGCCAAGGATAGGGCCTCGCGGCTAGAGCCGGAGAAGAAGCGACACCGAGACGAAGAGTCCAACGAGCCAGATCTGGTACGTCTGTCGCCTGCGTTTTCCGACTGCATTTCTAGCTGCATCGAATCTGGCACGCCCTTCCTAACGCACTTCTAGGCCTCAACAACGACTGCGAGCGACGAAACCGCCAAGAGCACCGAGCCTAGCAAATC
Source organism: Neonectria magnoliae (assembly GCA_037954305.1). NCBI lineage: Eukaryota > Fungi > Ascomycota > Sordariomycetes > Hypocreales > Nectriaceae > Neonectria > Neonectria magnoliae. The sequence goes on along the minus strand of JAZAVK010000096.1, from coordinate 85,088 downwards.
ACCAATCAAGAAACACCAACTACAGACTTCTGCGAGTGCCTTCTCTGCCTCCACCTTCGGTCAGCTATCATCAGGGACGTCGCCCTTTGCATCACTCGGCGCTCAAAAGGGCAGCATCTTCGGGTCATCCGCCGCTCCCAAGCTCACCTCGTTTGCTTCCCCGGCCACCGCTTCGTCTGCCCAATCTACCGCTGCCACTGCTCCTCCCAAGTTGACCTTTGGCGGCACCACCGGCGCATCGCCCTTTGCTGGTCTATCGTCTGGGACCAATGGCTTTGGGAGCACTCTGGGTGGAAGTGCCTTTGGTTCTGCTCTTTCCGGCATAAAGCCCCTCGGCAGCTTCGCGGCTCTTGGAAGCGATGCAGCCAAGACCGAGAAGCCCGCCAAACCGTTTGGCGCCCCAGATAGCGACACCGAAGATGACGAAGACGATGGATCTGGTGACGAGGACGCCGTGCCCGAGGAAGCGGAGCGAGCCCTATCGCCAGAGAAGGAATCTGAAGAGAAGAAGAAGCTTAAGCTTCAGAAAGGTAAGTTGTGTGTGGTACGTCAATGTCCACGTACTAACACTATTCAGTTGAAGTAAACGACGGCGAGGCGGGCGAGACCACCATCGTATCCGTAAGAGCCAAGATGTTCTACCACGACAAAGAGGCCGGGTGGAAAGAGCGTGGAGCGGGCATGCTGAAGATCAATGTGCCCCAAGTCTGTGTCGAGTTTGACGACGCCGGTGCTGTTATTCCGGGTTCATTTGATGCCTCATCACTGGAGACGGATGAAAACGCGGACGGCTCTCAGGGACATCGAGTTGCCCGTCTTCTCTTGCGACAGGACCAGACCCACCGCGTCATCCTCAATACGGCCATTCTACCTGCAATGAAATTCCAGGAGAAGGCTTCGTTGAAGTCTGTTGGAATTCTCTTCACAGCTTTCGAGGGCCAACCAGCGATGCCTGTGAGCATCACGATGCGTGTAGGTTGACATGCATTGTAATCAGATGATATACGGACTAAACTGACCTCGCCTTCTAGATGACCGCCGCGAATGCTAAGAATTTCATGAGCGAAATCAATGTCATCCAAAGAGAGCTTCAAAGCAGCTAGGCGCTGCAAGAAGAAGTCTCGGAATCGGAAGCTAGTTAGGCACGATGCGACGGCCAGTCGCCAAGCCGCATACTTCCCGTAGGAGCCCTTCGTAGGTGTTATCTACCTAGGATGAATGGTTTGGATGCATCGGACTGTCACCTGAAAGATGAGCAGGAGTCAACGTGGTTGCATCAGGCAATCGGCCTGAATGATGCAGGACAATGCTCAATTTGATACAGAAGTGTTCATACAGGAGGCCTACGGGTCTGCGAACTACCTAGGTGAACCAGCATGGATAGAATTGTGTATACCGGATGCTGAGGAGAGGAGCCGTAAGACGCTGGGGAGAGGACAAGGGGGAGCTCTAGCCCCGCCCTGAGTTCTCCCAGTTAGCAGGCCAGCCTTGACCTTGGAGATGCGACTCGTAATTATGCCAATATATGAACTTTGTACCCTCAACTCTGTTTGGAGTCTCTGAGAGAGAAGCGTTCCCATCCTTGTGTCTTTTGGATGGAGGTTAAGTACCGCACGTGATCTGGCGTCAATCCCGCGACCACCCTTTATCTCGACTCGTACCACATCGCCGCAACCTTCAACTACCTCACCAAACCCAGTTCACTTGACGGGTTATGCACAACGACCTGGCATTCCTACCCTAATTTCAACACTGTTGGTCTTCTTGAGTGAGCGAATTAGCTCTGCTGGTCAACATGTCGCTTCCGAACACCCCTAGCGCAGTCGCTGGGAGTTCTACGTCCAAGGGAGGAGGCAAACGGAAGCGTGACTCGGATCAAGAGCCCACTACTGGAGACTCAGGGACCGATTCAACGGCTAATTCTGGAGCTGGGAGAGGTGGAAAAGGTGGAAAAGGTGGCAAGGGCGGGAGAGTAGGCAAAGCAAAGCCTCGCACCCAGACTGGCCCCGAAACGGTTCCATGCCTGATTGACTGGCCAGAGTCCTTCAAGAACCTGGAAAAAACCCATCGGGCTCTCAATCTTGTCTTCACATTCTGCTGTACTCGCAAACATCTCGCAACAACCTTCGACACCATCAAATCGGCCGTCGAGGCTCACACCAAACGAAATCTGTCGATCGAAGAGGTCGCTTCCATGGTCGCGCTTCGTCCCGAAGGAATTAATTTTGCCTATATGGACGAAGTTATGCTGCAACTCGACATCAAAGGCGCTGAAAGAGATGAAGTCTTTCGGACTGGCAAATCAGCCAGGTCCCAGGCTCCAGCTTACGACGCGTCCGTGGGCGGCTTGACCGGCACGGAAAGCCTGAACAAGCACCACGGTAGCGAGGCCGAAGGCAGTGGGCGCGAAGTTCTTTACTTTGAGTTCATCGATGGAGACTTGAAGCGCCAGGTTGTAGACAAGACCTCGGGCGAGCCAACACGGCCAAACCGAAAGCTGCGTGACGAGCAGTTGAGAATGCCCGTCTACAGCCAAAAGCAGATGGCTACATTGATTGAGAGGCGGAACGAGAAGTTTACAAACTCTGTCAACATCTTTCTGAATAAGTGCGTGGATGACAAACTAGACCCAGATATGGTTCTGAAGGAACAGACGAAGCCATACATCCCGATACAGACTATCACGGAGGACGATACTACCGATAAAACAGTAGATTCTATCCCAGATAGCGTCCCGAAAGAGCGAAGGTCGATACCAGAAATTGTCCAAGAGCTCAAAGACAGCTCTTGGTATACCGGGCAAATTGTACCAGATGGGCATCGAGTGTTTGAGCCCCAGGAAGCAGTCTGTGGTGACTTGCACTTTCTCCTCAGCCAGAATCTGGTAAATGCTCTATATAATGCAAAGGGAATAACGCAGTTCTACGCCCATCAGTCTGAGGCTCTGAACAGCCTCTTCGAGGGTAAGCATGTTGTTGTGTCAACCTCGACCAGCTCTGGAAAGAGTCTCATCTACCAGCTTCCTGTTCTCTATGCCCTGGAAAAGGACTACAGTTCAAGAGCAATGTACATATTTCCTACCAAAGCACTGGCGCAAGACCAGAAGCGGAGTTTGAAGGAAATGGTAAGTTACATGCCGGGCCTGGAAGAAACCATGGTCGAGACCTTCGACGGTGACACGCCGATGAGCAAACGCAATGCAATTCGAGACGAGGCACGAATCATATTTACAAACCCTGACATGCTTCATGTCACGATCCTTCCGCAGGAAGAGCGGTGGAGGACGTTTCTGCAGAACCTGAAATACGTTGTTGGTAAGTATCGCGGAACCATGTCTTGTTTTGTTCTGCCCCTGACTAAAGGTGCTAGTTGACGAATTGCACTACTACAACGGCCAGATGGGGTCCCATGTTGCATTCATCATACGGAGGTTACGACGAGTCTGCGCTGCCGTTGGAAATCGCCGTATCAAATTTATTTCGTGTTCCGCCACCGTGGCAAACCCCAAAGAGCACTTCAAGACCATATTTGGTATTGAGAATGTGCGATTGATAGATTACGATGGATCCCCATCAGGCCGCAAGGAGTTCTTGTGTTGGAATACTCCATACAAGGACCCCGGTGATCCTGCTTCCGGTCGCGGCAGTGCCAAGTTCGAGTGCGCCCGTCTCTTCTGTGCGTTGATGCTTAGGGGAGTAAGAATCATTGCATTTTGCAGGGTCCGCGCGCAGTGCGAAACTCTGGTCAGCGCCATCAAGTCGGAGCTGGAGGCGATGGGCAGGTCTGAATGTATCAACATGGTGATGGGTTACCGAGGTGGCTACACGGCACAGGATCGCCGGATGATCGAAAGCGAAATGTTTGAAGGCAAGCTTCTAGGGATTGTGGCCACCACCGCGCTGGAACTCGGCATTGACATTGGGTCCCTGGACTGTGTCATGACATGGGGCTTCCCTTACACCATTGCCAATCTGCGTCAACAAAGTGGTCGGGCTGGCCGCCGCAATAAGGATTCGCTGTCGATACTAGTTGGCGATTGCTTTCCTACGGACCAGCATTACATGCAGAACCCTGACGAGCTCTTTACGAAGCCGAACAGCGAGCTACAGGTGGATCTCGAGAACATGCTTGTGCGCGAGGGACACATTCAGTGTGCGGCGTATGAGATGCCAATCCGGCCAGTGGAGGATGTGCAGTACTTTGGAAAGGACCTGCCAAAAATATGCGATGAACGGTTGATGAAGGGTGAGCTGGGGTTCTACCACTGCCACGATCGGTTCAGGCCAATGCCGGCAAAGTTTGTGGCTATTCGAGACACAGAGGACGAGCATTTCGCAATTGTGGACATCTCCAATGGACGAAATGTCGTCCTGGAGGAGCTGGAGGCTTCCAGGGCAACATTTACCATCTACGATGGAGCAATTTTCTTACACCAAGGCAACCCGTACCTTGTCCGAGACTTTCTGCCAGACAAGCGAATAGCCAAGGTGGAGAGGGTCAAAGTGGACTGGACGACGGTACAGCGAGACTTTACGGACATCGACCCCACGGAGACGGAAGCGATCCGGTCGATTTCTGGGTCGCTGTCCCATGCGTACTACGGGAAGATCAAGATCCAGCAAAATGTGTTTGGGTTCTTCAAGGTGGACAAAAAGGGACGGGTGTTAGATGCGGTGCAGGTGGACAACCCGCCGGTAATCCGGTTCGGCAAGGGCATGTGGTTGGATGTGCCCAAGAAGGCGATCGAGATCCTCCAAGAAAGGCGGCTACACGTGGCGGCAGGGATACATGCCGCGGAGCATGCTATCATGAGCCTGCTGCCGACTTTTGTCATCAGCATGCCGGGCGATGTACGGACAGAATGCAAGGTGGCGGCGAAGGAGTTCGCCAAGCAGGAGACCAAGAGGAAGCGGCCAGCGCGGCTGACGTTTTACGATGCCAAAGGAGGCGCTGGGGGGTCTGGGATCAGCACCAAGGCGTTTGACCACGTCGACCAGCTGCTGCGAGACGCATTGCAGCGGGTAGAGGGCTGCCATTGTGAGCGGGGATGCGTGGAGTGCGTGGCATCGGAGCTTTGCAAGGAGTCCAACGAGGTGATGAGCAAGGCGGGGAGTCAAGTGATTCTCAAATGCTTGCTGAACATGGAGATTGACGTGGAGGCGCTACCGATAGGGCCGGAGCAGTTTACTCCAGTGGGAATCGAGACGGTGGTGGTTGCACAGCCGGTGCCATACAGGCCAAAGGAGAATGCTGCTGGAGACGCGGAGGAGCCTACCGAGTCCGGTGGTGTATGGGGCAGCGATGATGGTGGCGGGTTTGAGAGATGGGTTGCAGACTCGATATGAAAGGGCACTTCGCGATAGCGGGAAATTGAATAACTCTATACGACATGGCAGGGAGCAAGATGATGTGTTGGACGAGCGGGTCTAGAACAGTGGAGGACGTGATGATGGACAAGCCAGGGCTTACACGACGAGGACCAGGGAGCAACTATCCAGTTACTACGGAGTATGCATGTACCAGAGCAACGCCAGCCCCAGCCTCAGCCCCAGCATCCAGCATCAGAAGCCCAGACGGACCCAGACCCAGAGCCAATGCAAGACGCCCGGAATCACAAATTTGAGACCAAAAGGGCTGATGATGGTGCACTGAATACTGCACGTCGACCGGACGAAGTAGGTAGCATCAGCCCTGAACGTTGGGCCTGCCAAGCAACTCTAGAAAGGCTTGCCAAGGAGCAGAAGCCTGCCAAGAGGGCTGCCAAGAGGATTGCCAAGCAAATACCCGACAAACGTCACAACGGTTTCCCCCACTGTGGCTTCGGCTGGCGATTGAATGGATGAACCGATACGATACGTACGAATATTGAACCTAACGTTACTCGGCGGAAGAGCGTCGAGAGAGGCAAGCGAGACTGCGAAATCCCGGAGGCTGGCTGAGGCGCGGACCTAATTAAACCAACGAGCCACTCTCCTGAGGCCGGTGAGTCCCCTGCAGGCGGGGGGGTTGATGTTGTTCAAGGACGTCACTTCGTAGCAGTAGTACGTAGTGGACGAGAGCGCGGGGGATTTGACGGCAGCGCGTAGTTAGGTGCCAGAAATCTTGGCATGAAAGCGACGAAACTTGGCAGTGGACACCCTGCAGGTTAGATCCCGCAGGGCTTGTGATTCGACGGGGTTTCTCAGACACATACATGGAAGACGGGATGTGATGATGAGAGGGAGGGAGGGCTTTGATGATGGCCCACCAAGTAAAAAGGTACCACACAATTAATTACCTACCTGAGTAAGGTACTTAGGTAGACTACTTGACTACGAATACACGGCAAGGTTAAGCATACTAGTAGCACAGCACGGGGTCGGTGTGCAGATGTGTATTGACCCCTGAAAGGCCTGAAAGGGAAAACACACACACCTTGGGTACGAAGTACATTTTACTACTCAACAATGAAACCGGGCCGGGGTCACGGATACTGTAATCCCACTCCCAACCAACATACATAGTAGGGCCTACCCACCGACTCAGCGCTGGGGCATCAAACACGCAGCCATGTATTCGTACGAATGGAGAACGGGCGGCTGGGATGAGGAATGAATGCTCTGGGCGATCGACCGACAGCCAACGAAAGCCCCGAAGCCTCGGGGCCCCTTGCCTAGCTTAGACTACTGGTTCGGTAGCTAGACTACGTTGGCCAGGACCTCGAATGAGGCCTCGAATGGCAAGCTCTTGTTTCTTGAATCGGCCCCGTCTGATCGCTTCGTGGCTGATTCCTTAGCTGTTTTCCCTTAACACAAGCACGGAGGCCTGCCAGGAACCCGGGGTACTTGCGGTGGGAAGTACTACTAGTAGTAAGCTATGGGGTAGTAGTCTAAGTTATTCGTACAGATGGACATATTAATCGCTTCCGTCCCTCCTTCCTGCCTCCAGCTTCCTCCTTCCCCCATCCCTCCCTCTTAATTATATTAGTCCACGCTCGTCCAAACCACACACGACTTATCCTTCTCATCTGATCACCTCGCGGCCTATCGACCTCGCTATCAACCCAACAAAACACCTTCATCGCCAAACACCAGCACCGCATAAGTGGCCATGGCCGCTGACCGCTCCCCGTCGCACCCTCGCCAGCGGCCGCGCTCGCGACAACGGCCGCAATCTCGACAACGCCCACAATCCCACCAGCGCCGCGAGTCGGCTCACTCTCACAACAGCCGCAACGGGCACACGCTTCCTCCTCCCAACACGCATCCGATCTTCAAAAGAGGCCCGCAGGCCCAAGACAAGAGGGCGCCCTGGGTCCGGCCGGAGGGCGAGAGTGGCCGCTCCGGCTTCCACCCCATCCACTTCACTTACATCTCGTTCAAGTCGACCAGTCGCGCCAGTTTGCTCTGCAACTTCCTATGGCCCGTCGTGCCCGCCGCCATTGCCGTCCGCTGTATGTTTGCTCAGGTCATGCCGAGACTTCATCGTCATCACTGTCTTTTGCTGCCTTTCCTCTCCCACTGACAAGCTCCCTTCTCTGAACAGATGCTCTGCCCGATCACCACACTCTCATCTTCACCCTCGCCTACATCGCCATGGTCCCCTGTGCCAACATGATCGGTTTCGCTGGCCAGGAATTAGCTCGGAAATTCCCCCACGTTTGGGGCGTCCTCACGGAGATCACGTAAGTTCTGGCTATCTGAGCTGATAATTAGACAACAAGGCGTACTAACAGCCCTCAGTTGTGGTTCAGTCGTTGAGATCGTCTTATTCATGGTCCTTCTATCCAAGGACCAATTCTACGTCATCAAGGCTGCCATATTGGGTTCTATCCTAGCCACCATGGTCCTCTGTTTGGGCGCCTGTTTCTTCGTTGGCGGCCTCTTGAAGGATGAACAGACTTTCAGCGACGCCATCAGCGAGGCTGGAAGTGGCTTGCTGCTCACTGCGTAGGTCCAAGCCCACTTTCGGTCTACTAATACCGCCGTCGGCTAGTTATCGCTAACTTTCTTTCGTAGCGGTGTTGTGCTGGCTGTCCCTACCATCTTCGAGCACGGCCTGAATACCACGGACCTTTCGACGGAAGGTCTCGATCACAAGCTCCTCCAAATCTCTCGCGTCATTTCCGTCCTTCTCATCATCGCATATGCTGTCTACGCCTTCTTCCAGGCCCGGACACACCACGGAATATACGAGGCCATCTTCGTATTCGATGAGGCTCGTGATGACGATAAGCACAAGGTGGAAGCCAAGCCCAAGCTCACTCTAACCGAATCAATCATCGCCCTCACCATATCAATCGCCCTTGTCACCCTCATCGCCGTCATCCTGGTTCTGCAGATTGAGCCTGTTATCGAGAATGGCGATGTCTCTGATGCCTTTATGGGTCTCATCTTGGTGCCCCTCGTCGAGAAGATTGCCGAGCATCTCACTGCCATGGATGAGGCTTGGGATAACCAGATGAACTTCGCCCTGTCTCATGTTCTCGGTGCCACACTTCAGACTGCCCTCTTCACCGGACCCCTTTCGGTTATTGTTGGCTGGGGACTGGACAAGAACATGGACCTGAGCTTTGACGTATTCCATCTTGCCATGCTCATCCTGGCCATCCTCACGGTCGGAAGGTTCTTGCAGGACCAGAAGAGCAACTACCTCGAAGGCTTCCTTCTCCTAATCCTTTACTTCGCCATTGCTGTTGCCGCCTGGTACTACCCCGACCCGGCTCATACGACTGAGAGCGGGAGTGCGAGCGAAGGAGAACACTGAGAACCGCAGAGCACGATACAACGACGCGACACGAGACTTGATTAATAAATGTTGGCTTTGCGATGGAGTTTACGTGCTGAATATTGGGACTAGCGTCTTTCAGGATAGAAATCGATGGTCAACGGAGAAAGCGATAATACTATCGCTCCACGGAGATTCCTTGAATATCGTACATTTGGGGAGCAAAGAATGTACAAGATGGAAAACAGAAAACGGAAAACGATCCAAATCAATCCCGCCGCGACGTTCCTGAATCATATTTATATGTACACACTATAATATTTTGAGGCGGTAAACTCGCCCATTCACCCATCAGCCAGTTCTCACAGGCCCGATATGCATCCACATCAGATATTGCATTCCGGTGGCAAGGTGTACTCTATTTCCTCATCCGCTCAAAAGAAGATGAGGTCGTCCTCCTTCCAACCCATACTCGAGAAAATATCCCTCGCGCTCTTCTCCATGGGCCCAGGTCCACACACCAAGACCAGCTCGTCCCCTGCGTCGTTGGGCGTCGGGCTGCCCACCTCCTTTTCAAACAAAGCTTGGCTCAACCGGCCGGTGATGCCCGTCCACGACGGGGGCGGCTTAGTGAGGGCGTAGATGAGCCGGCACCGGCCCGGGTTTGCCACAGCTAGGGCGTTAAGCTCCGCCATACACAGGATATCGTCCTTGGAGCGGTTGCCGTCCAACACAAGACACTCGGTCGGGTCCTGGGCGTCGCGGAGCACGGCGCAGAGAACCTGCCGGATCGGGGTGATGCCAGAGCCGCCGCAGATCATGACGAAACGGCGGACGCGGCGGGTGCGGCCGGCGATGGCGCAGGCACCCCGACCCAGGTACTCGAACTTGCCGACGGGGCCCTTGAACTCGACGAAATGGCCGAGCGGAAGGGCGTCGAGCGACCGTGTCATCTTGCCGCCGGGTCGGCCAGGCTCGTCGCGGTAGATCTTGATGAGGACGTCCAGGCGGCCGCACTGCGCGCCATCCGAGTATGGAGTGTAGGCGCGGATGATGGCCTCGCGGGTGGCCGGGTCGCGGAGGCGCATCATCAGGTGCTGGCCCGTGGGGAGGCCAACCTGTTGGGCGGCGTGGTTGAGCCGAAAGGAGAAGATCTTGGTGTCGGAGGATATGTCGTCCTTGCGGTCGAGGACGGCCTTGCTCCACGTCTTGGCCTGCAAGAATACGGGCCGGGCGTCGTCGTTCATCGCCGAGTCGTCGTCTTCGACAAGGGCGGCGCGGGACGCTTCGTCGAGGGCGCCGACGTGGTATTCAGGCATCATGGCCTTGGCGTTTTCGCTGTCTACATCGGGGAGTCAATACGCAAACAACAGCATCTAAGAGCGAGGAATAACTCACGAATGGCGACAAACTCATCCGTCACGTCCTGGCCGGCGGCTCCGAAGATGGATGTCGCACCGCCGGGGTGGCCCTCCAGGAAGGCCGTGCCGTCGTAGACCTGGCCGTTGACGACAAACCAGGGCTCGACATCGCCATCGTGCTGCTTCAGCTCCGCTGCGGTGATGGCTCGATCGACCTTAGGGTTTGTCATGCAGATCTCCTTTTCAGGCGTCTGCTCCACAACCTCCTCCGCCTCGCCCGAGACCTTCTCGCCCCAGAAGCCGTTGGCGAGGTTCCCGCCCGACTTCTTGACTCGATCCATCCAGCCGCCTGGAATTAGAGCCGGTTGCGTCGGGTGCTCGAACCGCAGCGAGTGAGCTTCCTTGTGTATCACCACCCGGAACCAGGGGTTGTTCATCATGCCCAGAACGCTCCAGTACATGTCCCGGGGCTGCACCATCATCGAGTCGTCCATTGCGCGGATCATCATGTCATCTGCTTCCCGAAGGTCTTTGAGGGGGATGTCGAGCTCCCAGAAGCACCAACAGAAGCACGACTCCCGCCACCACATGTCCACCCGGCCGCCAAACAGGGTAGCGCCCTCAGGCGCGAGCCGGTACTCGTCTTCGGGGTAGTTGACGTTTGCGAGCCTCCATGACTTTCCCCTGTCCAACGTGACTTCGACTCTGGTGACTCGCCTCCCGCCACCGCTGTAGGCATAGCCCCTTGTGGTGTAGGCAGCTGGGCCGTCCGCGAAGGTTAGCTTCTCATCATGGCCGGGATAGCATATTGCGCTGTTGACATTAAGGTCGTATATGGCGTATCTCTCGTCCCTCCATACATCGGGCAGGTCGGCACTCGCCTCGGGCGTGACCATGGTAGGGAGCACGCGGTTGTCGAATGTGTGGTACCAGCTATCGCTGGGCTCGGCGGTGACGATTATCCTCTGTAACCACTTGACACTTCTTCCACCAATCTGCCCGGGGATGATGATGCGTACGGGCTTCCCGTGATCGGGATGGAGAGACTCGCCGTTCATCCTGTGGGCCACCATGACGCCTCGGTTAGGATCCATACACCAGTTCAGCTTGATGGATGTCCCATAGTATCCATTGGGGAGCTTGTCGGCGCCCTCGAAGCAGACGAACCTGGCGCCTCGCTTTGGCTTTGCCGCAGCCAGAAGCTCGCCGATGGGGACACCAGTCCACAGCGCCGTCGACAGGCCGGCAGCGCCCCACGAGAACCCCTTTGTCTTCCGGACCATGTTCTGTTCTTTGCGACGGTTACCAGCGCAGACGAGGGTCACGGGATAGGTCGCCTGCTCGTAGTTGCTGATGAGATCCCTTACGCTCATGGAGACGGGTCTGTCCACCATGCCTTCCACTGTGAACTCCCAGTCGAGCATATCCTCATCCTCGCACCTGGGCACGCCGCCATGGTTGCGGACATAGTGGAGGTCCTCGCTCGTCAGGAAGCCCTCATCGTACAGCTCGCTCAGGGGGGCTTCAACGTTGAAGGGATGTACACCCGTCAGGCGAATCAGACGCGGGTCTCGCTTGACGTGGCTGTCCGGAGTCTTGAGGTCTTCGGGCAAGACGTTCTTGGATCGAAAATTCGGCGGTAAGGAATACCGCTTGGGGAACTGGATCAACGGCACGTCTTGCAGGTCTCGGAAACTGCTTATCCGAGAAAGCTTGGCGGTGTCCGGGGGACTTGGGGGGAAGATGATGTTGGAGGTCAATTCCGAGTGCTCGGGGATGGTCCTCAGGGATAAGGATGAGAGAAGCTCCATCTTGGAGACGTGATATCAAGAAATACAAACAAAATGAGAAAGGGAACCATGGACATGAAGGGGGCAGCAAATGTGCAGAGGAGTTGCAAGGCAAAGGGAACCAATCCCTAGACAGGAGTATGGATTACGCTGGCTAATAACTGGCGCCAGCTCGTTGCACCGCGGACTTTAGATAAGAGCCCGTGTAGCCATGACTGCTGGCCTGGCCGTTGTCAGACGGGGTGAATCTCATGATACCGCGGGTTTCGATGACAATGAGCGAGGAGATGCAAGTCACAGGAGAGTGGGTGCGTGGGATGATGGGACCTCGAACGCGAGCGAGTTCGCGGAGGTTGCGGCGCTCGGGGAGATCGACGGCCGCGGTGGACGAATCACGAGGGCTGATAAGGCGGGTTGCGCCGGAGATGCCTGAACCGCGCCGGGTCCACTCCATCGACGACAGAAAGATAAAGAGGTGAGGAGACGTCCCATTTGATTGGAATTGGCGCTGGCTGATCTTGGTACTTTGAATTGTTCACAATGGTGTGCTTTTGTGTGTTGAATTGTGTGCGTCGACTGGTGTTTTGAGTCCATGTTACAACAGTATGAAGTAAGAGGCAACGCCTTTGGGTGAGGCAATTGAGGCCGAGGAAGTCGTCCTTTCTTACGTCTCAGATACAGTTTTGATTGCTCGGGGGGCTATTCAGGCAATCGTAGGGTGAGGCTTCTTTGACTATCGTGTATTCGAAACGTTCTCTAGGGACAAAAATCCAGGTCCAAGACTCCAAAAGTGTTGGCGCCTGAGTAAGGCGGTAACTCATAAAATAAACCGTTTCTAACTAAGTCGCCACATTTTTGGTCTGCTACAAGGGTGGTTTAAATGAAATGAATGATGCAGAAGTATTCCTGTTCAGGGAGGTACAACACGATGCTCAATACACCAACGAAGGCAGTGTAAGTTAATCCACTCTCGACTCACGTCAACCAAATGCTGCAGGGTAGCTCACATACTCTTAGACCTGGGCGTTGGCGGTACGTACCCAGTCTGGTAGGGCATCCGCCGCAACCTTCTACCGAACGGTCACCAATAGGATCTCTACCACTACCACTTACTTCTTCTACCTAACACATCAAGGTCACCAACACCAGAGACGCTCTTCGTGCCGCCCCTTCGCCATTCTCCCGTCCTGCTTCGTTGGACGCACCCATGTCGGCTCTGTTGGACCGCCTACAACATCAGATCCCGGGACAGCACATCCCTTAGCAGTCCCTTGCGCGCCGAATGTAGCGCCGCCCGATTCCATCATTTATCCTCCAACCTTTACTCCATCGCCGCGTCGTGATCCACCATGGACCGCGCAAGGAAGCGTACGCCGCCCCGACGTCCTCCCGGATCCTACACCTGTACTCGGCTAGTGTCTACATACTTACCGGTCTCACAGGCGAACTGCGCGATCTGAATGAAAGAGCTTGGGACGACGAGAAAGGTTCCTATCCGTCATTGCCCCACCACTTCCCCCCCCTCCCATTAACGGCAAGATTCCAGATCTCTTCCCCGTTAGCAAGACGCTCGATTCCTCGCTCAAGAAGAACACCGCCTTCATAAAGCGACTCCGAACTGCCATCACCGCCGCCACCCTCGCCACCTTCCTCCAAGAAATCCGAACCCTCAGCCTGCACAAATACTTGTCCGAGATCGTATCCGCCTGCTATGAAGGACTCTGCCGACTCAAGTCTCCTGGTGAGATTGAGGCTGGCGTCGAGATCGTCAGCGCCCTCCACCAGCGTTTTGGGCCAAGCGAGTTCACCGAATATCTAGCATGGCTGCTCGGCAAGGGCATGGCGACCCCAGACAAGGGCATCCTCAAGTCGCTGGCACCAGAGGTCCGCGAGAAAGAGGAAAAGGAACGAATTACTCGCCAGCGCGCGCTCCTTCGCGTGGTCGCTGAGTTGTGGCTGGTTTGCGCCATCAGGACTCTCGACGACGTGAGCCGACCTGACGATGCAACAAAGGGCGCCGCTGGCAAGCCCGTCGAACTCAAACCCAGGAGCAGCTCCAACAAGGGGGCCGCCGCTGAGCCGTTCCCCCTTGAAGTCCTCAAGGATCTCCTCGGATACGATCGAGAACACGCAAACCTTCCTCTGCTCGTGATATTTGTCAAGTCGTTTAGTTGGGACATTTTGGGCGTCAAGCCCACTGGAGCCGAGGGCCGCAAGACCGTGGAGGAGGATGGGGTTGCGACTGCTGCCAGCGGAGAGGACCAAGACGATGGTACTGACGAGTCTGCGACTTCGTCTACCACAGATCAACCTTTTACCGAGCCAGAATTGCGAGACCGCTTCAGGAACGTTCTCAAGCGTTACTTCGAAGATGTGAAAGCTCATATCGTGCGGGACCAAAAGTCTATCCAGACACAAGCCAGGCGAAACGCTGAAGCTTATGTCAAGTCCGGTGAGGTTTTCGAGGATCGCCAGGCCAATTATGAGAAACAAGTCAAGGCCCAGGAGCGCTTGGTCTCCAACGCGCAGGTTATCGCCGATGCCATTGGCGCCGACATGCCTGACCTGAAGGATTCAGACGACTCTCTGGGAACATCGAATGGATCCATTGGCCTCGTCAAGACGGGTGACTACCTACGATCAATGGGCGATGGTGCCGGAATCTGGGAGGATGAGGATGAGCGTCGTTTCTACGAAAATTTGGTTGACCTGAAGGGCAAGGTCCCGCCGATTCTTCTGGAGGATGGGAAAAAGAAGAAGCCAGACACCGATGAGCAAGTTGGCAAGAAGATTGATCAAAGCGAGGCTGCCGAGGTACTGAAGCCCACCGACCCTGGCGATGACCAATCCACCGCGATCGCCAACAAGACAATCGGAGCTCAGGTCGATGCCCTCCTCGCTCGCTTACCCGAATTGACCAACAAGGACATCGTGGATCAGACGGCCATCGATTTCTGCTTCCTTAATTCAAAGGCCTCACGAAACCGACTGGTCAAGGCACTGACCGAGGTCCCCAAAGGCCGAAGTGACTTGCTCCCATCCTGGTCTCGTTTGGTCGCAACTCTGGGAAGATATATGCCGGACGTCCCCAAAGGCCTGGTCGAGTACCTCGACGCCGAATTTCGTAGTTTGCAACGTCGCAAAGAGAAAGACTTCCTTGGCCAAGTCAGGCTTAGCAATATCCGCTACCTGGCAGAGCTGACTAAATTCGGCATCGTTCCCGAGCATGTCGTCTTTCACTGCCTCAAGGTCAGTTTGGATGACTTCTCCCGGATGAACATCGAAATCCTCTGCAACTTGATTGAGAACTGCGGCCGATACCTACTTCGAAACCCCGAGACGTCTCCGCGAATGGCAAACTTCCTCGAAACGTTGCAGCGCAAGAAGTCAGTTCAGCATATTGGCCAGCCTGAGCGTATGCTTATCGACAATGCTACGTACTACGTCGACCCTCCGGAGCGGCCTGCAATTGAACAGAAAGAGAGAACACCCATGGAACTGTTCATTCGCAAGCTGATTTATGTTGATATGACGAAAAGAAACTACAGCAAGATTTTGAAGCAGATTCGCAGGCTTCACTGGGAAGAAGCTGAGGTAGTTGCTATTTTGGAGAAGGTCTTTTCGAAGCCGGGAAAGGTCAAGTATGGAAGTGTCCATCTCCTCGGCATTCTCTTGAGTGCCCTCTACCGCTACCATCCCGGCTTCGTTGTGAAAGTCATCGATAACGTCATCGAGGCAGTCAGCTTCGGACTTGAACAGAACGACTTTAGGTTCTTCCAGCGCCGCGTTGCTGAGGTCAAGTACCTTGGCGAGCTCTACAACTATCGCATGCTGGAACATCCTGTCATTTTTGACACTATGTACAAGATCATGACCTTCGGATATAGTGGGTAAACCCATTCGAATAATGTTGTAAAATTGTCAAACTCAATAGCTTTCTAGGTGGCCCTCCCGTACCAGGCCGATATAACCCCCTCGACCCGCCTGACGACTTCTTCCGCATTCGTCTCGTGGCTACGATGTTGGAAACATGCGGCATGTTCTTCAACCGAGGTGCTGCTGGCAAGAAGCTTGACTATTTCCTGTCATTCTTTCAGGTAAGTCTACCCCCCAACAAGTTCACCACACGATGTCAGCTAAATATGTTTGACAGTACTACGTTTTCACAAAGGCGTCGCTTCCGATGGACATTGAGTTTACGGTGCAGGATACGTTTGCACTGACTCGACCGCAATGGAAGCTGGCAGCTGGTTTAGAGGAGGCTGCCAAGGCCTTCCAGCTTGCCGTAGCACAAGATCAGAAGACGGCTGTCGTTGATAAGGCTGTCGACGCGGACGACGCTACCAGCGGTCCCTCATCGGATGATGAGAACGGTGATGGCGACGACGGCGACGACGATGACGATAGTGCCTCAGATGAAGAAGAAATTGACGTACGTCCTTCCTTACTCGAGGGTGGGTTTATCTTGCTGACACTTTCTAAGCTGGATGTGGACGACGAGTCCGATCGGGAAAGTTCTTTCGACGAGGAGGCCATTGTTGTCACTCGCCAAGAGGAACAAGTTGATCCTGAGGATGAGGCGGAATTTGAACGCGAGTATGCCAAGATGATGACGGAGAGCCTTGAGTCTCGCAAATTTGAGCGCAAGCAGCTCTTTGACGTGCCTCTCCCAGTTCGGCCCAAGAACCGTGAGACGTCCACGGTCACTGAGTCTGGCGATGGGCAAATCGAGCCCGCTCCTGTAGCGCCCGGAAACACCATGGCCTTCTCCCTTCTAACGAAGCGAGGCAACCGTCAGCAGGTATGGCGGATGCTAACGTGTTGGTCATGACTATGCTGACCAGGTGGTAGACACGAACTGTCGAACTTCCCTCGGATTCGACCTTTGCGATTGCGATGAAGAACCAGCAACAGGCTGAACGTGAAGAACAACAACGCATCAAAAACCTGGTGCTCAACTACGATCTTCAGCAAAATGACGATCAAGACGGTGGTACGGACTCATATACCCCCTTTAGGAATGCCAATATTCATTATTCAACCTAGGTAACGAACGTCCGACGACGTACTATCACAACCGCTTGGAGCGAGGAAACAAGGACAGAGGCCAGAGGATCCGAAAACTCCAACTAAGTGACGTTGACTGGTAAGTGACACTGCCATGTGAAAGAAAGACAAAGGCGAATCGAGATGCTTACCGATAACTCAAGGACATGAGACCGATACATGGCAATGGCTAGTAACACTTCCCCCCTGAAATCCGTCCCCAACTCTAGACAACGAGCGTAGTCGATACGAGCTGAGGGTGTTCCCAGCGATGCTATCATGCGCTCGACGACTAGCTCTGAGCCTAGGCCAGGGCTCTGACACAAGCGTCGTGTCACAAACCACATGCCGTTGGTAAAGTCATAGACGATTTCGCTTCGTAACTGGGGGACATCTATGGTGCATGGCTTTGTAGTGATCATGACAAGGCATATGACATCGTCAATAGCGAAGGAAACAACGCAATGAATGTTAGGACGGTTGGCGATGATATGGGAACTCTGTATTGGTGGATCTTCAAGCGACCAAAAAGAGACGCTTGCCGCAATCATGCTGGAGCCCCTTCAAGGGGACAGCTTCCCTGCGAGAATACGAGATGCATTGATATGATTTTGATATGATTGAAGGGACTTCTTTGGACTCTGAAGATGGGTGCGTTGTGGCCTTGGCAGTTCTCGTCAATCAGTTGGACCATTTCTGGTCTTCGTTGGATGAGATTCGATTGTGTGGAACATTGCGGTCCTTTGTAGGCGTGTTGGTTACCCAATGGTCATGGCTCAGAAACGTGCATATTATGAGCACCTTATACAGATTAAGGATCGTAATTGTTGAGGTGTTGGACGAGGTACGCGCAAATTCAGGTTGGTTGATGTGGCCGATGTACTTTGTGTTTGTTTGTTTGTCTGCCTGGATGCGTAGGTTACTTACCTTTGCACCTGGACGCGTGTTTGCAAATAAGTACCCAGCATAGATATTGGGTTGGAAGTAAACAGTGACCGTTTGGGGGGTCAGGCTGGTTGTACGAATACATGCCTTCCTCGGTCTCAGCGGTGACGCACCAAGGACGGCACCTTCCCTCGTTTTATATAACCATCTGAGGCAAGTACTCAATCGTATCTCCTACTTATCCCGGGTTTCGCTTTCTTCGTAGACCAAACACGTGGGCACGAATGTACTTGTACACATGGATGTAAGAGGATATCATATCATCGGGTTCTTCTCTCCGTTTGTCACACACACCAAACGCCTCGAGTTCCGTTCCTTGTCTCCTGCACGCACCCGACAGGACATCATTCGCTCGCCCAGTCACTCGTTCGGGTGATTGCGGCAACTAGGTCAGCCATTTCAGCCAGTTGGTCCTTGGCTCTCGCATCCATTCAGCTGAGCAAACGCTGCCCGGGAGTCGGGCGTCGCTGACTTGTTCCGTACTCTGGCCTGAGGCGTCTGTTTGCACACATGGCGTTTTGTTCCCCTGGAGTGCTATTGCAAGTCGAGCCACTTCACTTCGCATCCTTCAGGCATCTCCATAGCTTCGCTGCCACCTGCACGACATTCTTCTGTGATCCAGAGGCTGAGATTGAGAGATAGTGAGACGCCTTTCCCCAACGCTGCTGCTGTCGCTCTGCAAATATGGCCGTCCTCGACGAGTGGCCGATCCAAGACGTAAGCCAGCCTCAATTCCGACGCTCATACTTGTGGCTGACTATCGGTACTCAAATACAGATTGTCTACACATCCATCGTCGGGATCATTATGGTAATGGCATGTCTCGAGTGGTTCCTCTGGCTCGCGGCCTTCGTCTATTGCCTCGTCAAGGTCTGCCAAAAGTCAGAGCACTGGTCTATCAATGTGCTCAGCATCCTTGTCGGCGTTGCCTTCATCCTGTTCCGGTATGTTGCCTCTTCGTTCTGCTCCATGCATGGATCACATCGGCTAAGAAGACGGCTCTAGCGTCATATTTCTCCCTATTATGGCAGTGACACTCCCGCTTCCTAGCCAAGTGACTGAGCTCTGGCCCGAGGAGATGGTGTCGTCTCTACAGTGGTTCGCCTTTTGGAGTTTCGCCATTCTCCTTAACGTTCCTTGGCTCTTATGTATTTACCAGCTAGTGACTAACCAACTCGGTCGGACCAAGCGCATCAAAGAGGTCCTCGACGACATCACAGCCCCGAAAGTGGTGATCGTCATGCCTTGCTACCGAGAAGAACCCGAAGTTCTCATCACAGCCATCAACTCTGTTGTTGACTGCGACTATCCAGCAGCTTGCATCCATGTCTTTCTGTCTTTTGATGGTGAACAAGAGGACGAACTGTACCTCAACACAATCGACAAGCTTGGCGTACCGTTGACTATGGATTCGTACCCTAAGAGCATCGACGTGACCTACCGAGCAGCACGCGTCACCATCTCCCGCTTCGCCCACGGAGGCAAGAGACACTGTCAAAAGTTGACATTCAAGCTCATCGACAAGGTATATGAGCGATACCTCAAGCGGAAGGACAATCTCTTCATTCTTTTTATCGATTCGGATTGCATCTTGGACAAGGTGTGCCTCCAGAACTTTGTCTACGATATGGAGCTCAGTCCCGGCAATACTAGAGACATGCTGGCCATGACTGGCGTAATCACTTCGACAACGAAGAAACACAGCCTCATTACCCTTCTTCAGGACATGGAGTACATACACGGGCAGCTCTTTGAGCGGACAGTCGAGTCAGGTTGCGGCTCCGTCACCTGTCTCCCTGGTGCTCTGACCATGTTGCGATTCTCGGCCTTTCGGCGGATGGCCAAGTACTACTTTGCCGACAAAATGGAGCAATGCGAGGACTTGTTCGACTTTGCCAAATGTCATCTAGGGGAGGATCGGTGGCTCACGCACCTGTTCATGATCGGGGCAAAGAAACGCTACCAGATTCAGATGTGCACATCGGCGTTCTGCAAAACCGAGGCTGTACAGACTCATCGGTCTCTAATTAAGCAGCGGCGCCGATGGTTCTTGGGCTTCATCACAAACGAAGTGTGTATGTTGACGGACTGGCGGTTGTGGAAGCGGTATCCAATACTGATCCTAGTCCGGTTCATGCAAAACACAATCAGAACGACAGCTCTACTGTTTTTCATCATGGTCTTGTCCCTGATAACAACGGTGAAAAAGGTGAAAGACTTGCCAGTTGGGTTCATAGCCATCTCCCTCGGCCTCAACTGGTTACTGATGTTATACTTCGGAGCTAAGCTGAGGAGATTCAAGATCTGGCTGTATCCGCTTATGTTTATTCTGAACCCGTTCTACAACTGGTATTACATGGTGTACGGGATCTTTACCGCGGGACAACGAACTTGGGGCGGACCTCGAGCGGATGCGGCGTCGGCCAACTCTCACACGACGGCGAGGGAGGCAGTTGAACAGGCCGAAAAACAGGGCGACGAGCTCAACGTGGTCCCAGAAACTTTCAAAGCAGCGCATGAAGCACGAAGAGCCGCTTCAAAGACGGAGTCGGCTTCGTCGAGTGGACTCGAACGCACTGGGAGTGTGGTTCGGCCTCCCGACAAGATTGATGGCCGGTTCTCAGCGCGAAGGAGAACCGCCGCGGGAACATACGCACACCCTGACGAGTGCGAGGCGAACATGGACGTCGAGGCCGCGTTACATGAATCTGAAGTCTCACATCAGAGTCCGGGGGATGGGGAACGGCGGGACTCGTCGGACAGCACCTTGTCCGACATAACGACAGGGAATGAAGGCTACATGCCACAACTGGTGGAGGTCTTCATGGGAGAAGAGGACCGCGGAAAATACGAAATCGCGCGATTACTGAAATGGGGTGGTTCGAATATTACTCCTGAGAGGGTGACGCAGCGGGATTTCGAGTTGATGGACGGGCCTGCTAGAACAGCACGCTACGTGACAACAGTAGAGGATGGAATCACCGACTGTCGAGGAGAGTCTGGTAGAGTTTCAGCGGCTGATCCCAGCCAAGGAGCCACTGAGCAACACAAGGTGAAAGCAGGAGAAGGGAGCGAAGCAGATGCGCCTGGGCAACACGCGAGAGGGAACTCTCTGTCGTTCGCCAACCGGATTGCACGTTTGCCCCATGTCGGAGCTCAACTCGAGGATGCGAGGGTGGCGAGAGGGAGCCATGAGAAGGGCCGTCGACCAGGGAGAGGAGGAGATCGCGTTCGCAGGTCGTAGGAGGATAATGAGTTGCCGGACAAAACTAGGAAAAATGGGGGAGACAACCTTTGAGGCCGGGGTTTTATGTTTGCTTGATGAAGATACAGATATGAGTTTACCAGGTTGCTGAGTTACTTACTGCTAAGTTACTTACTCGGACAATGCGAGATGGCCTATCGAGCATGGAGGTAGGTAAAGACTAAACGTGATACAAGCCAGAATAAGCATCTATAAGTCAAACGAAATCGAACCGCCAACTTCCGCCTGGGAAGCCTTCACTGATTCTTCATGAGACGCGGCGTTTGTTGGTTTGTGCTTCAAGCAGTAGGTAGAGATTCAATTCTCCGTGGTCGCATTTCTTTTTAGATTTGATTCCTCTTCTTGATAAGTGAACCACAATGTGCATCGCCCACTTGTTCAATGACGATGCGCCAGGGGACGGAGGGGAGTGCGAGTTGACTGGAGGACAACGTATAGATGGCGCAATGGGAATCGATTATTGAAGTGGGTGCTAGGGCAACGAGTCACAAGCCGGGAACACGCACGGCAGGGTTGGCCAGTGGGTACCCAGTTGGGACACAACAGTCAACAGTGAACGAGCAAGATTCATGAATGTCTTGGTTGTTTCTTTTTGAGAGACAGAGAGTAATAAGACGGGCTCGGAGAAAAGCAGTCGGTGAGAGAGTCGCTAAGAGAAAAAAAGTTGTTGGAGGTCGGGCTGGGAAAGTCATCCAGGCGAGGACGAGTCTTGGCAGGTGGATTGAGGTGTGTCAAAGTCATGCAAATGGGAAAACGAGTAGAACAACGGCTGCGACGACTAGCCAGCACCTGCTTGCAGTTAGTCATAGTCATGGAGATATAACAAAATGGGTGCATAAGGCCAACGACCACGACAGGAGTCGGAGACAACGATAGGAAACAGCACAAGCAAAAACGGGCACAATCTGGAAATTTCTTTGGCTTTCTGGCGGATGTAGTGGATACCTAGCTGCTGCGGCGGCGGGGGAGGGGCAAAATACAAGTCGCAAGCGCCTGGCTTTGAAGCATGGAACCAAGGAACAGGCATTTTGATTAGTACTTGGGTAGGGACTTGCCCAAGTACCTACTAGGTACTGGGTACCTGCGCGCTTTGGCAGCAATAGGGATTAGCTCGGATATTTATTTATTTATTTATTTTAATTTTATTTTAATGTACAATAACAAGTCAGCTTGAGTTGGAGAACTTCAGTTCTGGATTACTTTTGCACGGAAACTAAAGGCATGCCGCCCATGTTAACGAGAAGTGACAAGGCCTTACGCACGACCCCGGATGCCGGATCCAACCCCTCCCTCCCCCTGTCAGTGTGTCTGTGAATCAATGTCATGGGAGAAACCGACCGAAGCTGGTGGTTGATTCCAGCAGAGCCTTTGCTGGAGGTACCTACCACTACGCCGTTGGTACCATAACGCACTGCTAGCCTAGGTACCTAAGGTACGGATCTAATGTTGTGTTGTCGGGGGCTTGCCGCGATCCAACAGATGGACGTCCGTAAGTGCCTTCTACTTGCTGCCCGTGCCGTCTGAAGCCCAACACCACGGGTACCAGGTACTACTAGCCAAATACCCAGGCGATGGCATGGCATGGTAAAATCTTCTCGTCTCAAACTTGTGCAACTTCCTACTGCTACTACTTCTACTGCGCGGCTGTAGTACATGTTCGTTACTTAAGTATGGTAGTACTAGGTGGTAATGAAAGTCGGTGATTAACAGCAGTACAGGTACCGAGTTCTTGAGCAAGGTAAGAGCTACTACTATTAGTAGTAGGTACCCAACTTTCACTCACTTACCTTATCGTGCCAATCTTCCCCTCCATCCCGTCCCCCATTACGGCATTACCCCCCCCCCCCCTCCACTCTACAAAAAAAAAAACAACCCAGCCTAAACACCTTTTTCACTCTCTCTCCCACATTACATCCTCCACGACGACACTTCAAACTCGCACACGCCAGCCTCCCGTGAGCTTGTACACCAGTTTCTCTCTTCCGCCGCATCCCTCTTCTGCCACTGTGCTCGTGTCCCGGGGCAAACCCCGCCAACCGAAACCATGAGTGTCGTTGGTGAGTCTTTCCAACCGCAACCTCCCCCCCCCCCTCCCCCCCTTCCCGCCTTGTTGATGTCGATGTCGATGTCGATGTCGATGTTGATGTTCACGTCAAGACCGATGTCGGTGTCGCCGTCGGTGTTGCTTGTAACCATCGCCATCGCCATCGCCATCTCCGTCTCCTCGTCTCGCGCACATCTGCAATGAATCCGTGGCTGACTCGAGCGACCTTGCGTCCAACCCACAGGTGTTGATTTCGGAACCCTCAAGACCGTCATTGCCGTCGCGAGAAATCGCGGCGTTGACGTGGTGCGTATTACCCTCCGCTTCAGATCTATATCCTCTATCTGAAGCAGTCACCGTCAACTCGACCGATCCGCCCGACTGACACTTGCCACCAGGTCACCAATGAAGTTTCCAACCGAGCCACCCCGTACGTCCTCCCTTCCTGCGATGTCCCTTCCCGCGCCGTCTGCTCCCGGTCGCTATTCATCTCCCTGAAACTAACACCGTCGTTTCGTACAGGTCTATGGTAGGCTTCGGCCCCAAGTCTCGCTACCTCGGCGAGGCTGCCAAGACGCAGGAAATCTCCAACCTCAAGAACACTGTCGGCTCCCTCAAGCGCCTCATCGGTCGAACCTTCGCCGACCCCGACATCCAGACTGAGCAGCAGTACATCACCGCACCGCTCGTCGATGTCAACGGCCAGGTTGGTGCTGAGATCAACTACCTTGGCAACAAGGAGAAGTTCTCCGCCACCCAGCTCGTTGCCATGTACCTCAGCAAGATCAGGCAGACCGCCGCCTCAGAGCTCAAGCTCCCCGTCTCCGACATCTGCATGACCGTGCCCCCGTGGTTCACTGATGTCCAGCGCCGTGGCCTCATTGATGCCGCCGAGATCGCCGGCCTCAAGCTCCTCCGCCTCATCAACGACAACACCGCCGCTGCTCTCGGCTGGGGAATCACGAAGCTCGACCTTCCCGGTCCCGAGGAGAAGCCCCGCCGCGTCGCTTTCGTCGATATCGGCCACAGCAGCTACACCTGCTCGGTCATCGAGTTCCGCAAGGGTGAGCTCTCCGTCAAGTCCACCGCTTGGGACCGCAACTTCGGTGGCCGCGACTTTGACAAGGCCCTCGTCGACCACCTCGCCAAGGAGTTCAAGGGCAAGTACAAAGTCGACATCACCACCCACGGACGTGCCATGGCCCGCACCATCGCCTCTGCCGAGAAGGTGAAGAAGGTTCTCTCCGCCAACCAGCAGTCTCCCGTCAACATCGAGTCTCTCATGAACGACATCGATGCCACTTCCATGATCACCCGACAGGAGTTCGAGGCCATGATTGAGCCTCTCCTTGCTCGTGCTCACGTCCCTCTCGAGCAGGCCCTCGCTCAGGCCAAACTTACCAAGGAGGATATCGACATCATTGAGGTCGTCGGTGCTGGTTCTCGTATCCCCGCCCTCAAGGAGCGCATCCAGGAGTTCTTCGGCAAGCCCCTCTCTTTCACCCTCAACGCCGACGAGGCCCTTGCTCGTGGCTCTGCCTTCAGCTGCGCCATTCTCTCCCCTGTCTTCCGTGTCCGCGACTTCTCAGTCCAGGATATCATCAGCTACCCCATCGAGTTCGCTTGGGAGAAGGCCCCCGATATTCCCGACGAAGACACCAGCCTGACAGTCTTCAACAAGGGTAACGTCATGCCCTCCACCAAGATCCTCACCTTTTACAGGAAACAGCCCTTCGACCTCGAGGCCCGCTACACTCAGCCCGAGGACCTTCCTGGCAAGACCAACCCCTGGATTGGTCGCTTCTCCGTCAAGGGTGTCAAGGCCGATGGGAAGGAAGACTTCATGATCTGCAAGCTCAAGGCCCGTGTTAACATCCACGGTGTTCTCAACGTCGAGACCGGATACTACGTCGAGGACCAGGAGGTTGAAGAGGAGGTCAAGGACGAGGAGGGAGATAAGAAGGACCCCGATGTGAGTGGATTTTCCGAAGATTGCACAAACCCATTTGCTAACGCGCACCGTCTCAAAGGCCATGGAGACCGATAAGAAGGACGACAGCTCTAAGAAGACCCGCAAGGTAAAGAAGCAGGTCCGCAAGGGCGACCTGCCCATCGCCAGCGGTACTGCCTCTCTGGACGATTCCGCCAAGGCCATTTTGATCGAGAAGGAGTCGACCATGGTCATGGAGGACAAGCTCGTCGCCGATACCGAGGAGAAGAAGAACGAGCTCGAGGCCTACATCTACGACCTCCGTGCCAAGCTCGACGAGCAGTACTCTGAGTTTGCCAGCGACGAGGAGAAGACGTCCATCAAGGCTAAGCTCGAGGTCACCGAGGTACGTCCACGCAGTGCTTGGAAATGCCACGCCCCCCAATACTAACCGTTTGCTTCAGGACTGGCTGTACGACGAGGGCGACGATACCACTAAGGGTGTGTACGTTGCCAAGATCGACGAGATCCGGGCTTTGGCTGGTCCCATCGTCCAACGCCACTTCGAGAAGGTCGACGCCGAGCGACGAGCCGTCCAGGAGCGCGCTGAGGCTGAGCGTGCCGCTAAGAAGGCCGCCGAGGAGGAGGCTCGCAAGGCCGCCGAGGGCGACAAGGGCGGAGATCAGGAGATGAAGGACGCCGACGCCACCCCGGAGGAGGGCGCCTCCGCCCCCCAGTAACCGCGCCGAGGTTTAGGTAGGTCGGTTTCGCGGATGATATGACATGAGGACGACAAAACAAAATGAGGCACAAAGAAGCGGACAGAAGACCGGAGACGGGCGAACAAGAAGAGGATATGATGATGAGAGGCAGCATAGAAATGCCACGGTTGCACGGCTTTATTGGGGAGGGATCATTATGACGGATATGTACCCACGTTAGACCGCTTTTACACCTTAGTCGCTCGGATCAAGACACCAAGTTGGTTCAAACTCGCCTCCCGGTTCAATGTCTCATTCGCGGGGTGCTTCCTGCGCCGACACACAACGACATTGTAAATGACGCCTCGCTTAGTTGACGACAGACCATCGGATAGAACAGCACTGAGCCGAGTCTGATGTGGTGGCGTGACTTATTACAATAACGGTGATATACTTAGCCGACAGGGGTTTGGAAAATGAGCCCAGGGAGCTGAAATGAGAGAAGCACAAGCGAGACCGCGAGGCTTGACTTTTTTACTGCATACTACAGGTAGATAGCCTACATCACACACAATAGAGAGAGTACGGCACCACATGTTAAAATAACAATGGACGTCTTTCGCTTTTGGATAATGCCTATAATTTTGGGACCTCTCTCTCTCTCCACCTCGGTCTGCCTCGCGATTTCCCCACCCCCCCTTACGTTACATGACGACAGCTTCACTACACCAGATGCAAATTTTGGTTCTTCTTTCATGATCCCACAGACGATGACAATTCTTCTTCCTTGTTAG
The DNA here is from genome assembly GCA_037954305.1 of Neonectria magnoliae. NCBI lineage: Eukaryota > Fungi > Ascomycota > Sordariomycetes > Hypocreales > Nectriaceae > Neonectria > Neonectria magnoliae. The sequence continues at coordinate 58,506 of JAZAVK010000096.1, read as the reverse complement.
CAGCAGGGGAGTTTTCAAGCAGAGTGAGTTGAGTAGAGCGGGCGACGAAGAAGGGGGGAACCCGAAATCCAATTTGTGAGCGCCTGGATCTCTCTCAAGGTCCCTCGCCCGAGGAGGACTCGGACGGCCTTTTTGGGGCCCCTGAGCTACTGCGCTTAGTTGATGTCGAAGAGAGGCTTGAGCTTGATGATGAGCTGCCACTCGTCGTTGGAGACGTCGGCACGGTAGAACTCCTTGAGGCAGTCGATGCTGGCTCGCGAGACCAGACTGTACAGCGTGTCCTCCTCCTCGAGCTGGCGGCCGTACGTGGGCTGGTGGCCGCCCATCTCAATCTTGACGGCGACCGAGGGTTGACCCTTCTTGCACACGGGGATTTGCTTGTGGTCTCGCTCGATTCCAGTCCTGCAGAACGGGTCATGATCAGTTAAGCTCGAACAATCATATATCTGAGAGGGATGAGACTTACACTCTGCCCAGGCTGACAATCTCCTTGGCGCCAGTGATGGGATTGTTCTTCACGGCGGCAATGGGCGTGTTGAGTCTCAACGACCCGTCGGCGACATCGACACCCACGACGATTGGGCCTGTCTTGTTGAAGACAGCCACCGTCTTCAGCACGCAGGGGAAGACGGCCAGCATCTTGGACTCCTCCTTCTTCTTGGCCAGCATCTCGTCCATGTGCTTGGTGAAGGCATCGAACAGATGGTAGATGATGTCGGCGGTGAAGACCTTGATGCCCTGGTCCTCGGCGTACGCCAGCGCTTCCTTGTCCACCTTGACGTCGAAGCAGAGCATGACAGCGTAGTCGGGCGACTTCTCCAGCATGACACCGCACTGCATGATGTCTCGCTTGTAGACAGGGCCGATGCCGACGTTGGCCACGGGGATTTTGCAGTCCTTGAGGAAATCCAGCAGCGCCTCGAGGGAGCCCAGGGTCGAGGCCTGGACGCTGACGCCGCGACCAGACTTCTCGACTCGGCTGAGCAGCAGAGCCAGATCGGCCTCGACCTCGTCCTCGATGTCCTCCTCGTCATCGTCGGGTCCAACGACCATCAGGCGAGAACCGGCGATGGCGCCTTCGAGGCCAGGAGCGCTGATCTTGACACCTAGCGCGGCCTTGACCTCCTTGTTGTGGACGTACGTCGACTTGAGCCGGAGCTCTCTGAGCGGCGCCGGCGTGAGCAGCGCTCTAATGTTTGTTTTGATGGCTCCTTCGGTACCGCACAGCACAATCCGATCGCCCTCCCGCAGGTAGCCGTTGGACAGGATGACGTCGATGGTCATGCCGAAACCCTCAATGGCCTTGACCTCAAGCACGGTGGCCTGGACCTCGGACAGATACATGATGGAGCCGACCATTCGCTCCTGAGTGAGCTGAATGATGAGCTTCAGCATGTCGGGGACACCCTCACCAGTGTGGGCTGACGTGGGCACGAGCGAAACGAACTTGGCCATCGACTTGTTCTCGTAGAACAGCTCCGAGTTGAAACCCTGCTCGGCAAATGCCAGCTTGGTCGCCTCCAGGCGTGTCTTGAACTCGTTGTGGACAGCCTTGTTCTGCAGGGCGTAGCTCTCCTGGAAGCCGTTGTTGTCGACCTTCTTCCAGCCGTACAAACGATCGATCTTGTTCAGGGCGACAATGAAGGGCGTCTTCCGCTCTCGCAGCATGCGCATCGACTCGAGCGTCTGAGGCTCAAGACCGTGCATGATGTCGACAACCAGGATTGCAATGTTGCAAAGAGACGAACCACGATTTCGGAGGTTGGAGAAGGACTCGTGACCAGGGGTATCGATGACGAGCAGGCCGGGCACCTTGAACTCGAACTTGTTGTCCTTGTTGACGACGGCCGTCTTCTGCTTGATGGCGTCGACGGGGAAGTACGTGGCACCGATCTGCTGCGTGATACCACCGGCTTCGCCCTCCTGGACGTTGGTCTGTCGGACCTTGTCTAGAAGCTTGGTCTTTCCGGTATCGACGTGACCAAGAATACAGCAGATGGGCGACCGGAGGTTGTCTGCGGACCGGGCATCGAGGGCGGCCTGGTGGGCTTTCTCACGGCGCTGTGCCGCCTCCCGCTTCCGCTGAGCCTCGGCCTGTCGAGCGGCCGACACTTCCTCATCCTCGGACTCGGACTCGGACTCGGACTCGTCAGAATCACCCTCGTCCTCGTCGTCCTTACCGTTGGCCTTCTCGGCCTCGTCCGCGCTGTCTGCGTCCCAGCTGTCCTTGGGTTCGTTGTCGGAAGCCGCGGCAGCCTCCCAGTCATCCTCGACGTCGCTCACGTCCGCGGCCTTCTCAGCAACAGCCTTGGCTTCGGCATCGGCCTTCTCGCGGGCGGCCTTCTCCTCGGCCTCCCTAAGAGCCTCCTCGGCCTGTTGCTTTGCGCGCTCGGCAGCCTCAGCCAGAGCCTTCTCCTCGTCGAGCTGGACAGTGTTAGTGATGACGGCCTTTACGCCACGCAACGCCAATGGAGAGTGTAACTACCTTCTGCTGGGTTCGGCTCTTTTTCCTCCGGGCGTCTTGAGCAGGCTTGCCCTTGGGCTCGCTGGTTCCCTCCTGGGGGCCGACCTTGATACCGGCTGCCAGCATCTGCTGGAGCCTCCGCTCGTTGCGGGCCTTCTCTTCCTTCTGGGCTTTGGTGAGGAACTTGCCTTCCTTCTTCAACTGCTCGATCTTCTCCTTCTCCTTTTGCTTCTTGATGGCCTTGGCCTCCTCGCGGCGCTTCTCTTCCTCGGCAATCAGACGCTCCTCCTCCTCGGCCAGGCGCTGAGCCTCGGCGCGGGCTTTGGCATTGTCTTCCTCTCGTCGGCGGAGCTCCTCCTGTTGCTTCTGGATGAGGGCCAGATGGGCGGGGATCTTCTTCTTCTTGCCTCCTGTCTCGGGGGCGGGAGCCGGCGCGGCGACCTCCTTCTCGGGGGCGGCCTGGACGGGCTCTGCAGCCTTTGCGGCAGGAGGAGGAGCAGGGGTCTTCTTCTTGGCGGCCTGCGATGGTGGTGTTAGAGACGATGATCAAGATGAAGATACGAACGGGCATGGGAATGGATACGGATATGGATATGGATGCATACCTGTTCCTTCTTTCGCAGCTTCTCACGCTCCTTCTTGGCCTTCTCTTTCTCGGCCTTGGTCAACACACGGCCAAAGCTGTCTGTCTCGGCGCCGGCGGCGGGCTCGTTCTTCTTGGCCTGCTGCTTGCCCTTGCCACCCTTGCCCTTCTTCTCGGGCAAGGCGAACTCGTCATCCATGTTGGCCTCGACGGGCGCCTTGGCGGCGAGGTCCTCGGCGGGCGTCTCCTCGGCGGGCGCAGGCTCCTCGTCGACGATGCCCTTCTTCTTGCGCCTCTCCTTGTTCTTGCGCAGCATGGCCATCAGGCCGCCGCCGCCGGCCTCGTCGTCATCGTCGTTGGCTTCGGCGTTGGCGTTGGCATCCCCAACGTCGGTCGCGGGGCCAGGCGGGGCAGTCTCGCCCAGCTCCGACTCCCAGTCGTCCTGGGCCTTCTTGTTTCCCTTCTTCTTGGGCGCCATCTTGGCCGTCTTGGTTGGCTAGGTAGACTATCGGAAGGCTGCAAGCGTCAAGCGTCAAGCGTCAAGCGTCAAGTGTCCGGCGTCCAAGGTCGTGACGTTGGTGGGGAGAGCCGTTCGGCTTCTCTTTTTTTTTTTTTTTTGGTGGAGGATGCAACGAGAGTTGATTCTCTTGGTAGACTGTCGTCCGTTTGGCTGGCTCGCCCTTTGCCGGTGCTGCTGCGCTGTGCTGTGTCTGTGCCGCGAGGCCTCCGCTGAGGGACAGGGTACTATAGGTTTGGGGCTACTGCTACGGGGTTTAGGCGGGGCAGCCCACTACGAGTGCACCACTATCAGCTATCTGGCTCAGCCTTCTGATCTCTTTAACAGGGCTTTCACAGCTGCAGAATTTCGCGGCAGAATCGATCCAGTGTTGTCTACTCCGTGGGCACTTGAGCAATCTCCTGGTTTTTCATTGACGCCAGTCCAATCCTCCTATTAGTTATAAGAACGTCACCGTGATTCTACCACACGCTGGGAAATCATGGAATCGAAGTGGCAAGTGCCTAATGGAGGGGGAGGGCTCTGACGTAGGTTGTCTCAGTGAGGAAAAACCCCAAGATAATTTTGTGAATGCGATATTATGTAAGCAGGCTATCCTTACTCCTTCATTACTACCATCAAAGAATAAATAGCCTACGGGCACGGGCAAGAATCCCCTATGAGATCTTAATAAAGCACCTTCCATGAGACGGAACATACACTTATGGCAAGTAGGTTGCTAAAGCACGAGGTACAAGGGCTATAGATATAAGAAAGATGCCGTTCTCACTCCTTTCTCCTTCCCACATCTGCTTCATCTGCTTCATCTTCCCCTCCCGACTCCAGTGAGGTAGGTCTACCCTCAACCTGCTGTTACTGCGGTGCGTGTGCATCTACGTACTTACCGAAACTGCCCCAGGTACCAGGACCAAATTCTGTAACATCGTACCCTCGTAGCACCTCTGCCAGTCACATATCGCTCATCTTCCCGCCTTGGCAGCTCATGAAATCCGCCCTGACGACTTTGCTGGCTTAAAACACTGGCGCTAGAAGATGCTGCAAGATATCGTAGCCCAGCTCCAGATATCTTTCCTGTCCGTCCTCGGCACCCTCTCGAAATCCCTCCGTGTAAGCCCCATCGCGGATCCCGTCCAGGTACTCGCAATACAGGTCCATCCCATCTCCAATTGCGGTCAGGCTCTCAAGCGCCCGGAGCTCGAGACACCGCCGCAGCACATCACCGTCGATGTGCATCATGTTCGGGCGTGGTTGAGGCTGCAGGTCAACATCCACATCCATATCCATGTTGACATTTCTGCGACCGCGCGAGAAGGGACAAACCTCTTTGCTAAATTGCGCCAGGTTCTGAATCAAGCGCAAAAACCGCCAGAGCTCCATTCCAATCAGCGCGAAGTGCTGCAACGACCCATCTAGGGAAACCCCCAATATTTCTGCCCCGTCGACGGTGCTGAACAAACCATCGTAACGATGCCCGCGGTCCCAGCTCAACCACACTGGACGCGTGCGCCCTCGCCGGAATCTCCTCACCGAAGTCGGCAGGACCCCTTCGAAAACCACCCCGAGCTCCTTGTTTCGCTGCCCCCATGGCACCCACAAACCCACAACACCGCCTTGCATCGTCGAAACGAGATTTACCGGCCATTTCCTTGGCAACTCCGCCGAGTCTCCGACCTCAATCAGATGGCTCGTGTATCGCGACACTTGATCACTGTGAATAAGAGAAATATCCGTCGTTTCGGAGTCCGCATGCAGGTCCATCACCTGCAGCGAATGTCCTGCTGTCAATGCGCAGACTTTTCCGTTCACAATCTGCAAAGATGTTGCGGGCGAGTCCAACTGAAACTGCTTCATAGGCTTCAGTTTCTTCTCTCCAAGGTCAAGAACTTCCCAATGTAGGACCTTGCCGACACAAAACAAAATTCCCGCTGCGTCTCCGACAACCGAGTATATCGGATCTTCGAACCCTCTTTTCTTGTATCTCGTCCAATATTGTAGATGCCTGATCCTGCCCTCGTCGGTTTGAATCATTTGCGTCGCTACCGACACAATCAGTAGCAGGCCCTGCTGTGTCGTCACGAGGATGAAGGGAAACGTTTTTCCGTCCTTGACATAGAGCCACTCGCTCAGTCCAAACACTTTGTCCCCCGGGTGTTCTAGCCCAGAAATGTGGTCGCATGGATTCATGTTTTTGTCGGCGGCGCTGGAAATGACCTTCCCAGAGTCTGGGTCGATAAATGAGAGCGTCGAGCAACTGTCCTTCAGATGCGCGACTATCAAGCACTTCCATGTCTGAGAATAAATGACCCTGAGCGGTGTCCCCTTGAGAGGGATGCTCCGAGGCACTAGGCCAACGCGGGGCCACATCTCAGCGAGGAGTATTCGACACCCTGTTAGCATCATCAAGGACATATTGCCGCGGGTCCCATACAGACTCTGTTTGAGACAGTAAACCGAATGAACAGGGTGTGATGGTAGGGAAGGCTCCTGGGAGTCTGTCGCCCAGACAGGTTGCTTTTTTAGAAACTTGTTGTGCCGCTGAGAAAAGCCCGTCATGATGGTCAAGATGCTATCGCAGGAAGCGAAGACTGCTACGTCTCCGTCAAAAGGACTGGAAGTTGGAGACACGTTTACCGGGCCCATCCCCAAATGTTCCACAGAGAAAGATATCTGCGTATACTCTTGCTGAGCGATCCTGCCGGTGACTAGGTGACCGCTCCGAGTGCCGAAAACCAGAACCACACCATCAACTCCTTCTGTTGAGGTCGATATGTTCGTGAATGCCTCCATCTGGCCGGGTGAATCCACGCAATCAGTTTCTAAAACCGTGTTAGTTTTGCCAATGGAGGTGCAGGGTACGGGCGGGAGACGATTACCACCATGTGTGTCTAATGTCTTGCTGAAAATCACATCGCTGTCAAGAGAGTAAATCGATATTACAGGCGACCCATCTACCACTGAGCCAATAACGATCAATGTTCGCTCCATGTGAGTGAACATGGAAATGCAAGTGATTTCTCCTCGCGTGTCCCACGACCTGACTTGCGAGACGTTCATTTGATCTATTTGCGAGACGTGAAGTCGGGATACCTGATCTTTATGGGTGGAGATTACCACAAGGTCGTTCTTGCAGAACGCGTTTTCTGCCGTCTTGTGGCTCGACCCAAATATGTCACCATGGTAGTGTCGCGAGCTGTAACTTTTCTATTAGCGGCCTATCAGACGTGGCATCGACAAGTCCGAAAGTCGCAAAATTGAATCTTACCTCTGTGAGGGAGCAATGAGAGTCGTAGATGCTTCCGTGATCTGAACGATGGTGTCTTGTTCACTCTGAACAGCATAAATAGTCCGGCAGGTTGTGTCAAAGGGTGAGGCGTCAGGAGCTAAGTCAGTTGCATCAGTAAGATCGCTAGGGAGGTGAAGGACATTAGAAGAGTCCGGTAGAGACAACAGAATATAAAACTCCGTTTCGCCATCCATGTCTACCGGAAACATCCACGACTGTCGGACCGGCTGATCGTATTGAATCTCCAGCCCGACCAAGGCTTGGATTCCCCAGCGCAGTTCAGTCAGACTAGACTTGGGTCCGCGACCCGAAGTGCAAAAGATGCGATCGGGCTTTCTAATACCATTCGACAGAGTTCTCCTCCTCGGTATCGCTTCGCCAGCCGCAGATCCAGCCGCCCACGACACATGTTCGTCCGTCGTGACCAGGTCAATTGCAGGAGACCAGTTTGGTATGGTGCTGGCTTGTTCTACGCGGCTGCGGGGAAAGAGCTGTTCACAACTTGTTAGCCGTGACTCCGGGGGACCAGCGCAGCCGCTCAACATCTTACCTTCCAGATACCTCCAGGGCCCGAGTCTCCTCCGATTATCAGAACATCTGCAAAGACATCATATGCGGTGGTGAAGGCCGTAGAGACGTTGGTATTGAGGCTTCCGAGCTCCGTCACCACAGTCATCAGATCGTTAGCGTCTATCTCGATAAGAATGATGACTCCATCCTCGCGTGCCAAGTATATGACATCTTTCTGCTCGAAATATTTCAGGAGTCGAAACGGCCTTGCCCAGGCGGTCCAGAGTGGCTCAGCAACCCCATGATGCAGTTCTGTCGGGCCCGGAGTATCAGTAGTCAGTGAGTCAAAGACTGGCGGGCCCTGCAGAGCGCATTTGACAATGCCTATGGAATTATCTGACACGATGAGGAAGGCGGTATTGAATCGCAAGGGAACTACTAGCAGAGGCATCTGATGTTCTTCCGGGAGGCGAGTGCCCGACTTGTTCTTGGAGAAGACAGACTGGAGGTCCTCGCCAAACTCCCATTCGTAATACAACATCCGAGAGTGGGAGGGCTGATGATTAACCCCCCGCCGCATTATAATGAGGAGTAGTATAACGTGAAAGTCATCGGAGGGTCTTGGGTGTAAGAACTCCATCTTCTGGATGACACCCTTAATGTGACGAACGCGAGTAGACACGACAGGATTGAATATCCCCTCCCGCATGTACTGGGAGCCCATCATTTCCAACGACTTGAGATGGTAGACAATAAAAGCGTCTTCGCCCGAGGCGGCAACCATATAACTGAATGTCGGGTCAACGCACAGGTGAAAGCCCAAGAATTTGAGATTGGAGGGGTTTTTGTATCGGGCGGTGACAAACTCGAGGGTGCTATCAGCGCGTTCTCGAATGAAGAGGAAGACGGCGTCACCAGACTCAAGTATCAGGACGAGCATCTGAGGAGGGAACGGTTGGTGAATTTCGCCACTCGGGGGTTTGGTCGTATCTTGCATCAAGACATCATGATCTTCTGGTTTGACCAAGCGAGAAGGGATGTCGACACCGTCCTGGAGAGGGGGGCCAAGCACGATAGCATTTCGGATTCTGGCCCCGAAATTGGACATCCTGATGACTTCGTCAGCTTGCCCGTCAGCGTGGAGTGCGCTTATTTGGACAAAGCGGTCCTGTCTATGTCAGCAAAGTCTTGACCCCAGGCACAGGAGCTAAAGGTTCCCAGTCTAAAACCAGGACCATATTGCGAGATGTGAAAGCTACCCATAACAATCTCTCACTAAGACAAGGTTTGAAGTGATTCCACGACGATGACTTAGGTACACCAAGGGGATGTGAGGATGTATGGAAGAGGGGTAGGGTTCCAGGGGAAGAGGATGGGGAGACGACAGCTGAGAAAACAAAGGCAAACTTACGCCGACGAAGGCAACATCGTTGAAGTCGTGAGACCTGAGGCGCGCGGGAAAAACCCAATGAATTACTGGGCTCTCGAGAACAGTGGTAGATAGGATGCCGCAAGTTGGCACTTCAGGATAGGGCTCGGTTGTGGGCTTAGGCGCGGTGGAGGCTTTCAAAGCATCTTGAAAGTTGACCGTCTCGGTCACCCACTCGCCATCTCTGAGAACGCTGCTATGGAAGGCCATACTGGCGGCCTCATGGCATCAAACCCAGAAGAAGCCAACAACGTGGAAGCTGGGAGGCTCGAGAGGCAAAAGGGTTTAAGAACAGGGAAACGGAAGCGGGAACGAGTTCGGGATCGGGTGAGACAAGGGCCTTGGCTTTTTTTTTCTCTTCCAAAACCCAAGCGGCACACACGATAGCCTATGCTGTCGGCTAGTCACAGGCCGGGGAGAAAGGCACCTTAGTAGATAGTGAAGTGGCTGCGTGTATGTGCGTGTGTCTGTGTGTGTGCGCGTGTGTGTGCGTGTGTGTCTGTGTGCCCAGGTGTGAATTATCTGTGACTGGTCCGTCTGTGACTTGATCTGCTCCACGCTGGTCAGGTCCCAGCACCAGCCAGCTCAACAGTTCAGCAGTTCGCTGTCCGCTATCCGCTGCCCGAAGTCCACACTCGGAAGCGAGCAAGCACGACAACGAGGGAGAGGGTGTGCTTCGTCCAAGGGAAGGGGGCCTTGGAGCGTTGGAGACGATTATCAGACAGGCCACCAAGGGGTGTTGCATTCACCGGCGGTACTTGTGGCAAGGGAGAAGCGACGAGACAGAATCATTAGGCTCCAACTGTTCGTATAGGGGATCAGCAAGTCGAGAAGACCAACTGGCAACCTGGTGCAAACAAAAAAGCAAGCAGGTTGGCGAGTGAGCCCAGGCCAAGGTCAGGGGAAGCCAACGTCCAGGTGTGGCGGTCGCGGAGGAAGCTGGGGCGCGAGGTTGTGAGGCTTGAGCGAGGACGTGAGTGTGAAGGGCCGTGAATCTGAATCTGAAGCCAGGAAGTACAGTACGCATGACCGCCCGGGCGGACTCGGTGGGTAATGAACGTCCGTGCTTGTATTCGTAGGGTTGCCCTCCCCCACAAAGACAGGGAGATGAGGCCACTTGGTGAGGCGGGACGGGTTGGATTCGGCAGGTGGCTTTGCGGGATCGCGATTTGGACGACGGCGGTTGTTGATGAGATGAGATGAGATGGAAACGAGGCCGGGTCAAGACTGAGGCGCCAATCAGGTGGCACGCAACCGGTACCTGCCCGCACCCCAGTGGAGTGCCCGGTGGCTTCCTCCACAAAAACCCGCTGGGGATCCAACCTGGGACGCCGGGAGGCCCTAAAACTTGGAAGAAGAAACCCCCACCGAAGCAACTCCCAACAGCTTGAGACCAACAGAAGAGACATTTTAGCCCGACGCCCCGCGGGTCGTGGCTTCAATCCCGAGGGTCCCGACCGCTACTAGAGAGACACGACTTCCATGGTTGGCCCAATCCGATGGCGAGGTCAGGTAACACAGCCCAGGCATGTTTCTCCTCGGGGCGCGGGATAGAGTGCCCGGAGGGCGATCTCGTCAGTAGCATTGGCTTCTGTGAGCTGGCTTCCAATCTACAACCGACTCAAACGTTTCTCTATTGAGAGAATTGAGACCTGACAATAGGCTGATTGGCCGCTAAAGTGGTCTGCGGAGTGGCTGCCGACAGCACAAGGGGGGGATATTATTTTGAGGACACCTGTACCGATTAACACAGAAGAAGGGGATCCAACCTAAAGGTTCCATTCCCGGCTCGAGGCAGCCCCCAAGTCCCTAGCAACCTGGACGACGATCTCTCATAATTATCACTGCCGCCTGCTCTCCGAAAGGCTGAAGAGCTCACCCTTTCGTGAAAGCCCAGCAATCCATTTAATCTCTCGCTGCAAAAACAAAAACAAAAGACTCAAGACGTGCAACTTCTACTCAAAGTATCCTGGTCCTACCCATTGTCATTCGTGCGTTCTCGACGAGTCCCCTTGTTCACAACCCCCAGACTGTCTCAGACGAAGTGTTCCACACCTGGAATTGCAACTTAGGCTCGTCTGACTCGGCCTTTTTTACAGCCATTTCACAACACCATCATGCAGACTTTGCTCCTTTCGAGACACCGCTCCGTATCGTTATTGGTTCCCATTGCAAGATTGCAAGCCGCCTAGGGGGTCATCCCAGATGACGAGGCGGCAGCAGGTCTGCGCTTCCATGCCGGATCCTGCTGGTTGTCGCCGCTCCAGCCTCGCCTGTCTTTACGCCCCTTCCACCAGATTCCCATACTCAACCTGTCTCTGTTGCGCTCACCAGAAGCACATGTCCCTGGGTTTTCAAGACAGACTCTCTCAGTTCACGCCTTAGACATCTCAAAAGATATCTCCAGAGCCAATGTCTCGGCGTAGTCTTCGGCTCCATCAGTTATCCTAATGACTGGCAATGGAAGCAAGTGATCTATTATGGGTGTACGAGAATACGAAGCAAATATGATTTGTGTACGCCAAGCACAGTTGCATAGAAGCCAAGTACCTGGCCGCCGGGTGAGGAGAAATTTGCATATTGTAGTTCTCAACATCGACCACCGGAAGATGTCAGACCCGATTGTGCACTTGCCATCGATCTGCACATCTGTCAACCGACTCCTCCCCTGTTGTCGGTACGGCCGATGGCATACTCGCTCTAGGTCAATGCTCCTGCGGGCTGCAGAGTGCCCGACACAGCTTGCAGCCAGCACCCAGATGGTTTTAGTTGCCGTAGGATGCCCGTTATCAAACGCGGTCTTGGAACGGAAAGAAACAAAAACATCCCTACCACGCCAACTTCCATATCCCGCATTCCCTTTGAGAGGGGCGAGCGCACGATTCCAGCCCCAGACCTGTTTCTCATGCGCCCGGCATATTTGTTCTACCCGACTAACGAATTAACACACCAGGGTGGGAGACATGCTTCGCCAAGAATGCCGCTTCAAGCACCAACGATTGGCTCTATCAGCTCTGCAAGAGTGACAGGCGACGTGTCCCTCGTTGCCTAGACTCCAGTGTCAAGTGGAAACACGCCAAGCCTGCAGCGGTCAGTTTAAGGGAGTTATCTCTGATGACGGAAAAGCCATCGTCAGTGAACATCACCCTACCTACTTCGCGGAGTCGTAACAGACAGAAGCGTCCACGCCATCTAGTTTATCCGTACAATCGATAGTTTAGGCAATATAATCAACTAGGCAGTTCAGATGCTACCGCGACACTCGTCGGTTGTCTACGTCTTCTGACTTCCGCAGCTTCACGTGCATTTTGCACTGCGGCTCCGATGAGCATTTGTAATGGCGTTTCGCTGCACAGCTGAAGGAATATGCGGCTAGCGATGATCGATCGATCTGCTCAAAAGTACCCAAAACTACTAGCGTGTCTGCATTCTTGCTTACCTGCCTACCTGCCAAGAGAATTACCCGCCACTATCTAAGTAGGTAGTAGGTATTAAGGGAGGCCTACCTAGGTACGGGACAGTGCGCGCTTAGTTACTTAGCGAGGTGTAGAAGGCACGGTACCTCGGGCAGTACACCCAGTGAGGTCTTGTGTAGACTACTTACAGTGAGGAAATCCCACCTTTGACTGTCTTCCCGTATCTCTTTCATACATGTCCACGGGTATTGACAATTGCGGTCCTCTCCGCAGCAGTTGTGACTCCGGAGAAAACAAGACGGGGATCCGGCGGGCACCTACCTACCTGAAGGCTTTAGTAGCTTGCTAGCGTCCTACGGTCCTACCAATTCCGGGCAGCCATACTCAGCCGGGCAAGGATCAACCCTTTTGACGACAAGCAAAGCAAAAGCTGCCCCATCGCATTCGCGATACCACGCGGACCACTGTACCTTACCTTACACCGACATCAATCACCTCCCTACCCGGCGCAAAGTCGGAGACGCAGATGCAGATGCAGATGCAGACGCAGGCGTAGACGCAACAATCACACAGAAACTTTCCCGCTTGGGATGGGCAGCTAGTGGCCCACGCTTTCTACTTGAGACATCCCATCCACAGCTTTCGAAACGACAGCTTTCGTCGCCTCCCGTCCGAATCCCGGCACTGATATCAGATCCCATCTTCGGGGTTGAGCCGCGCCACCAGGTCCCGGCTCAGGCTTCGTCCCCCCTTGTGCGGCCATGAAGTGAAGAGAAGACTCGGCATCCGCTGTCATCTGCCCACTGCCCTCTGCAAGTCGTCAAGTCTGCGAGTCTGCATCCACACATCGCCACGTCCACCGCCTGCTCGCCCCATGGATCTGGATATGGATCCGGCATTAAACCGCCCTCGAGAGCCTCGAGCTGCACCGCCTATCGCCGGAACCGACCGCGAGAGCCCCCCCAAGGCCAGTCCCAGCACCAGCATCCGCGCCCGTTCCCGCTCCCGCTCAAGCTCCGGTTCCAGCTCCAGCTCCAGCTCCAGCCCCAGCCCCAGTGTCAGCGCCGCCGACAACGCCACCGACATCGACGAGTCCTCCAGCCAAAAGGCGGAGGCCATCCTCACCGCGTGCAAATGCAACGACGTCGGCCGCCTCCGGTCCCTGGCTGAAGAGAAAGGTGGCCTCATCACGGACGCCTTGCGCAGACGAGCTTGTAAGTCTCCCGCTTTCTAGTGTGCGCCAGCCACATGCTTACAGGATGCTCTCAAGGGCCCCTACTGCTTGGCCTTAAGCTCCCATCCGGCGACGACTGCAGTAGCGGCAACCAGGAAGGCTTCGCGGTCCGAGGCGAACCCCCTGTCGACTGGAATGACCTGCCACCCCACAAGGATGAACATCAGGTCCAACTCGACGTCAACCGGTCATTCATCTACTACCCGAGCGGTAACCGCCTAAACCTCCTCGTCTAAATCCAGGAACTTCTGTCTAATATTCCCTGCAGATCTGTCCGAGTCCGAGCTAGATCAACGCAAGTTAGAGCTTTCGGCTTTGATTAACGAGGTTCTCCGTCGTTACCCGTACCTCTGCTATTTTCAGGGCTACCATGACATCTGCCAGGTCTTCCTGTTGGTCTTGGAGCCTGCATTGAGGGCTCGTTCGCTCGCCCGCCTCTCCGTCCTAAGAATACGCGACTTCATGCTCCCCGGGCTTTCCCCGACCACCGACCAGCTCCAGCTCCTCCCTGACATCATCGGCAACGCTGACCCAAAACTACGACGACACATTGCCGGGATAGAGCCGTTCTACGCCTTAGCTGGCACTCTTACCATGTATGCTCACAACATTGAGCGATACCAAGACATCGCTCGGCTTTTCGACGTGTTTCTAGCTCGTGAGCCTGTCTTTAGTATATATGTGTTTGCCCAAATCATTCTCGATCGCCGTGATGAAGTCTTCGAGATTGATGAGCCCGATATGCTACTTTTTATCCTAAGCAAGGTTCCGACCAAGATGGACTTGGACAAGCTCATCACCGACTCTTCCAGGCTTTTCAAATATCACCCTCCCGAAACTCTGCCATCTTGGCGCCGGATATCGAGGTCAAGTGCTCTCAAGACGGCTCGAGATGTCGAGGACTGTGCGACGCAGACCATGGAGGACGGTAAAGACTTCTTCCAGAAGCAGGTCAGGGAGCTCCATTGGGCACAACAGTATGGTCGCGTTAAAAGGACTATATGGGCGTACCGCCGCCCTGCCAAAGCCATTGGCGTTGCTGTTGCGGTCGGCATTCTGGCTTTCTATATCCGCCGCAACCCAGTCATCATCAACCGGCTTTTTAGGCTGTTCTCTCAATAGATTTGTGCTTTCATCTGAGAAATCGTACTTGGGTCGGCATGTATATAACATGGAGTCTGACAGGACGTAAATTTTTGGGGGTGACGAATAGATGTCAAAAAGGGAAACTCCATCTAGCTATACATAGATCCACCATCTTCACCCGGTACGCCGTAACATAGATGTCCCACGATCACGCTCGAATCAGACTTCAGTCCACCAAATGCCGTCGCTTCCCAGACTATTTGGTCGTCGCACTTGTTGCGCATTCCTTTCCTATGAGATTTCTTGATATTGCGCCTTCAATTCTTCAAAGTGTTTCTGCTGCTCATCACCCAGCTTCCCGCTCGCGTCGCTGATAATGGTGAGAATAAGGGAGTAGTTGTTGTACAAGAAACGGCCGCTTTTGCGCTTATCGGCGCCATATGCCTGCGCATGTCGTGTCAGGAAGGCCTCGACCTCGCTACGCAGGCGGCGCAGGCTGGCGTCGACAGGCTCGTCGTCCCCGGCGTCGACGCTCAGGGCGAGGAAGCCCTGGAGCAGCTGTCCGAAGCGCTGAGTCGCAACGTGGGGGACCGCAGACATCTTGGCTTGGTCGGCGGGACGTGCAGGTCGGGTAGGCACTGCGTTGGTCAGGGCGCGAATGGACTCGCAGTGGCGGTCCATGATGACCTGCAAACGGGGCCAGAGCAGCATGGTAGTAGCGTTGATATAGCCGTCGCCGGCGGGAACCTTGCGGCGCTGCAACTCAAAGGCGAAGTGTTGGTTGAGGCGGATGCAGAGCAGCAGGCCGAGCGCGTCGTAGGTGTCGGCGACCAGGGTCTTGGAGAGGCCGAGGCCGAGTTCAAACGTGGGCTCGAAGACGTAATTGAAGTTCTTGGAGATCTGGCCAAGGGAGATGGCCGGGGAGAAGAAAGTGGCCATGAAGGTGTACTCAGCCGTGGCATTATCGACCAGCGCAAGGTTGAAGTTGCGAAACGGAACCTCGAGGTAGTGGGTGGTCTGGTCATCCTCTGCAAGATACGACGACAAGGCGGCCTGATTCTTGGTCTTGAGCAGATCGATCCTGCGACCCAGGTTAAAGGCGTCGTGGGGTGGTCCTGGCATTCGCGAACTAGAGAGGACACTCGCCCTACGTGTCGGCTCCTCGTGTCCGAGCGTGTCGTTTTTGTCCAGGACGTGGAGTTTGAATTTGCTAAGAGCTTTCTCGTACCGGGTGAATTGATTATGGTAGTACCACCGCATCGTGTTCATGTAGGCCAGAGCGATCTCGTTGGCGAGTTTGGCATGGTGTTTGTGCAGAAACGAGAAGAGGTCCTTGAACCTAAGGAAGTTTTGCTGCTGTATGATTTGTGCGTTGATATGAGGTGACCGAAGGGCCTTGATTTGGGCGACGAGAAAATCACGAATGCGCTCGATGGCCTAGACGAGTCAGATGAGGGTAGGGGGGAAATTACTGTCAAATCTATCCATACCTTGAGAGTCAGCTTCTCCAGCAGCGGCCCGAGATCCTTCGAAGCATTGTTCTGTTGAGCCCCAGATTTCTTCTTGAACGAAGTTGCTCTACGGTCCAGCTCAGCCAGTGTCTTAGTCCATGTGTCGTCTATGTGCCCCTCGGCGATTTTAGATATGACCTCGGGTGGCAAACTGAGCTCTTCAACCATGGGTCCCAAGGCCTTCTCGACCTCCTTGCGATTCTCTAGCCTCCTACTTAGAGCTGTCGATCGAGCTTGGAGGGATTCGATGTCGGAGGATACTGTAGCAAGGTCATTGCGGAAGCTTGTCAGGTTGATCTCGACGGAGTTGAGCACATCGTCACATGCTGATATTGATCGATGAAGAAGTTCGAGTTTGGTTCGTTCGGTTTCGCCTGTATAGAGTTTGTTAATAATTGTTGATTGATTTGATATAAGAATACGCTTACTCTCTTCGGCAGTTTGTGGCCTCCGGGTGTTGGACACGGTCATCTCAGGGGGTTCCGACGCTGCCAGCTCCCTCAGAGACAGCCCACCAAACTCGACGTCGAAGTCAAGATCATCTTCGCCGATGAAACTCTTTGGTTTCGCCGGCAGTGTTTCTACGCTTATAATGCTAGCCAACAGTGTCTCCAACGCCTCCTCCGTGTCGGGTGCGGAATCAATGGTGGATGATTGCTTCAGGCTAGAGCCGTTGGGTTTGCGAGAGGACAGCAAGGACGTAGTCGAATCGTTCGACACAAGAGAGAGCGAGGAGCTGCGAGGCGACTGGCCCCCTCGCTGGGATGTGACATAGGGACTGAGAGCGCTCGAAGTCCTCCGTGGAAGGGGCGAGTACGGCCTGCTCGAGGGTTGAGGTGTGGAGGGACCGGGGGCGCTGGCCTGCCCTCCGGCCAGTCGGTCGAGCCACATTGCGGTAAAGGGGGAGGGCGAGTTGGAGAGGGTTACTGGATCGGGGATCGAAGAAGGGACGTAATCACTCCATAATAGACCGTGGGTTCTGGGGGCGGTTGACGGACGGACGGACAGGGTCGAAGATGGCGCGCGAGGCTGGCTGGACGCGAGGTCAGCGAGCTTGCAGCCAGCTTGCAAGCAAGGCTACGGACGCTCGGTGTAGCCAGGTGAAGGTGGAGCTCGCGATTGGGCCGGCCTCGGTGTGGCTTTGAGCCAGCAGTGGGAATTGATTCCCCAGGAGAGCTAGCTCCGCGTGCCACACAACCACAGCAAGCCCAGCGCACCGCCACAACGACCCCGCCGCGCACAAAAGTTACTTCACCAGCCACCACGCAGCTGCCAAGTTCATCTGGTTTGTGGGCACTGCGGATGATGCTGCAGGCCCAGGTCGCCGACAGCACTTGTTGTCGCGGCAATGGACGGATGGATTTTCTCGGAACGAGAGCTCGCAAGGATGCAAGCTGCAACACATGATGCCCCGCGTGCGACGGGAAGCAGCCATGCATCGGGCAGCGAGACAAGGAGCGGGGGCAGGCGCCCGAAACGCAGTCGGGGAAGGCCGCATGACCCGGTGGACTGTGGTGCGAGGTTGGCAGCTCATCACATCCCATTGCCGGTGGCTTATTTGTTACCAATGCTCGTGTAATTTGCACACATCATGAAGATGTTTGTGTGGGATGGCGAAAGAAAAAAACCACCCATTAGAGTTGATGCCCTCCCTGCCACGCGTGCGGGTAGCTTCAGATCAATCAACAAAGGATGCCCGCCTGGGAATGACCCCGTTCTCTGAGTGGCCCGCCACTTGCCACCCGCCCACAGTTGATCCAAGCAACAAAGCAACCAAACTCACAAAATGGAACCTAGAATGCAAGGTATCTGCCGCTAGGCACCTTAGGGAGGTGAAGTAGGCTGCTTGGGAGGCAATGGAGCCGGACGGGAGGCAAATCGAGGCTCTAGAATGCCCTAACACGTCCCCTCCCAAGCCCTGTAAGCCCCTGTATAAAAAAAAATATGCCCCTCCAAGGCACCAAGCCCCCCAAAGCCCCCTCTACGACAGCCCCTCCAGGCCCTGGAATCAATTGCAATGGGGCTTACTCGAGTCCACTAATAGCAGGTGTCCACTGCAACTCTCGTCAACGTCCAATCACAGCTCTGAGGAAAAAATTCCGTCGAGGGCCTCCTCCCACCCTTTCTAAACCCCCCTCCATCCTCCTCCTCCCGAGTTTGGCTCTTTCCTTTTCTTCTCTTCTCCTCTCCATCCCACTCAAGCACCTCTCCAGCGTTTCTTCGGTGCATTTCAGCTCTCCATCCTCTCTCCCCCGTCTCCTTCAGGACCTCGATTTATCGTCAATACCATCACCATGGCGGAAGAGGTGAGTTCACTGTTTCCCCCCCCCCGCGCACGCGCCTTGCCCTTGCGTCCATTTTTCGCCTCGAAATTCACCCCGCAATGTAACTCGTGCCCCACGATACAGAGCAAGCCTCAATGATGGCCCTCGGCTTCACCAGCCATCAACGAGCCATCGCCAGCGGGCGCTCTTCCATTTCCATCATCATCAACATATTCGCCTCGCGCTGTCGCTAATTGCCTCTTTTTCTTCCGCAGCACGATGTCACCTTCGAGTCGGCCGATGCCGGTGCCTCGCTCACCTTCCCTATGCAGTGCTCTGCTCTGCGTAAGAACGGTTTCGTCGTGATCAAGTCCCGCCCCTGCAAGATCGTCGACATGTCTACCTCTAAGACTGGCAAGCACGGCCACGCCAAGGTTCATCTCGTCGCCATCGATATCTTCACTGGCAAGAAGTACGAGGATCTCAGCCCTTCCACCCACAACATGGACGTCCCCAACGTCTCTCGTCGCGAGTTCCAGCTTGTGAGTGAACCCTTGCCCCGCTCCACTTGGGGGCCCTCCCAGCACTTCGCCTCCCCCTCCCCCCAAGGCCAATAGCTGACCCGTGCCCAGCTCGACATCTCCGACGACGGCTTCCTCTCCCTTATGAACGATGATGGTGACACCAAGGACGATGTCCGCATGCCCGATGGCGAGGTTCGTGAGAAGATTGAGCGTCTCTTCAGGATTGAGGAGAAGGACACCAGTAAGTTTTCTACGCCCCCCGCTTCCGTAGAAGCTTCATCGATGGATACATCTCTCTACGCTACTGGTCTTGGGTGTGAAATGTGATACTAACGTGCTGTCGCAGACGTTGTCATTCTCACCTCCATGGGTGAGGAGGCCGCTGTTGAAGCCAAGGAGGCTCCCCGTCAGGGTTAAATCATCTTTCCTTGGTTTCGCATCCAGCTCGCAGTGGCCCTTGGCCCCCTCGCCATCCCATTTGACGACGGGCTGCGCGTGAGGGATCACTTTGTTTTGATGGATTTTTGACGCATCAAATTTCCACGGGTCACGAGGCTGGGCGTTGCGTTGGGGGACTCTTATCTGGACAGGGTTGTCTGCTGGTTATGACATTCGGCAATCCGAAGCGCCCGAGCTATGGCTCGAATTTTCCTTTGTTTCCTACCCACATGCTGCAAATGCCTTCATGTCACGATATTCGTAGCGGCAAAATCATGAGAGAAAAAAATGGGAGAGCTTTGGAGTTGATAAAATCTGTCCGATAGAAGGCCATTAAACCCTTTACGGAGCTTCGTTTTCCATGATTCAATGGTGACGCGCATCTTGTGATGGTCTCTGGGTTCTAGGTTGGTAGTTGGGTAGCAGATGGGTATGTTTTACTACAACTAGGCAGTGGCCCGTTCCTGTCTTGTTCATCGGTGCCGATACGCGAAATGTGCCGTCGGTAGTTGATTCGAGAAAAAGAGTACCCTTCCTAGATTAGATAAGATCTACCTCGTAGCTTTCAACATTTCCAACATTTTCAGCTTTGAGACGAACGATGTGCCATGACGAGTCCCATCGTCGACATTTAAGCAGCTAGGAGGGTGGCTCACCGGTCGAGTCGTTAAGCCTTGGGTTTGGGCCAATAAAGACGAGAGGGCGGTCACACGTTTGTGAATTATCTTGCGCCTCTCGTCCTAGCAACCAATCCACAACAAACAAAGCCAGCTCACCAGGCCAAGATCCTCCACTACAACGACAAACTATTGCGCCACTCGCGCCATGCAGTGTCTCGCCCGTGAAAAACAATGGACCACCGGCGGGAGCTTCGCAAGTTCCCTCGGGGAGAGCGATGCCCCGAGTGTGGCGTGAGGAAATGGTATCTGGAAAGCGGTCTCCGTTTCTGTTCCAACGGCCATCAAGTCGAGGTACGTGCAATCCGCCGGCGGCCATCGACGTGGTCTCATCTTCAAAGGCAGTGGACATAGCTGACATCGTATCCAGGGCTTCATTCAATTCGATGTTGGCGATGAGGAGGACTCGGGAAAACTTGGCGCTGTCGCAAGACGAGAGAAAGAAATCAAGGAGAGACAGCTACGCCATCTCACTGGCCAGGCGGGCAAAAATCTATACATCGAATGTCTCCAGCTAGTCCTCAGGAAGCAGCTGCTGTGGCTCATCGGCTCCAAGGGTCACAGAGATGAGCTTGAAACGGTGGTTCACGATCTCTGGGACCTTCGCACCCGTGGCTCCAGCACTCTCGTCGCGGACGATGCTCCCCAGGAAGACGTACTGGAGATGTTCAGTTCACAGCCAACGACTGAAGAGCCGGCCAAGGAAGCCAGCGGAACCAACTCAAGGGCGCAGAGCTGGGATCCTGACCGAGGAACGGACTGGCCTATGCCTCGCGTGCTTGAAACACTGGCCATATGCTATCTGGGCTGTCTCCTTCTTAGAATTCCTACTGGGATCGGTGAACTCTGCATCTGGACCAACGGCGGGCATATGCCGTACCATAGAGCAGTACGTCTGGCTTGTTTTTCGTTTCGTAACTCTCTGCTAACAATGCCCATAGTATTATGACCTGCCCCAAGAAATGCAGGACAGATTGCCCTCAGCGTACACAAGAGCACTGAAGCTGCCCATGCGCGCAACTCTGCAGGGGGCTGATCTCCACGACGCTGTCGTGACAATGGCACTCTCATATCATCACAACTATGGAATGGTATTCCCTGCCATAAATGATACCTTAACCCTCGTCACGTACACGAGACAATTGGCGTTGCCAGGTTGGTCCTCAACCCTTGCATTGCCGCTCCTTGACTGACCACTTCCTCCCTAGTCGAAGCAGTCATTACAGCGCGAAGCATTATCTCAGTTATGAAGATGACATTTCAGCTGCCAGTCCAGAAGTCTCGAGTGTTCATTCTTGACTACCCGGAGGTACTACTAGTTTCAGTCGTAATAGTCGCGGCCAAATTATGTTTCCCTTTCGAACGCGATTTCCCATTGCTCCAGGCCGCGGGTGTGAAGTCAGAGCTCACATTCAGTTGGGACAAATGGAAAGAAGCAATTGTCGAGTTTGACGGTTCGCCACAGGCATCCTCCAGCGAGCTGAGCTTCGACAAAGTTACTGCAGATCAAGTCACGTCAATGACTTCGGAGCAACTCGAAAAGTACTTTGCACACATCGCAAGCCTAATCGACAGGAGGAGTAGGTGGCGTGGAAAGCCAGGGCAGCCATTAAACTAACATGTTGCAGATGATAATTCCATCTCGAGATTCTTCCCTTCCGAAGACGCGTCCCTGATCAAGAAGACCCCACAGCACGAGAGCACGGAGGATGAAGTAAACAACCGAACCAAGAGGATCCTAGGTCGAGCCATAAGGGTACATGGGGAAGACAACTCAGCTTCAGGATTGGTAGACGAGACAGTGTCTAAGATCGATGCGACATATGACGCCTTTCGTTCAGTTGAAGACCTCACTAAGGCAGCACAATCACTCTACGAGGCAGCAGGTAAGAAGATCCCAATCGCAACTCTAGTTCCAATTCTCATTACTATCCCAAAGCACGCGCCGCGGGCCTATCGTTGCAGGAAATGGTCCGCGCGGTCTACATGCTAGAGCAAAGGATACTCGCTTGGCAAAATGAGAAGAAAAGGACAGAAGAATGGGAGGTAAATCAGGTAAATCAAGCAAATTAAGCAAATACCATCTAATATGGAGACTAAGTATTGTCGTTGATTCGAAAATGTGGAATCTTTTACGCCGAGTCTCATGATCCTACTGACCGAATTAACGGTGGGCATGAGAAACTGGACAATAACGCCAAGACCACGATGCCCTGAGACCCAATCAACGCAAGGTGCCGGCCGAGTTAGGCACTTTGATGGAGGGTGCAGTTCAGTTTTAGTGCGCGACACGTGACCCAGCTCCTGACCCTAGGGTTTTCTTTCGGTTGAACATTGCGCCCCACCAATATTGCGCGCAACTCGGCTTCTCCAATCTTCACATCGTCAGCGTCACAAAAATCAGTCAAGAGTGAGTAGATCCCCAGCCATGATCGCCAAACGTGTGTAGAGATGCCATACTGACTTCCTGACAGTGCAGATGTAAGCCCAACGCCCGACAGAGCCGATTCGCGCACCTTTTATACTGACAACGCAACCCAGTTTCGTGAAGACCCTCACGGGCAAGACCATCACCCTTGAGGTCGAGTCCTCGGACACTATCGACAATGTCAAGTCCAAGATCCAGGACAAGGAGGGAATCCCCCCGGACCAGCAGCGATTGATCTTCGCCGGCAAGCAGCTTGAGGATGGCCGCACTCTTTCCGACTACAACATCCAGAAGGTGCGTGGGAACGAACGGCGGGGTCAACCCTCAGGCCTCGGCGGAATTGCGCAAAAGACTGGGACAAATGCTCACTGGAATTACAGGAGTCCACCCTCCACCTCGTCCTCCGTCTCCGTGGCGGTATCATCGAGCCCTCGCTGAAGGCCCTTGCCTCCAAGTTCAACTGCGACAAGATGATCTGCCGCAAGTGCTACGTACGTTTACAAGCCGAACTCTCCCCGCCCAATGATAGAGGTTTTAATTAATGGTGCAGGCCCGTCTCCCTCCCCGTGCGACCAACTGCCGCAAGCGAAAGTGCGGTCACACCAACCAGCTCCGACCCAAGAAGAAGCTCAAATAGACGATTTCTCTATGGATGTGGCGTCTGGGTTTTTGGCATTCTGGGGTCGGTGGCAAGGACAGAGGAGCTGCTTTGTTCACGAGTCTGGTTGTTTTTACAGTAGCATTTGCAGCTCAGGCAGTACATTCTAAATGATGCCAATGAACACATGCCGATGGTCTCTCAGGCTCGATCCCTTAAAAAATTACATTCAAACCTCCGATTCACGAATGGTGTTTTGGGTGTGATAGTGCAATGTCTTGTGGCGTGGATCCGTAGAGTGATATCAGTTGATCCCTGTTCAGGCAGCTTGTATAAGTGGACATTTGGACGAATGCAGTAGAGCCGGGTCTATAACTTGTTTAGCGTACCTTGACGCAACAGCACAATTGTTTTATCATGCCTTCTCTTCGAGAAAGGTGGGACAGTTATGCATTAGCATCGCTATGACACTACCATCATCTTATTCCCCCATCTCACAACTGGAGTCTTTCAATAGCTGGTAATCTTTAATACCGACTAACACCTGCTTACATCCCTTCTCCTGAAACAATCATATCAACAACAATGAAGTGTCAAGTCCAGGTTTTCTTTTTGTAATATTGAGGTTTGTATTACGGGTGCAAGAGAATCGCATTCCTTTGCGAGTACAGAAGCTATGCACTTGATCATCAAACTTACAAGCCGATCGGGGCTTAACGATGAGGCTCATCTCATGAAGCGGGTCACCCGGTGCGCCGGAAAAACCCCGGCCCCATGTGACACTGACACGCCGCGCGCTCCTGTCTGTCTCCAAGCTGACAGCGAAACACTACCGACCACTTCCAATCAGCAACCAACACCAACGAGCTCCGATAATCCAGGCTTCCCGGCCTACAATTATACCTGCCATCTCCGGTACAGAAGAAGAGCTCGCCGATATACAATGGCGGGGTCCGGATACGACGCCGTGGTCGACATAGACGATGAGGTACTGCTTGCCTGGCTGCCTGCCTGCGCCTGGAGCTCTGGAGCTTCACATGAGCTCGAGAAGCTCCATCGCCCTTTGCGCACTCTTCCCTTGTTCCATCGTTCCGTCTACTGACATATCGTGCTCGCAACACAGGGCGATCTCGGCCACACCGATCTCCAGGAAGACCTCGAATTCCACACGTCCAACTTCAACGACTCGACACCGGGCGCTCGCAAGCCTCCCTCGGGCGGCCTTCCCCCGCCGGCCACGGCGTCGGGCTCTGGCTCGTCGAAGCGCTTCCTCTGGTCCATGTCCTTCTACGCGCAGTTCTTCGATGTCGACACATCGGCCGTCCTGGCGCGGTGCTGGGCTGCGCTGTTCCCCCGCGCCAACTTCCTCGACGTGCTCGAGGGCAACCCCGACTTGTACGGGCCCTTTTGGATCGCCACCACGGTCATTTTGATCCTGTTCCTCGGCGGCACCATCAGCCAGTATCTGTCGTCGACGGGCAAGGCGCCGTTCCTCTATGATTTCAAGCTGCTAAGCGGTACGTAGCGTCCCTTGGCTCCCTTGCCCCCTTGTTCCCTCGAAGGCGCATCCATCATACTGACTACCTATGATTGTTACAGGCGCCGCCGGGCTCATCTACGGCTACACGCTCTTCATCCCCGTGGGCCTGTTCCTGGCCCTCCGCTATTTCGGCAGCGAGTCGGCCAACCTCCTTGAGTGCTGGGCGCTGTACGGCTACTCCAACCTCATCTGGATCCCCGTCGCCCTCATCAGCTCGTCGCCCCTATCAATCCTCAACTGGGTCTTCGTCGCTGTCGGTTTCGCCATGTCCGTCGCCTTCCTCCTGCGCAACCTATATCCCGTCCTCAGCGCCACCGATCGCCCTCAGGTCAGCAAGATCCTACTTGTGGTCGTCATTGTCCTGCACGCGGGTCTCTCTCTGGCCATCAAGATTCTCTTCTTTGCACACGGTAGCCCCGTCGCGAGCAAACCCAAGGATGGTGACGACGGCAAGAAGCATGACTAGTGAGATAGTTGTTCCAGGAGGAGGAGGAGGAGGAGGAGGAGGAGAGTTCAAGGAACGGGGATTTCGGACAAGAATGTCCAAGAAGAATGTACCAACGTACTACGCGTGCGGGCGTGGGTTAGGTAAGGGAAACACCCACGGAGAGGGAACAAGGACGTTTTGGTCCTGTATTTTGTACAATAGACACAGGCGGCGCGTCCATATCCATCTATTTATTTGGACTTACTTTTGACCCCTTTGTCAACATATGCCTGTGCTGCCTGCCTGCCTACGTTGTGACATGACTCCGCTCTCGCTCTTAAACTCATCGTACATGTATGTACCCATCTGCACAGCTAATTCACGTCCTAAACCTTCTCCACGGGTCCTTTATTCGCCGCCCAGTCGAGCCAGCTCCCGGGGTACTCGCCGACCTTTTCGTAACCAGCCTGGCGGGCGATGTTGGCGGCGGCGCGGGCGCGGACACCGGCCTTGCAGTAGAAGAGCAGCTCGGCGTCCTTCGGGGGCCGGTCGAAGCCGTAGAGCTCCTGGAAGTCCTCCTCGGGGAGGTGCAGGCTCTGGATGGCGCTGGTGATGGGGATGTTGATGGCTCCGGGGATCCGGCCCGTCTCGAACAGCTCGGCGGGTTCGCGGACGTCTAATGGCAGCGGGGCCTGTCAGCGTTCATTCCCAGCCATTTGGAGGACCCGGGGGGGGAGGAAACGGTACCAACAATGACGACCTTGTTGCCGTCCTTGCCCTGCTTCCCGACGTGGGCCTTCAGGTCGTCGAACCCCCACAGGCGGCTCCCGGGGACCTTGTCGTCGAAGGAGAAGGAGTACCAGCGGCGCGAGCCGGCGGGGAGAGCGCGCGACGACGGCCGCTGCTGCCGGGGGGCGTGGGCTCGGGCGAAGACGGCGGGCGCGGGGCGGAAGACGGAGGCGGAGGCGGAGGCGGAGGCGGAGATGGCGCGCAGGCCGGAGGTGAAGGCCCGGCGGGATGCCATGGCTGGAGGAGAGGGGGGGAGGGGCGGAGCGATTGGTGAGAATTGAGGGGGGAGGAAAGAGACGAACGGGGGAGGTTTTGTTGGCGGGTTGACCAGGTCAAAGTCGAGGTTGGTGGAGATGGATGTGGGTTTAGAGGTGAAATGTGCCCGCTTACATGTGCCGAGTACCTTACTTGAGCTCAACATCCTGCCACAGCCGGTCGGGACGGGGATGTTTCTCGAGGAAGTTAGCTGGTTTTCTTCTTCCATGCTATGTCTATCTAGTAAGTAGGCGAGACACCGGATTTCATCGCCGGTGTAAGTAAGATACCGCCATTGTAGCTTCTCGACGCGAAGAGTACCTTTGAGAGTCCTCCTTCAGCGCCAACCACTCACGACCAGCCAGTCAGTCTACTGCTCGAAATTGCACATGACGGACTTGAGCTGCCTACCTAGCCCACCAACCCATACGATGAAGCTAGGACAATCATACTAACTTGATAGGCAGTGCGTCTTCTTTCAAAAGACGGCTGAGAATACCCATGTCCCATCCTAAATTCCCAAAATACCTAGCAAAGCAACCCTTGTTGCTTTATGTGTCCAACATGGCCGGCATCGCCCCAACTCACCTCACTGTCGCCTCATTTCAACCATCCAGGCCCGGACTCATTTAAACCATGATAGAAAGCCACGGACTCGCCTCCTTTACGTACGCATCCCCTTCTCGACATGCACCTTCTCTTCTCTCATTCGCCTGTCTGTCACATCTTCACTCATCCTCATCATCACGCCTTCGCCTATCGCTCTACGTCTCATATGCGGTTTGTCCAATTGCCATGTGCTGGCTGATCAATGCTCTACGGCCTATAGCCCAAGAAAACGCCCATGGGCTGCCTGCCAACTATATACACGGAGAATAGGTATTACAACTGGTATCCCGTCGTGCCACGTCTGCCTACTTCGGCTTCTATGGTAACGTAACGTGGTTTCGGTTTTCGTCGACGAAGCTCATTATCCGAGCTCCCACCACCACATCTGTTTTATCGTCTCGGCACAGCTCCTAGTCCGGAGGTTCCGTCTACTCATCAACCTCTGCTTTGGTCTAATTACCCCATATCCATATGTCAGCCATTGGCTGGCTCATTGTGGCTGTGAGGCGGCGGCCGTCAGAACGTAAACGCCTAAGGTGTCATACTTCAGCCGCACAGCGACCTCCGTCAACGCCTTCACCACTTCCTCCTCTCCATTGTCAAAGGGCAGTCATCCTACAACTCGTTAGTTCTCCGATCCTCCTTCCATGCTTCCAACACGCAAAGTTTTGGATAGATCTTACCATGGGAAAGATGGTGGCAAACACCTTAATCTCCTCCGAACGGGGCGTCGGATGGTGCTTCCAGTCCAGCATCAACGACGCCTTTCCAACGAGCAACGCCAAGTTGAGTTGAGCATACGTCTGTCCAAGGCAGTAGTGGGGCCCAACGCCAAATACGAGGTAGTTCTTCTTGCCCTTCTCTTCGGCGTCACCGGTGTAGTATCGCTCGGGGTCAAAGTAATCAGGGTTCTCATACACATCGGGATCGTGGAGCGCCAGGTAGGTCGTGGGGATCAGCATGGAGCCTGTCAATCATCCGTTAGCGCTCATCCATCTTAGTCAAGCATACGACACTCAAACTCACCCTTAGGGACAGTGTACGAATCGCTGATGGGAAACGCCTTCTTCACCAGATAGGGAACCATGAGGACCGGGGGGCGGTATCGCAGCAGCTCGCGGACGACGGCGCGCGTGTACGTCATACCCTCGAGCTGGTCCATGTTCACTTCCGCATAGGGGTCGCCGTTGCGGGCCTTGAGGTTCTCTTCCCGGACACGGTCGAGGACGTCGGGTCGCTGGGCAGTGATTTGGAACAACCAAGTGGCGGCGCTGCTGGTGGCATCCTGGGAGGCGAAGAGGAAGGTAAAGATGGTCTGGGAGATCTCGTAATCGTTGAACATGCGGAGCAGGGGTTGAGGCTTCTCGACGCCCTCGGTGTTTCCCTTCTCCTCGGCCTCGCGCCAAGCCTGGGACTTGATCATCTGCTGGACCCAGCCATCCATGATGCAGGTAACCTCACCGCCAGCGATCATGCGAACCTTGCTCTTGGCCGCGCACTTGGTGAACTCGGCCAGGACCATGTCGGCGGCCTTCTTGCCATACCAAGTCTTGGTGAAGGGAATGATGATGGGGAAGTTGACGAGCTCGAGGGCGGCGGTGATGAGGTAGTAGTCGTCGGAAATCTTCTTGACGGCCTTGTCCGAGATGTAGTGGCCGACAAAGGTGCGGCAGGAGACGGCGCACATGAGATCACGGAACTCGACCATGAAGGGGACGGGCTCGCCCTTGCTCTCCTTTGTGATATTGACGAAGCGCTCGAAGTACGTGTTGTACACCTCCTCCTGGCCGGGCAGGTAAGACTGGAGCGCCTTGCGGGTAAAGAGGTTGTTGAGACCCTTTCGGAAGTCGACATGCTTCTTGCCGTCGAGGAACACCCAGTTGTCGTGGCCGAGGAGCTTGTACGCGACGTCGACAACGCAGGGCTTGACGTACGAGGGCGAATTGAGGACCTTGCGAGCCATGTCGCGAGTCGAGGCGATCACCACGAACCTTTGCGAGCACGTCAGTGGGGCCATCGCCAGAGCTTCAGAGGGGAGGGCTCACTTGTGGAAAACGGAAACACAACTGAGAGGGCCGCTGAGCCACTTGGAATGGTACTGCTCGAATTTGGGATCCATGGACTCCAGAAAGGGGCCGATGAAAGGCAGCTTCCAGGAAGGGCCCTCAATGGAGCCCTTTCGGATGATGTAGCTGACTGTGAGAGGAAGACGTTGCGTCAGTGCGACTGGTCGTCGGGGATTACAGACAGAGGGCACGAGAGAGACGTACACTGATCATAAACGACGCACAGGGCGATCAAGGTGAAGGTGATGGTCCAGGCTCCGGCATTGGAGATGGCGTCGACGACATAGTCGAGTTGGGGTGGGATGTTGACACTGGGATACTTGGCGTTGGCCAGGACAGACGTGAAGCCCGAGGCTGTAGAGTTGACGGCGTCCATTGCGGCTGATGGGAGGAAGAGACGACGGACAGGTCGAATCTAGGCCGAGAGAGGGTGAGCGGACGAAATCGAGCGTGAACCCGGTCGCGTCGGTCGCGAATGAGGATGCCGAGTCGAGTCGGGATGTCGGTGTTGTGGTGGTGTAGGACGTTTAGTCTCGAGTGCCGTTGCGTGTATTGGGCCACGGAACGGAGACGACGGATAACCAAAGGCGTGAGAAGGACCTTTGGGAGGGGAGAGGAGAAGAGGGAGAGAAAGGGAAGGGGGCGTGGGAGAGGAAAAGGTAAGTTCGAGGAAGTCCGGCGGCGGAGGGAGGAGGCGTTAGTAATTCCCGGACAGGGCACCGCAAGCGCCGGTAAGTCAGGACTCAGGTACTTGAAAGAAGGGTCCGGGTGTGGGCAACAAATGTGCGAGAATGGGGATGGCCGTGTACTTCGTACGTACGGGAGAGGAAGAGGGCCCGGGGTTCCGGGGGGTGAAGACCGAGTCAAGGGTGGGATTCTCGGCGGTGTTGGTGAAGGACTGAGGAAGAGGAGAGAGTTATTGTGAGGAGGAAGTGGATCACCAGGGGATTGATTCACTCAGGGACACAACACACACCACTAACGGGACTGACTAACTGGTTGCCTGAGCGCTTCAAACAGCGCCTTCTCTTGAAACGCTGATTCCCGTCTTGTTTTTGTTTTCCTCGCCTTCTTCCCGGAATTGACTCTGTTGCTGTCTCCTGTCTCGTCTCCGGTCTGCCGCTCTGTCGCTCTCTCCACCGAGATTGACCAGGGGGGGCGTGTGGTTGAAGACTGTGGATCGCGGATAACTCTTGGTGGTGCGGAGGTTGGAAAGCAGCCACAACGCGGGCGTGCACACACACACACACACACACACACCTCTTCTACGAAGTAGTACATCCTTTGTCTACGCCAACAACACCGTTTGAGGACAGCGGCAATGCTCATGAGTCCGTACAAGCTGTACAGTAGGCGAGCACCCCGCAGGGACATGGATAGACAGCCAGCTGCCAGGGTTTCTTTCTGTTGTCAATCCAGGCCATGCGATAGGAACAGACCGGACGAGACAACTAACTGGCTTGAACACAACGATTATGGCAGTGATTCAGTCTCTCTGTCTCCATCTACAAACTTTCCTTGTTGTCTCTCTTTCTATCACTCTATCTCTATTTCTGTGCTGGTCTCTGTCTTCCTCTCTCTCTAGAAGATCTGAGAGTCACTAGGAAAATCTTGGGAGATGACGACAGTCAACCAATTTTGTTAGGCCATCATTTCAATTAACCATTTTTTTTTTCTTCTCCTCTTCCCGCGGGGCCTAATCTACACACTATCTCGCTAGACCTCAAGCCCATCCACGAAATTGCCCCTCATGGTCTAGCCCAGCAATTTGGTTGGGCAAGAGTGCATGGTTAGTTAACCTCTTAACCCCAAAGGTACGGGCCATCTTTCTCGTCTTGTCGTCCTTTTTCCCTCTTCCCACCCCCCTTCATGCCGCCGTTTATTTGTGTGGCACAGGTGCAGCACCCACCAAAAGTACGGGAGTACATTGCGGCCGGCTGCGTCGAACTCCGGGACCTAGAAAACAGACCACTTCGACGGCCCCAGGAGATGCGACAGTGATTAGTACTGCAGGTTGGCAGGGCTAGGGGACGGCTACGGAACGAAGCGCTTGGTACAGTACTTCGTAAAGTACTCACGAAATCAATTCAACCAAATCAGGTCAATTCGTTCCAACAAGCACTTCTTTTGTTGCTCTATATCGTATTGGCTCTTCCTAAGGTACATGGCCATTATCCGCTCTCAATCGCACCGCCCTCCTCTTCTCTTGCATTTTTCAGTTTCCATATTACATTTCCCATCTTGCATCATTGCAAACTCATCGTCATCACCCGCCGCTTTAATCCTAGCCCTTGTTCGCCCCACACCGCACCCCGGCCACCATTGAGCATTCCCAATCTTCTCCGTCGTTACTCACTCAACAGTGCTTCCACAACACGCCGTTACAACCACCACGTCCGAAGAGGCCTTTGTCAACAAGTACATCTCGCGTCGCAGGGCTATGTGCTACACAGGGCGTACCGCCCGGACGGGAAACCCTCCGTTTGTTCTCCTGGTGTTTTTCTCGTTACATCGTACGTTTCCCCATGCCTGACCCTAGCCTTGACCCTGACCCAAAGCCTCGCGGCTGCACGGGTGACGGCGCCCTATGCCTTCTTCTTCTTATAGATGCCCGGCTGAGGTGGGTGAGACTGAGCATCTGTACGGCGTACGAAGTACGAATACAGGACCTACTATCACCCATTGACCACGACTCCCCATCTCCTCCTCCCTCAGACAACTCTCTACATAATATACATGTCGTGGCGCACTGCACTCAACAAATTTCCATAGCTTGCGCCTGCGTCCGGACATCCCGCTGGCAGCTTCTTACAACTTGCTTGGCCCGTGTCATCGGCCGTGATCCCGCAATCCCAGCCCCGCTCTGCCTCGCGAATCTGCAAAGACGCCTGAGACACATGTGCCGGCCATCAGACTTCGCACATCGGGGTATCCAGCTACTACACATCCGACTAAGGTGCCCGGGAGCCCACTTACCTCCGGAGCCCTCCGGGCACAGCGCATGCGTATTCGGGATCTCATGCACGATGCAAGCACCAACCAACAACACATGATAGATCCCATCTCGACAAGAGCAGAGAGGCTCTTCCACGAGTGCCAAAGCCCTGGACCCTCGCATACTTAGTAGGTACCTGTGCCATCGCCGTCGACGCGACTGCTCCCGGTCCTCATGACCTGACGCTGGAGATAGAACACCGGCATTCCGCACTTTGTACACGCTACGCGTATCCGTGTAGATCCCGCGTTGGATAGTCAATATGTGGAACGCTCGCAAACAATCAAACAGCTTCGGGCCCGTGATCGCTGCACCGGGCTTCGGTATTTGGGTCTTGGTCCCATACTGTTTACAAATGAGTCCTAATACCAGCTCCTCGACGGGCTGGGGCATGGGATGGCTCGATTTGATATTAACATTGGACAACCCACCATGATGTCCATACATGCGGACTGTCAATGATCAAACTCACAAGTACAGTCAAGGGCGGCGCCGTGCGCTAGCCATATTTATTTAAGATCACGCATCCATTTTCACATCTGCCAGACACCCAAGCCAAATGCCAAGGAGGCACATCAGGCACGGCTCCTCCCTTAGGGCAAGCCTCGCGGTGCCTAGTGCATCTGGCTATCAAGCTACGTGGAGCCGCCGCCCAAGGGTTGCTCGGTTGCAGCCAGTCAGGCCGCTCATTGTGAACAAGGAGCGGGCCACTGATCAGATGAAGGGAATGGGTCAGTTGGCGAACCATTCACTCCCACCCCCCCGGTGCTCGCCAAAGGCAAGGTCCCGTCACTCCGAGCCAGTCATCGAGCTAGGAAGGGAACTACGATCTGTCGTATTCGGCCAGAATTCTCGTCATCTTGTTGTCGGCCGGCCTTTATTACACCGATCCCTTCTCGAACGATGCTCGTTGTTTGCACAGCGCCGATGGATACCACAATCGTGAGGTTTGCCTTGCCATAGCTAATCATACGACAAGACCTTAAACTTTCGATCCGACATAATTGCACAAATTGCGCTGGGAGCCACATGGCTCCCCGGACCCGCTGATGGTGCCGCCGCATGATGGAAATTTGAACCATTTCCTCTCCTCGCAACGATGTTTTGTCGTCGGGAGCGTCGCGGGACTCTGTTTAGTAGCACCATTAGTCAATTGGCTTGGCTGCTCCACAGCCCGTCGACATTGACCGCTCTTCAGATGACTAATGAGGTGAATTCTCTGTTGGGGATCTGACCCAGGCAGGATCCATGAATTAATTCATGGACACTTGATCCATCCGTCCTGCGCCCGGATACGAATACGAACCCGGACTCGCGGTTGGTCGTCGCGTTTCTCAGAGCGACGCCAAAACCGCCCAGCCTGCGAACGATTGGATTAGGATGGACCCTGTTTTCCCGAATTCGACTGTGCATACGGACACTCGGTAGTGCGCACCCAAAAAGCTCCATGGGTGTCCCGTGCGGCAGCCAGCTGTCTGTTCTCATCCCGGAGTTAACGCACATACTGTCACTACGAATCCGGCCTCGCTCCTCTTATTGGTTCTTATTTTGTCTTCGCCTTTCTCCCACCTTCATCCGGATCAAGGGACACACACATGATGGAGACGCCATGGGACGAGACCAGAGCCGTAGCCATTAAGTCGATACGCACGCCAAGTAGTTTAAGCTGTGTTGGTTTGATAAACCTTATTGCAATGCGCTCCATTGGCGTCTTCACATCTCCCCGTGACGCGACATGTCCATCGACGTCATTGCCTCTAACTTTTAGCACTCTTCTCTTTCCCCTAGTCGAGATATCCCTTGAATCACCTCTAGCTAGAGCTATCTAGCCCGCGCTAATCCGGTTGAGTGTTTGGGCTGGTCGAGGAGTTCCAGTGGTTTAAGTGCAACTGTCCCGTAAGCTACCCTATACTCGCTCATCAAATCGCAATTCGGGGATTTTGCGTGGCTGTGATGGTTTGGCGTGATTTTTTATATAATGACCATGTCTGATATAAGTTCTATCATTTATACATGTCAGGGTGCATATAGGAGATACAGAGTCACGTAAGGATAACATGCTGACACTGGTCTAGCAGAGTCAGATGTAACTCCTGCAAGAGTCTCATAAGTTTGCAACAAGACATTAACAACTACTGAGCAAACTCCCTCGCAGAAGTGACTTTTACGTTCCATAAATACACGACGAAGACTCTTCAATTTAAACTGTAGCGTCGATGTATTGGAGCTGCCATCAAACAAACGGTTGAGATGTTGGTTAATGATGTTACTCGTTACCCACCAAGCTTCCCTTACCCCAGCGCACTCAACTATTTACGCCCGAGCTGCGAACAAAGCGGCACACTCTCAGGATTCCCCCTGCGGCTACTGAGAATACCTGACCGAGATATCTTAAACAAAAAGCTGTTCTCTGTTGTAAACCCAAAAGGCCTGACCTTCTGATGAAGTTCCCGACAATGTTCGTCCATCCTCCACCTCCATACAGAGGGAGGCGCAGACAAAGTCCAGAAACCCAGACAGCCACAATGGAAGATTAGGTTCCTCCCCTGTGGCAAGAATGGAGAATGGGTGCTCCTTGGGGGCTTGGTCTGAGAGGTTGCGGAGCACGGGTCCTCGCACCCGGCGATGTGGAACCTTGGGAACGGGGCGAATCCCCGAGCAGCCGGTGGTGCCGCCGACGTATGCCGTTCCGAGTCGAGACGGGATAATCGGGAGGAGCTTGAGTTGCCCGGGAATATCTCCAGGCGCACCTGTACAGTACGTAGAAAGAAGGCTTGTCTAACACTGTGGATTGTCACGAGGCGTATGGAACGAACGGGTCGAGGTGATGGTACCTGCACATTGACCCGTTCGCGGAGGCCAAACTGCGGTACCACGCGTATGATGATGACGTGGCCGCCGTGATATTGCCTTGGACGGATATAGGCACACATACAATGGTGATGCTTATCTACCTACACTACTCTCCTCGGTGATGATGCCATGGTCCAGTCCACGCCGTCAGCAAGAGCCGCCAAGTTGTCTCACTCGACACACAAGAGCCCAACCGTGTTTCCCACGCCCACGTCATTAAATCCCCAAGCCCTCGGACATCTTCCTCGCAAAAAGAAGCAAGCCGTGTAAAACCTGGCCGCTGCCGGAGAGATTGCGTCATCCCTACCCCCCTCTCAACCAGTCCCGACGCAGCCCAAACGGGCAGCTGGCGCGATAGGGAGACGGACTGATTGGCATGTAAGCGCAGAGTGGGCATAAACAAGTGCTACGTAACGTGCTGTGTCTTTGGTATACGTGGGCTTTTTTTGAGTGTGATGACAGTTCTTTGCTTGGTAGTAGGTAGGTAGGTCTCTTAGGTTAGGTTAGGTAGCTTCCGGCGTGTCACGCTTTTGGTGGTTGGTTGTGGATATAACTGGAACCCATCCAACGGTTCGCAAGAGGGGGGACAGTTTCATCATCGTTCACATCTAAAAGCTCTCACTTGCAACAACATCACCATCGTCATCTCCACATCCATCTACATCAACAGTAAACCACCACCAAACAACGCAAACATGCCTACCTACATTGTGAGCAGCACACTCCCAGCTCGTCGCCCGCAGATAACCCCCCGAAGGTCGCTGACAGCTTCTACCCCTCACAGGTCTCATGCAACGACGACGCCTCGCCCGAGCAGGTCCAGGCGTAATGCTTCCCCGAACTTACCCTCTTTGCTCCCCTTTCGAAAACCAGACGGGATATAAGACGAGCAGAGTCAAGACAGAGACTGACAAGTTGCAACAGTGCCAAGCAGCACGCCATCGACCAGGGCGGCAAGATCGAGCACGAATACTCCTTGATCAAGGGCTTCTCGTGCGTTCCAACTCCCTTCGCCCCCTTCACTCGCCCAACAAGTCTGATCCGCTGGCTAACCTCCCCAGGGTCGCCTTCGACAAGGACGCCGTCACCACGCTGGAGACGCACGAGCACGTCAAAACCGTCGAGGCCGACCAAGAGGTCAGGACGCAGTAGAAGCTGAAACGGGCTTTGGGATGGCCGTATGAGGGATGTGTGTTGTACAGACAGAGGCGGCCATAAACGAAAGATGAAACATGTTCCTCCTGTTTCTCCTTTCTACCTAGATCAACAGCAATCTATCGCATCTTGCGCGTTCCTCGGCATCTCCAGGCGAACCGGGCCGGTGACGTATTAGAGCCTACGATAGCCTGCGGCAACCCCTCCTCGCGGATCCCCCACCCTGTAAGCCCCTGTAAATGCCCTCTGTTCTGCCCCGCGATAAGCCGCCCGAAAGCGCGCTAACGCCCTAGATACGTCCTTCCGGGTCCAAGCTTCCCGGGGGAAGAAGACGGGAGAGTCATCCATCCATCCATCCATCCATCCGAGCATCACCGAACGGAGAACGTCAACGCTGGACTTTTCTTCTTCCTACCTATTCTTTTCACATTCATCCACGCGCCCGCCACGCCCTCGCTCGCGAAAACGTCAGCCCAAGCCGTAGGTCAGAATGCTTAAATGAAGCGGCGGCAATGAATGGCTCATCTGCCAGCTTGACGTCAATGAGGCGGTGCTTGCCTCGCGCTCTCCCTCTCGTCTTCCCCCCACCGCAATCACAGTACCACCAACCCCGGAGCGCGTTGAACAGCTTGCGGCGCTCGCAATGGACTTCACCGCCGTCTTCCGGCCGTCCTGGCCCCTCGCAGCGCCGCCGGCTGCATACTCACAAGGTGTCGGACGTTGAGATCGCGGCGCTGGCCCGGCAGCATCAACACCCGCTCAGCCTCACCGACCTGGTCCGGTATGTAATGCGACGACGATGACGACGACGATATCCTCCTGGTCTACTGATCTAACAAACGACAATCTCCTAGACACGGCCGTCCTCCCCTCTCCTCCCAATCCCTCCTCTCCTCGGCCAACTTCGCCCTCTCCCTCCTCCCCGTCCGCCTCGCCCACCGCATCCAGGCCCTCCGCAACCTGCCCTACATCGTCGTCACGAACCCCAACATCTCGCGCATCTACAACAACTACATCCACTCGCTCTCCATACTGCTGCCCTACCTCCACGCCTCCCGTGACGGCCGCCCCATCTCCTCCCTCGATGACGAGGTCCTCTTCACAAACGTCCTCGCCGAGCTCGTCCAGACGCACACCGACACCATCCCTATCCTCGCAAAGGGCTTCCTCGAGTGCCGCCGCTACATCTCTCCCGCCGAGGTCACCCGCTTCCTTGACCAGCATCTCCGCGCCCGCATCGGCACCCGCCTTATCGCCGAGCAGCACATTGCCCTGCACTTCAGTAGCCAACCGCACTTCGACCCACCTGCCAGTCCCACGCCCTGTCCGGAGCACCCCTCGTACATTGGTGTTATCGACACTGTCCTCAAACCCGCCGACATCATTGAGTCGTGCGCCGGCTTCGTTGCCGATATCTGCGAGCTGCGGTATGGTGTCCGCCCCCGGCTCTGCATCGACGGCGAGCCCGATACTACCTTTGCCTTCGTTCCCATGCACCTCGAGTACATCGTCACGGAGCTCCTCAAGAACGCCTTCCGCGCCACCGTCGAGAACAAGTCCCGCGAGCCCGTCATCGTCACCATCGCCCCGGAGCCTCCTCTTCGTCAGCCCCCGTACAGCGATCCGCCTACCGCCGTTGCCCGTCCCTCGGAGGACGACGATCGCGGTGCCATCGCTCCACTAGATGACAACGCCCCCGGCGTCACCATCCGCATCCGTGACCGCGGTGGCGGCATCCCACCCGACGTCGCCCCCAGTATCTGGTCGTACTCCTTTACCACCTTCTCCGACAACCCGGACGACTTTCCCGGCTCCGGGAGTGGTAGTGATATCGGCCTCGGGGCCATCGCCTCCGCCAGCACTGGCGGTAGCTCCATCGCCGGCCTCGGCTACGGCTTGCCGCTGAGCCGGGCCTACGCGGAGTACTTTGGCGGTGGCATTGCCGTTCAGAGCTTGTACGGTTGGGGCACTGATGTGTACCTCCGTCTCAAGGGCGTCGGCCTGATTGATAAGTAGGACTTGTTGTTAGATGTTCCCCCTGCTTTCACCGCCTGCTCTCAAGATGCCATAGGTGCACGGAACACGGACAGAGAGGGAGAGGGAGAGGTGGTAGGCAACCCAAGTAGAGTTGATCTTATTAGAAGAGACAATGGACTAGTTCTAATGTAGTAATGAATGAAACCAACAGTCAATGAATGAATGAATGAGCCTTGTTTGGGCGGAACTAAAGAGCGTACGTACATTGCCAGACCGTGTCGTGTACCCGCTGCTAAAGCATTACCACTACCGCCATAGCCATTTGTGCCGAGTCCCCGTGAATACAAGCCAGTAACCATTGCAAGAGAAACAAGCAATTATCCAAACGTATTATAATAATAATAATAATAATAATAATAGAAATATCCTTTATGATCAGGCCAAACGATGTAGCGCAACCCAGCCAGCCCAGCCCAGTCCCGGTGCCATTGGACCGCTTTGATCTCTTTAGTAGATGTTAACAAATATCCAACGAACGACTCCCTCTCCCGAACACAAACGCCAACACAACCCCGAACTTTCATTTTGGACACCCACAGCCCGGCTTCCCTTGCCCATCCCTGGATCGCTGCGCCACGCACGCGGCACAGTAGCATGAAAGCTCATGGCCATGCGTGGTTGGCTGTGTATAAACCCCCAAAAGGTATGTACTGAGATCAAGAGACAAACACATCTTCTCTCTTCTTTCCCGCTGCTCTACCATTGCTTCTCTCTCTCCTATACATTATGCATTACATATTCTCCAACTCGTGGTCGATCTGGCGATCCATAAAGGTACGGCGCTCGCCAACCAGCTCCGTCTGGAGGCGCTGCTCGACCAGAGCGCGGACCTGCTTCTTCGTGACCGTGTCCAGATCAACCTCACCAAGGACGGAGCGGATCGAGTCGACAATGGCCATGTCATTGACGCCGTGGCCGTTCTGGAAGTCGAAAGAAGAAGTTGACCGCATGCCGTCGGGGCCGGGAGACCGGGCGCCGTTCGAGAAGCCCAAAGCGGTGCCCGACCGGCTGGCACCTCCCATCCCGGGAGACAGGCTGGCCTGGCCACGCAGGTTGTTTACGCTGGGACGTTGACCGGGGAAGTCCTGGTATGGCGAGCCGCTGCGCATGTCGTGGACGCCAGTGCC
Organism: Neonectria magnoliae; assembly: GCA_037954305.1. Classification (NCBI taxonomy): domain Eukaryota; kingdom Fungi; phylum Ascomycota; class Sordariomycetes; order Hypocreales; family Nectriaceae; genus Neonectria; species Neonectria magnoliae. Next base: position 19,691 of record JAZAVK010000096.1, on the reverse strand, counting down.
CATGGACATCATCGACTGGCGGTTTGCCATGGGCGACTCCTGGTAGCCGCGCATGGTCGAGTTGCGCGTGTTCATCCCTGCAGGAGAGTGTGGCGGTAGGTAAGGGTTGCGGCCAGGCATACCCGTCAAGATAGATCCCTGAGGACCAGCAGAGTAGACCGACTTGATCTCATCCATCTCGTACTGGTCGCCAAAGGAGTAGTCGTGCTTCTCCTGCTGTCCACCACCACGGCGGCCGGGCAGGTTGTTGGACAAAGCATAGTCGTCCCAGCGTTGCAAGGGAATGGAGCGAGGGTCGAATGCTTCTTCACCGACGGCAACAATTTGCTTGTCACCCTTCTCACCAATGACGATACGCGTGTTACCCCATGAGAAATTGTCCTGGTTCCAGAAAGAGTAGACGGGAAGCACAAACGAGTAAATCGGGTACGCAAGGATATAGATGATCATCCATCCAATATGCTGCCACTGCCTCTTGAGAAGGAAGATGAGCGCCTGCAGGCCGTACACTGACGCAAGCATGATGATGGAAATGAGAGGGAATTGGCCGGTTCTGGTTGCAATGCGATAAATCAGGTAGCCGAGATACGCGCAGGTAGCAGGGAGAATGATGGTACCGCAGAGATCGAGCAGCACAACGAAGCGCATACTGAAACAACAGAAACCGCACATTTCCTTCAGTCGCATCAGCTCAACGAGGTTGTGAATGGTCGAGTTGATCCATCGACGACGCTGAGACAACAAAACACTCCAAGACTCGGGCGCAGCCGTCTTGCACTGGGCGTCAGGGATGAACTTGTATGCCATCGAGGGGAAGTGCTTCGTCATGAGCGTAGTAAGGTAACGATCCTCACCAAGAGCGAGAAGGTTCTTCTTGTGCAGAGTGTCCACGTCGCAAATGGCATAATCTTTGATGACAGCGTCCGAGATGATGAGCGGCTTGCCCTTGTCAGCGGTTCTTAGGCGGTACATGGTGAAACTGCAGATTGGTTAGTTTCGTTGCTTCAACGTTGGGATAACTGTCAATACGTACCATCCAGGCAAACACGTGACGCTGCCGAAGAGAGACTCGAAGGCCTTGGCCAGATGATGGGAAATGAAGTATTCGTAAACCTGGATCATAGTCCACCATGTCTTCTCGTCGTTTTCCAGGCTCGTCTCACCACATATACCAGCAATTTTGGCATTGTGGGTACAAGCAGCAACCAGTCGGTTTAGGGACTCTTCATTGACGCATGTATCGGCATCGACCATAAGGAGGTATTCATAGAGCTCAGGATCCACACCGATGATGTTATTGATCTGATGAAACATCTCGAGCTCCAAGGGGCTCATGGGAGAGCGATGGTGGACGCGGTTGAGGAAGCTCATGAGGAGAATCTGGGAATCACGCTTGCCACGGTTGCCAGGCTTCGATTTGGCCTGCTCCGACTCCTTGCCAACCTTGACAACGACGAGGTACGGGACGACATTGCCTTCAAACTCGTAGAGACCGGAGTAGACTTTTCCGTAGTTGAGCTGTTCGCTGCCAGAGCCCACAGACTTGAATGGCAGTGCGGGGGGGTCAACCTTGGGATCAACTCCGAGGATGTCGAGGATAATCTTGGGCGTTGGGCGATCGTTGCCCTGACCAACGATGACACCATCACAAATGACACAGATGAGCTTGCGCTTGTTGTCATATTGGAGTGCTGTAAGGGAGTCGAGGGCTTTTCGCAGGGAATCCTCGCCCTCGGTGTAAGCAGGAACCTGGCAGATGACGAACTTGTCCTGGGGCGAAGGGCGGCGCTTGGAGCCGAACTGCAGAGCAGCAAGGAACTTGATGGCGATGACGCAACAAATAATGATTGTGAAGGCCAGCAGGATATAGTTGTTGACTTGACACTTTGCGCTGTCTCGGAAGTCGGTGATACCCACGTAACTGGTTCGTTGGATACAGTACCAACTGTTCATAATGTTGGCATGCCTCGTTTTGTTGCCCTGCGAATCTTCGATGAGGACGTCCAGTGACTCCTTGATGTTCTCGCCAGGGTTGTTCTTCCAGAGATCTGACACATCGCTGTTGAGGTATGTGTATTGCTCTATGTTGTTGAACAGGTCCTGCGAGTGGAAGTAGTCCGTCAGGTCATAGATCTTGTTGCCGTACCTGGCCCAGTAATGCTGTTGGTCTCTGCCCTCGCTCTTGACCTTGGATTCCTTAATGACGACGTCACCGTGATAGTACTCCTTGATCGTAGGCTCGAAGTGGTCCCAGTACCAATTTTCGTCGCCCAAGGCGCTGGTTCGATCACTGGCAAAATAGCCGGACGTGTGGACGCCGGTGGTGTCCGCGATGGTGTTGTTGAGTGTTAGTCTTGTCGTCTTCTTGATACCCAGTCCCTTGCAAGCCACGTTCAGAGGCGGGATGAAGTAATTGTCCAGAATTTGGCCGGCGAGAGGCAGCATGTTGTCCGCATTGGTTGAAATATCAGTGTCGCTATGATCGCGCTTCCAGAATTTTGAGATGTCGTAGACTTTGCCATGTATGCCAACCCAGAAGTCGTTGTTACCGAGATGTGTGGCGAGCTCCTTTTGGTTCCATGCCTTGTCCGAGTTGGGACAGAGAAGTTTACCGAAAGCAATGATCCAGAAAACCATCATACCGTTGATGAGCAAAATACCGCCGCATAGTACAAACTTCTCGCGCCATGCCATACGAACATCAGGTCGTCGCATCCGCCCAACAGTTGAGAGAAGTGGGGACGGAATCCAGAAGGTCATAGCCCAGACAAACGCGACCCAGATTCGACGACCGAAAGGAATAGTCTGTGTCTCGATGTGCTTGTCCTTGGCCAGTTCGGGATCCAAGACACCAGTGAACTCGCCAGCTTCGTTGTAGTACACCTCGCCCTTGTAGATGTCTCCCTTCTTGCCAAGGCCGTAGTCACCAGCGGAGGCATTTTGCATGGCGCTCGGGCTGATGGAAGGCGCAGCAGTGCGGTTTTGGTTCAGGTTCTGGCCCAGAGTGACGTGGCTCATGTTGCCCTGACTAAATTGGCGGTTGTGTACCAGATGATCGTTGCTGCTATTGAAGCTGTTCTCCAAGACTGGGGGAGGGAAAAAGCCGCTTCCGTTGGCAGAGTATCCAGTATCGAAACCGGAGTTGAACGGGTTGGCTCCGACACTCTGGAGGCTGTGGGCAGGCTTGATGTCCAACATGCTCTCAGCCTCCCACCACGCACTCTCACGCATCCAAACACGTTCCTTGCCGATGAAGACTTCGCCATTGCTCCAGCCACGCTCCAGCATCCACGTCTCGATTCCGTCTTTACCATCCTTGCAGCCGAGGGGAGCATATCGTTGAACAAATTCATCGACATCAAAGTCAGCAGTGTAATCCAGGCTCCTGTTGCGTCGGTTTGCCCACTCTGGGAGTCTCCAGGAGCGGAGTTGTCGGGAAACAGTTCCAGCCGACCAAGCCGAAGTGATTGCGGGTAGGGCCGCGAGGCTGGCGGGAGAGTCATCGGTTGGGTGCAAAGACAAATGATACCATGCACGGGTGGAGCCGAGGATAGCAGGGAGATCAAAGCGACCTGCCCGACCAAGGTTGATACCCTCGCCTGGAATGGGGAACAACAGCTTCTTCAGAAAACCGTCCTCCTCACCCGCATATGCAATCTTCTCGAGAATAACCTCCCTCTTCTCGAGCTCATGCTGTCGGTCCCTACCCCGAGGGCCGGTCATGATGCCCAGGTCGGGAGCGACCTCAGCGACAGCCTGTTGCATTTCCTTTATGACTGAAGACCCAGCAGGGGACACATCGACGCCATCCTGAATCATCTCGGCGTTGAGACCCAGTGTATCGTCAAAGATGGTACGCATGGCGAGGGCCTTTGCTAGGGTAGGGTCGGGGACCTCAATGACCGTGATGGAGACGGTGTCTCCGTTATCCTCGTTGGAGGTAGGAGTGCGGACACCGCGTCCATCAACAGACTCATCACCGTCTTGGATGCGGAGCATCTGAGCGGCAATAGCAGTATTCGCCTTGGACATGACCCAATCCACAAGTGCCTCGTAGAGTCCACCAACCAACGTCCAGCGGTCCTCAGTGCTGCACTGTTGGAGGAGAACCTCGGGTTCCATTCCGAGCAACCCACTGACATCTTCGCAAATCTCTTCTAAATCATCAGAATCTGCAGCGTAATCGAGCGAGTTGCCAAGCTTGAGCAGGCCGGCAAGAGTTGAGATGAAGTTACGATGGGCTGAGCCCTTAATTCCGATCTCCTTCAAAGCTTGGCGGAAATCGTCGGCGGCAGCTGCATCATCGGCGGTGGGGAGGTAGGAAGGGGGGTCGTAGGTTCCGGAACGAGCCAGCAGCGAGTAGGTTGAGGCTGACTTGAGACCCAAAAACTCACGCTCAGCCGGAGTGGAGGCCGAAGTCAGCAGGTAATAGAAGACATCGAAGGCGCGGTACCCGGCTTCGGCCGGAATGTTCAAAAGTCCATTGGCGGTGTCGATACCTCCTTGTGATAGAGCCAGGCAGGCTCCTGTGAGGTTGCCAGTCAGGTTCAGCGTCAGGGTCACCCCCAAAGCAGCCTGCCTTGGAGTTGACGGGTTATACGGGGTCGCACAACGGAGGAACGGGCGGACAGCCTCTAGGGACTTGTAGACCGAGGTAGGAATCGTGAAAGGAAAGGTGTTTAGGAAAGGTAGCAGAACCGACGGGGCGGATTGGTGGAGAGATCTGGTGTTAGGCGTTAGCGAGATGATCGAGATTGAACGATAGTAGAGTAGGAAGCGTACCCCAAGATGATACAGCCGTCCTCGGCGCGGCGTCTGGCATGCTCCCAGGCCTGAGCAGCGAGACTGCTGTCGACAGTGACACCGGCCTGCGCCGCGGTGAGCCATGTGTTGACAACGAGACTGGTGCTCCCGTCTAGCTTATGAGGCTGCGAAGCCAGGTAAATGTTGTGGACGGCGTTGAGAAGTGTTGTCGTCGACACTTGGGCAGCCTGGGGGCCTCCAGCACGAGGGCCACCCATGGCGTCAGATGCCGTCGAAAACATGGACATTCGGTTCGTCATGGTTGAGGATAGTGATGTCCTCACGGGACAATCACAGGTGGTTTGACGTAGCGATAGTCCGAGTCGGTTGTATCGGAATAGTGTTCGGATCGAAGGACGAGCTCAGGAGAGCAAGCAAGACCGGCGGGAAGCGGTCTCGAGTGAGGACGAAGCGATTGAAGTGAACGAAGCGAGCGAGCGAGCGGACAGAACCAGCGTTCGAGAGAGTTTGACGTGTATGGTTGATGGTCAGATGAAAGAATCGTCGCTGGGCAACGCGACCCTCCTTTTCGAGGCTGGAGGTGTCACGACCGTTAGTTGGCAACGGAGGGGATGGAGAAAGATGATATTAACGACTGAAAGAACACGACCAAAGCGAATGAGGTCGGTCGATGAGGATGGAGGATAGGAAGAGGAAATGACGAGTCCAGATTACGACAAACGCTTTACAGGAGTTGAAGAAGCGACTAGGCCATGCGAGAAGAGGCAGTGGTGCTCAGAGGACGCTCCTGAGGATGATGGCCGTGCGAACAGCGCACTGTGTCCGGCGGACGAAAGGGCGCGTCGACGCAGGAATTCAGGGCCAACGGCCCATCTTTTTAGCACCTGGGCGGGGGGGCCGGCGCCTTAGGGGGCGGTCGGTGGGTGGCCCGATCCTTACCGGGGGGGGGGAGAGCCTGTCGATGGGACCTCACCTCAGTGCCTTTCCCAGCGCGTGTGGCAACTGGAAGCCTCAGCCAGCCAGTCTCGGGGCTGGGGAGCCCGGGGGCTAGTCGACCCCTTGCGGCGGGAACCACTCACACTGTAGCAGTAGCACCGTACCGTGTCTAAACTTGGAACAGCGGGTGAGCGGTAGGGGTAAGGGGTTGAGCTGGGTGTCAGGCTGGGCCGCGGATGGTGTGGATGGATGGTGGGACGTGGGCTTCCAAATACGAGCCCAGCGGCGAACCGACCTGCAAATAGTTCTGCAGCGTCTGCACAATTCTGCATGGCCGCCGTCTTTTCGTTGAGTAGGTACTTAGGTTAGGTTAGGTTCAGTTCAAGTGCCGGCTCCTTTCTCTCTCTTCTCAACGTCACTCCGCCATGTTCGTATCCATGACCGTGATGCCGCGCGCTGGGTGAGGCTGTGCACGTAACTCTGAATCATCAGTACGAACGAGTGTTTATTATTATGAATGCAACTCAGCTGGATGCATCCGCCCTTGGTTTAGATGCTGTGGTCTCCAAGCCAAGAGTCTGTCGAGAACGAGTCTGTCTGTCTGGTTGGGAGATTTTTTTGGGTTGACATTTTTCTTCTGTCTCTTGCTGTCTGTCTATTCTGCTGACATATGCCAGTCACGATAGGTGGCCCATGGATGCGTGGTGCGTGGAGACGTGGGTTGGTCTGGGTTGGTCCGGGACGTGGCCTTCTGTTGCACATCATCCATCCGACCCTACAGTAGTCACGACCCTCTCTCCTATCCAAGGCAATTCAATCCGCACGGAGTACGGTGTCTCACGTACCCACGCAGACCACCACAGCATTCGATGGGACACCCGCAGCGCAGCGCACCTCAGCACTGCCAGGGCAGGACACTAGCACCTACTTTGGGTTACTATGTAGGCACAGTGCAGTAGTCCCGTCCCTTGGGATGTCGCCGGCATGCACTGGGTTCTCCGTAGCGCCCTTGCGGATGAGATGGATTTCCATGGTGCATGGACTGACTGATTTGCTCATGGCTGTTTTTCTTTTCCCTTTTCGTCATGTGCGGCCGAGCGAGCAACAACAACACGTCACCGCACCGTAAACCGAAAATCGACTTGTGTCAAGAACCTTGTGTCGAGACCCCTGGGAAAGGCAACTACCCCTGCTTCGTGCAAAGTGCACACGGACAGGATCTGTCTGCTCCACAAGATCCTCCTCATTTGCCCGTCTTCCCCCCCGTCCTTCCGAAGCTCGCACATTTGTGTTACGAAGATGCTGCTGTAGAGCTGTTGGTCTTAGTACTTTCTACCTGGTCAGCAATACTCATGATTTGGAGGTACGGATCGGTCCCCTTTCTTGTTGGTTCCCGCCCCCCAGCCTGTCACTTGCCAACCGTCTCTGGTCCAAAACACGCCCGTTCGATGGCGGCCGCGTCTGGCGCGTCCAGCTGGACAGGACCTGAACTTTGAGATAGCCGTACCGAGTCCAGCCAAGCCGAGCCGGCGGAGCGATCGATTTCGGCCGCTGGTATGAATTACTACGTAATCGCGGATGGCAGGTCGTCATGACGGCCCAAGTTACGTAGTACAAACAAGTAGTACCGCAGGTAGCGGAACGTGAGCGAGGCAAAGGCTTCTTTTGTGCTGCGGCTGGCCCATTGTCTCCGACGATTCCACTTCTGTCCTCTCACAGACATCATACCTCGCACGGCATGAAGGCCCATCCCATCGTGGGGAAGATTCAAGGGAATCGAGGCCAAGGGAGAGGCTCCCGCCCTCCACGTCCCCAAAATAACAACAGCAAGGGAGGAACTCGGTCTACCGTGAGGCCGGCACTAGCATTGATCCAAGCATTCCAGAAGCTTGCAAAGGGATCTCAGGGCCAGTTGGCGATCCATCTTCCCAGGCCAGGATGCCTCGACTGACAGGCCGGCCAATTTGCTCGCGACGGGGCAAGGTCGCCACGGCGCTGCCGGCAGTGGAGTCTGATGGAGGCTTCTTGGCTACTATGTAGGAGATTACCGCGGGGGATTATGGACCGCCCATCGCTTCTGCACGCTCAGCAATCATCACTCATCGCTCGTTAAGTTAGTTCCTAGCATGAGAAAATTTCATTTTCCGTGACGTCCGAAGCCCAAAAGGCATTGATCAATAAGTGGCTTTGGATGGCATGGATCGCGTCCGGTGTTAGACAGTGGACACTTTGACAATGTCTCAGCGAGGAACCAGCGGAGCCCGTCAATGTCGTCCCGTCTTTGATCCAGGATCCAGTCTCTATGACATGTCAATGCCCGCTGTCCACGTTAATTAGCCAGCCATGACGGAAACTCAATCCATCCATATGGAACCTGAACTACACGTATTAATTATGCGTTGGCGCCATGTCTAGGGCTGTTATTGTTTTGTTTTTCTGTGGCAACGGCTTGGCTCATGGGTCATTCGCCTTTCTTTACACGCATCTATCGTGTTATGAACGTTACCCCTGTTATGGAGCGCAGGCGCCAATCGCCACCATCCTAGGTACATACGTGGATGACACAGAGTGTCCGCGGAGGCCTTGGCTAGCACGGCTTGATTCGGAGGCCGTGAGGCCCGTGTCCACCAGTGAAGTGAGACTTTGGCCTGCGAGACCTGTGATGAATGAGAGCACGGATGGAGTATAACCAGTAAACAAGCATTTTGCATGACCCGCTTGTATCCTCCGTTGTCCATGCGGGTAACATCCGGTGCTTGGGTGCTTCTGGAACCAGGGGCCATTTCTTGGTCACCACCGCTGATAACTGGAGGCACTCGACGATCACCAGCCCCATCGGCCTCGCCTAGGGGTTATACGGGGTGCGATGTACGGATACCTTCCATTCGAATGTCGTGGTAATATTGGATCTGTGAATGCCTGCGAGCTGGGTATCCATCACGAGCATACTCCCTCCGTACATACTGCCTCGTCGCACTCGCCGCTCACGGGCTGAATCGTTGAAAGAATGAACAGGCGAAATGGAGGAATGTGGCGTGGCGTTTTGCCAATAGAGAGTTGTTGGAAGGGAAGAAAGTGATGAGTGAGACGCGTACAGTGTGCTTTTTTGGGCACGCTTTGCAACACGGGCTCGGCCTCAACTGCTCAAGCAAGCGCATCACATCATCCTCTCTGTTGCCACAGCCCCCCCCCGCCAGCGCCTTCAGCGCCTGTAGCGAGTCTCAGTGACTGTTAGTGGTCGTCAATCAGTGAGCTTCCCATAGGTGCTAGTTTATTAGACGCTCCCGGCTCAGACTCGAGCGCCGAAGCCAAGGGCACGGGTCCACGGTTTGCGCGCGTGTGTTTGAACGTGTGAGTGGTGGTTGTGGCTGTGGATGTGTCGGTTGTGCCAGGCCCTCCTAAAATCTCGTACTTTTTTTTTTTTTGAATGCTGTGGGACAAACATAGCAGCACTGAGAGCGCCCGGTGCGAGAACTGTGCGCCACTGGTCTGTCCCGCCCGCCGTGACGAAAACCGCCGCCCGGGTGCATGTGTTCGTCCCCAAGAAAACAAATCCCCTTTCCCAGGCTTGTTTGGCGTAGAGTTACACCACCATCGTCAAGTCAACCCGACCTGGTGAACGGCCTTGCTTCCTCAAGCCTCACCTTTTCCCCTCTCGCGTGCCTCTTACTCTCTTCCTGACGCTCGTTTTGTCAACCCCTCCCGCACGTTCTTCCCTCGTTCCTAGTGCGTCTTTGCCTTCCCTTTCGCCGGCTCACTGGCTCTCGACACTTCGACGCCCGTCCAACGACGACAATCTCTCTCCGATACCATCGCATCTCATCCGTCGCTACTGCTCGATTGCTTCACAGGCTTCTAAAGAGCCACCAGTTGGCGGCTTGACCACCATGGCCATGAGCCTGCCACATCTGGGAGGCAACGGCGGAGGCGCTCACACTCAGCCTTCGCTGCCCTCGCTCCCAGCCCATCTACAATCCGACACGCACTTGACGGCTCACCTCGCCAGTCGCTTTCATGTGTCCCATCCCACCGCTCGACTGTCCTCCCACGCCCTCATCTCCCTAAACACCTACACCTCGTCTAACAAGGGCCCCGATGGCGGCAAGGAGGGAAGCGCCATGGCCGGCGCTGAGGAGATCGCCGACCGCGCCTGGTTGAGGCTGGGTCACCGTTCTGAGAACCAGGCTGTTGTCTTTCTGTAAGTCACCATGGCAATGCTATTTCACTACACCCCCAGGACTTGGAGACTTGTGCTGACCTCCCGCCTTTAGTGGTGAATCTGGCTCTGGTAAATCAACGCTTCGCGCCCATCTCCTCACGGCTCTTCTCGGCAAGTCGTCGACGCCCCTATCAACAAAGCTCTCCCTGGCTGCGTACATCTTCGACAGTTTGACCACCACCAAGACCGCCACGACCTCCACTGCCTCCAAAGCCGGCCTGTTCTACGAGCTTCAATACGACACCTCGTCAACCACCAACCCCATCCTTATCGGTGGCAAGCTGCTTGATCATCGATTGGAGCGTAGCCGCATTGCAGATGTGCCTACCGGGGAGCGCAACTTCCACATTCTTTACTACCTTCTCTCAGGCACCAGTGAAGCCGAGAAAGCCCATCTCGGCCTTGACGGCGCTTCTAATGCTACTGGTGCTGCTCAGAAGCGATGGAAGTTCCTCGGTCACCCCACCCAGCTCAAGGTTGGCATTAACGACGCCGATGGCTTCCAGGTCTTTAAGAATGCTCTGAGGAAGCTTGAGTTCCCCCGTGCTGAGATTGCTGAGATTTGCCAACTGCTCGCGAGCATTCTCCACATTGGCCAGCTCGAGTTCGAAACGTCTAGCGACACCAGCGTTGCAGGAGATGATAGTGGTGGTTTTTCCCACGAGGGTGGCCAAACAATCACTGCCGTTAAGAACAAGGATGTGCTCGCCATTGTCGCCGCCTTCCTCGGAGTAGGTGCTGGTGAGCTCCAGACCACACTTGGTTACAAAACCAGGATGATCCACAAAGAGCGTGTCACAGTCATGCTTGATCCCAACGGAGCTCGTGCTCACGCCGGTGAGCTCGCACGCACGCTCTACTCCCTCCTGGTGGCTTGGATCATGGAGACAATCAACCAGCGGCTCTGCGCCCCTGAAGAGTCTATTGCAAACACGGTGTCAATTGTTGATTTTCCCGGCTTCGCCCAGCAAACCTCGACAGGATCTGCTCTGGATCAACTGCTGAACAACGCCGCTACCGAAGCTATCTATAACATGACTCTCACGAACTTCTTCGATCGCAAGGCCGACATGTTAGAGTCTGAGGAGGTCAGCGTCCCAGCGACCAGCTATTTCGACAATTCGGATGCCGTCCGCGGTATCTTGAAGCCCGGCAACGGTCTTCTCAGCATTCTGGATGATCAGACCCGACGTAACCGATCCGACATGCAGCTCCTGGAAAGCTTGAGAAAGCGCTTCGAGGGCAAGAATCCTGCGATCGAGGTTGGCGCGGCCACAGCCAAGCTTCCTGGTAGCAACTTCATGACGGAGAACCTTTCTGCCATTTTCACCGTCAAGCACTTTGCTGGCGAGGTTGATTACCCCGTGAAGGGCTTGATTGAGGAGAACGGAGAGATCATTTCCGGCGATCTCCTCAGCATGATCAATGGCACCAAGAGTGAGTTCGTTGCCAGGCTCTTTGGCCAGGAAGCTTTGCAGACTGTCACCCACCCCAACGAACGCACTGCCGTCATGCAAGCCACCGTTAGCTCCAAGCCCATGCGCGCTCCAAGTGTGATGTCTCGAAAAACGCATCGGACAGGACGACCGACCACTGCCTATCGCCTTCAGCAGCAGGATGCAATGGAGGAGCTCGAGAGCACGAGCCAAACCGGTGCCGAGTCAAGAAAGAAGACCAAGATTGGCGTTGAACAAGGCGCCTCGGGCCAGTTTCTCTCCTCTTTGGAGAACGTTCAGAAGGCTGTAACTGACCCCGGCACAAACGCCTACTTCATTTTCTGTCTGAAACCGAATGACCGACGCATTGCCAACCAATTTGACAGCAAGTGTGTGCGGACCCAAGTCCAGACGTTTGGAATTGCTGAAATCAGCCAAAGACTCCGGTCGGCAGATTTCAGTCTCTTCCTACCCTTTGGCGAGTTCCTTGGCATGGCTGACGCAGAGACCATTCTCGTTGGCAGCGAACGGGAGCGTGCTGAAATGGTCATTGAAGAGAAGCAGTGGCCCAACAACGAAGTCCGAGTTGGTGCGACTGGAGTGTTCCTCAGCGAGCGTTGTTGGATGGAAGTCGCACAACTCGTTGAAGCTGGATCCCTCTCTGGCCGCTTCGGCCTGCCGTCGTCCAATGCCAGTGATGGCATGACCCCTGGCGATGGTCATCCCTTCGGTGCCTCCAAGGAGCGCCTTGTTTCTGGCGGTAACACCCCTCTCATGTACGGCGAGAAGGGCAAGAACGGGTATTTCAATGACGACGCTCGCTCTGAAGCCGGCGTTTCTGCGTTTGGTGCCGGGGACATGTTCAAAAACCTCGACACCCGAGAGCAAATGGCCGAGAGAGGCAATGAGAAGACCCTCGTGGAAGTTGAGGAGTACAAGGATAAGCCGAGTCGAAAGCGCTGGGTCTTCATCGTCTACCTCATGACTTGGTTCGTCCCTGATTTCGTCATCCGGCATGTTGGCCGGATGCCTCGAAAGGATGTTCGCGTGGCTTGGCGAGAGAAGCTGGCCATCAATATGCTCATTTGGCTCTCATGTGGCTTCGTCGCGTTTTTCATGGTTGGGTTCCCGAGACTCATTTGCCCAACCCAGCACGTTTACAGTGCTTCCGAGTTGTCATCTTACGATGGCGGAAAGGGGAGTAAAGGTGCTTATCTTTCCATCCGTGGCTACGTCTTCGACATTGGCGCATTCTCAACCAAACATTATCCAAGTTATATTGACGCCGATGATCTCACCGATTATGCTGGCAAGGATGTGAGCTCTCTCTTCCCTATCCAGGTCTCGGCTCTGTGCCAGGGCAAGGATGGTTCTATCCGTCCTGAGGTCACGTTGGACTATAAGAACACCAATGTCACTGGCACAGCTACACTCGTCTCCAAGGATGATATTACAGCTACCTACCATGACTTCAGACATTGGACCAACGACACCAGGCCTGATTGGTATTTCGAGCAAATGACAATGCTGAAGGCCAACTACATGAAGGGCAGAATTGGCTACACTCCCCAATACGTCAAAAAGTTGGCCAAGAAGCGGCAGACAATCGCCATGATGGGCCACCGTGTCTACGATCTCACAACCTACCTCGCCGGTGGTCGCAGGATGAAGCCCAAGCCCGGGAAGTCTCTTCCGTCCAGCAACGCGGCCACGAACTTCATGGACGACAGGGTTTTGGAGCTGTTTCAATCCCGCGCCGGTGGAGACATCACCAAGTACTGGAATGCCCTCAATATGGATAATGCCGCCAAGGCTCGAATGGAGACATGCCTCAACAACCTGTTCTACGTTGGTGATGTGGATACCCGAAACTCGATCCGTTGCCGGTTTGCAACGTACCTTATGCTGGGCATTTCTCTCATGCTGGCCTCTGTCCTCGCCTTCAAGTTCCTTGCAGCTCTCCAGTTCGGAGGTAAGAACGTGCCCGAGAACCTGGACAAATTCGTCATGTGCATGATTCCTGCATACACGGAGGATGAAGACTCTCTTCGACGTGCTATCGACTCAGCTGCCCGAATGAAGTACGATGATAAGCGCAAGCTTCTAGTCATGGTCTGTGACGGTATGATTATCGGCCAGGGCAACGACAGGCCTACGCCCCGCATCGTTCTGGATATTCTTGGCGTTTCCGAAACCGTGGACCCCGAGCCCTTGAGTTTCGAGGCACTTGGCGAGGGTTTGAAGCAGCACAACATGGGCAAGGTCTATTCTGGACTATATGAAGTCCTGGGTCACATTGTCCCGTTCATGGTCATCGTCAAGGTTGGCAAGCCCTCGGAGGTCTCTCGTCCTGGTAACCGTGGCAAGCGAGACTCTCAGATGGTTCTCATGCGCTTCCTCAACCGCGTCCACTACAACCTTGCTATGAGCCCCCTCGAGCTTGAGATGTACCACCAGATTCGCAACATCATCGGTGTCAACCCAACGTTCTACGAGTTCATGCTACAGATCGATGCCGATACCGTCGTCGCCCCCGACTCGGCTACCCGCATGGTGTCGGCCTTCCTGGATGACACTCGGCTCATTGCCGTGTGTGGCGAGACGGCTTTGACCAACTCGAACGCCTCCTTCATCACCATGATTCAGGTCTATGAGTACTGGATCTCTCACAATCTCTCCAAGGCCTTCGAAAGTCTGTTTGGCTCCGTCACATGTTTGCCCGGTTGTTTCTCGATGTACCGAATTCGTGCCGCGGAGAGTGGCAAACCGCTCTTCGTTAGTCGCGAAATTGTCGAGGACTATTCGACCATTCGTGTCGACACCCTCCACATGAAGAACCTATTGCATCTAGGTGAAGATCGATATCTCACGACTCTCCTTCTCAAGTATCACTCCAAGTACAAGACTAAGTATATCTTCAACGCCCACGCCTGGACCATTGCTCCCGATTCTTGGGCCGTCTTCCTCTCTCAGCGACGTCGGTGGATTAACTCTACTGTGCACAACTTGATGGAACTTATCCCCATGGCCCAGCTTTGTGGTTTCTGCTGCTTCAGTATGCGCTTCGTCGTTTTCATCGACTTGCTCAGTACCATTGTCCAGCCTATTATCGTTGCGTACATCGTCTATATGATCTACCTTATCGTTGACAATCCCAATGTCATTCCAGTCACCTCCTTCATCTTGCTGGCTGCCATTTATGGTCTCCAGGCCATCATTTTCCTTCTGCGCCGCAAGTGGGAGATGATTGGCTGGATGATCATTTACATCATTGCCATTCCCGTCTTTGGCTTTGGTCTACCCCTGTACTCTTTCTGGCACATGGACGACTTCAACTGGGGTAATACCCGTGTCGTTGCTGGTGAGAAGGGCAACAAAATCGTCATCAGCGACGAGGGCAAGTTCGATCCCGCTATGATCCCTCGCAAGAAGTGGGAGGAGTACCAGGCAGAGCTGTGGGAGACTCAGACCGCTCGCGACGACGTCCGCTCCGAGATCTCGGGCTACAGCTACGCCACCAAGGCTCACGGCCCCTTCTCCGAGTATGGCGGCTACCAGGCGAGCGGCCCTGGCTCCACCGCCGGCTTTGCGCCTCAGATGCAGATGCCCTCTACACAGGACCGCAACATGTCTCGCATGTCCTTTGCTCACTCTGAGATGGCCGGAAACCGCAACAGCCAATTCGGTGGATCTCAGTTCTTCTCGCCCGAGGACATGGTCGGCCTGCCCGGTGACGATGCGTTGCTTGCGGAGATCCGCGACATTCTCAAGACGGCTGACTTGATGACCGTCACTAAGAAGGGCATTAAGCAAGAGCTTGAGAAGCGCTTCGGTGTCCCTCTGGATGCCAAGCGAGCCTATATTAATTCGGGTATGTTTCAACGGACTCCTTTTATACACTCCTGTGACAGTTCGCTGACCAACTCCTGTAGCTACCGAGGCCTTGCTCTCTGGCCAACTATGAAGGGCGCACGAAATGACTGTTAGCTTAAGCAACCATAATCCGGCATCCTAATGCCTTGTGCAAGAACTTCTGTTTATATGCCGGCGGAGTGGATGGGACAAGAAAACCAAGGATGACTGACTATTGCTTGTATCGAAGTCTTGGGGTATTGGTTTTGCGTTTTGCTGTTTTGCCTGGGCATGGACAGGTCGTCAACCTTCGTATACAAATATCGTAATATTTCCGGGGGCTGCTGCTTAAGGGAGCGAAAGCGGCTGGGGGGTAGTTATTTGGGAGCTGATCTGCGATGGGTGTCTTTGAGATTTTCTCATGGCTTGGATTTTCCCCGGTGTTTTTGCTTGAGTTGGAAAGCTAGAAAGGATGTACATAATGTACGAACAAGTTTGAATTGAATTTGTCAAGACCAAGACTGAACATGAAGATCTGAGGTAAATGGTGACCGTGATTTTTGGTTGTAGAGCTAGATCATGTATGGCTCGTGGGACAACGACGATCCATCTACCGTCGGTCATCAAATAACGCGACGTTGCATTGTAACGAGTACATGTCACTACCAAACCGCCTGAGTGTTGGGATCACAACGCCGGGTATATTATCACGACAATCAATGCCTATGTAGCTATCCTGAAAAACCGCACATATCTTGCCACCTATCCCAATCTCGCCATGAGCTTTGAAGCACCCCCCTTGCTCCACGCCGTAACCTTCTCCTGGTCGCACGTCTCCCAGACCCTCCTCATCAGTGCGGTCAGGACCTCGGCCTCGTCGGCAATCTCGCACGCGGCGCGTTGGGCATCGAGCCAGCTGAGGATGCCGAAGCGGGTGACAAGCGTGGTGCTGCCGCCGTCGATGCAGGACGCGCGATAGAGCACTCGCAGGACGCGCGTGCGCAGGTTGAGGCGCAGGTAGGGGTTTCCGCCGAGGACGAGGATCTTCTCGAACCAGCGCTTCTTGTGGAAGACGCCGAGGTCGAAGGGGGTGCGGAGGCTGTCGAGAAGGTAGATGAGCAGCCAGGTGATTTCGGTGTAGTACTTGTCGTCCTCGGAGGGCTCGCCGTGGAGGATGTCGTGGGCCATGGGCAGCTTCTCCAGGGACCAGACGGGGCTGCGCGTGAGGAACGAGTTGATCTTGGGATACAACGGGTGCAGCGGGCTCTTGATCACGTCGAGGGTGTGGATGGCGAACGCGGTAAAGGCTGATGGTACGGAGCCGGCGTCGACCTGGTTCCTGGCGGACTCGGCCAGCTCTGAGAGCAGTAACCAGACCTGGAACTTCTCCTCGTACGACGACTCCTTGACCTTGGCAGCCATCTTGAGGATGTTCGTGAAAGCCTCCTTTCGGATGTTGGTGTGGCTCGACGAGAGGAGTCGAATCAGGGCTGCTGCCCAGCCGTCTTCAACCAAGTCCTCAACATTCTTGGTCGTCCATTTGACTAGGGCACCGTTGTCCTCCTTGTCCACGATGGGGACATGCAGCATCTCTTCCAATTTCGAGAGATCCAATGCTGATCCGTCCTCGCCGGTCTTGTCAGCGGCATCCACCGCGTCAGTCATGTCCTCGTCCTCATCGGCGTTACCAGACTTGTCGGCTTTCTTGAGACCCTTCAGCTTGACGGTTTTGGGAAATTGCTCGGTGATTCGCTTGTACAAAGCTTTCGTAACTGGTCTAGCCTGCTTCAAGCTATACGCAGTGTTGAAGTAGATGGAAAAGAACCTGGCAAGGGACGCTTGCTCTTCAGGCTTAGCAGAGCCCAAGAAGTAAGACAGCTGCTCGACCATTGCCACGTTAAGCAGGGCAGCACCGCCTTTTGAAGGAACCACGTCTGCTTCCTCGAGGTACGTCTCCATCATCTCCAAATACTTGATTGGAGAGGTAGCACAGCGGTTGATGCAATTGTCCACGAAGGTCCATAATTTCTCCATGTGACCAGCCTTCACTTCCAACAATGTGCTCTGAAGCGCCTCGTGTAATGGCGTGAGCAGAGTCGCTTTGGTAACCAATTGGTTTTCTACAGCAACTGCGCCGAGAACTTGTTTGAGTTGGTGGAACGGGAGCTCTCGGTCCTTGCCCGACAAGATCCGTAAAAGAGCTGTGTAAGGTGACGAGGCAGCTCCGTCAACGAGTTTGTCGATCTTTGAAAACCATCGCATGCCAGGGGAATAGCTAGCAATCGAAACCAAGTTCTCCAGCTCCATGACAAGCAGAGACTCATCTTCGGGCTTTTCGCTTTCTTGGTTCAACTTCTTGAGAACTTCGGTGAAGAAGGGAGAGACGTCAAAGTTGGCAGCCAGAGCCACTTGGGGGATCACTTCGTAGTATAGACGCAATAGGCGACTGACCATGGTTCTGTGAAGGATGTTCCCAGCAGGAATGCCTTTGTAGGACCGAACCACCTCTTTCATGTCGGGAATCCGTTGACAGAAGGAATCGATCAGTCGTCGGCTGGCCTCGGTCCACTTGCTATTCTTGGACTTGGACGCTTCCTCGTGAATTTTTAACGCCTGAGCCAGTTTCTCAAGGGCAACGATGAGTATTCTGGTGGCGAAGAATGATGTGAGATGGGAGTTGGGAGATAGGCACCGAATGAGGATCTTCTGGTTGACGGGCAGTGGAATGAGATTGTCGAGGAGAATAGAAGTGGGAGGGGGCGCCTTGGCAAAGCGTACACGATCTCCAAAACGAGCCGGGAGAGGAATTCGCATGGTGTTAAAGAGGAAAGCGGCATATCCGATCCAAGTCATGGAGAGCTTCGGCTCGAAAGTGAAAGACCGGTTGCTGAGGAAGTATTTGTAGATGAGCTCAGGGGCAGCCGTGAATATGGTCACCAACAGCTCGCTGTGCTTAATGCTGGACCAAGGTCGCAACTTTTGAGCAAACTCAGCCAGCACAAAGTTATAGACAGGTACGTCGTCCTTGAACTTGTCTGCCAAGAGGGCACCGCCTGCGCCACCAGCTGCGTGTTGTCCAGCAGGTTCGTCATTAGACTCCTTAGGATAGAGGCCTGTAGAAGGATACAGCACGCCTGCACCGGGATTGGTGCAAACATAGATGAGAAACTGATGGGCCTTGTAGCTCACGGTGGATTCTTCATCTGCGGCTTCGCTATCACTGTTGTAAGTGTGCAGGGCCAGGAATCGCACCAGTGTCTTAGTATTGAAGCTCCGGAACTTGACTTCCCGGGGTATCTTGTCATCCATCAACACATGGGACTTCAAGGACTCAAGTATACTCAAGACCAGGTGGGGAGGATCGGTCCTGATCATGAAAGTCAGATGGGACAAGAGCTCTTTTTGCGTTAGAAGCTCCTTTCTTCCATCTGAGTGCAGATACTTTAGAAGGCTCAGGAAGAAGCGAACCGAGTTGGTTCTCACTGACGCCTTGCGCACATCCTCTTGGCCATCGCCCACGTGCCCAATTTCCAGGTTTCGTGCGAGGGCTGTCAATGTGTAATTCCGAGCCCGGAAAATGCGCTTCGCGTAGGCTCCGCCGTCCAAGCATACGGCCTCGCGGAGCATGCGCAGGGTAGGTGAGATGATGAAACCCTTGCTCTTATCCGAAGACAGGTTTTTCGAAAGCGACTTGAGCTGACGGTCCTGGAGGAAGGTCTGGCAGATGCCGAGTCCATGACGGACGAGGTCAAGCGACCCCGAGACGATTTGGAGGACTAGGGCCAAGACGACTGCGACCGAGGACATCACTCCTTCATTTCCAACCTGCGCGGCGAACGACCACATCTCCATAATGTCGGTAAGGTAGACGGCATCCTCGGAGGTGTCTCTAGGCTTGACTGCTTCGAGGTAGTATTGCAAAATTTCCATATTCGTTTTTCGGTCTCCATCGTCGGAGACTATTTTATCGAGGAGATTCTTGAAGGATTGGAGACCTAGATGGGAGGACCGTTAGCTAATACCCTTCGGACTTTGGACACAGACTTGCCATGTCTTGCGTTGCGCAAGTCCTGGTCGAAGGTGAGAAGGTTGCGCAATTGGTCGCCATCGGTGGCCTCCTCGCTTGTAGGGGCCTCATGGACGACTTTTTGGCGCTTTCGGTAGGCGGTAGCACCATCTTCAACGCCGTGGGAGGCTCGTTTAGACATGATGAGTACCTGGCAGCTTGGCGCAACTTGGATCTGCTTGGAGCTTTTTGGCGATGAACTTCTTTGAGATTTCGGAATACTGCCATGGCTGACCGCTGTCCCGCCTTCCAAACTGGGTAAAGGTGGGCGGGAGCTGTGGGGTCACCGGCAGGAGCATTAATCCGACCGCCGATGCTGAGCTCGCAAAAAAAAAAACTCATGAGGACAAAGGAAGCTGTGATTAGGTATCAATTTTTCTTTACCCTCCTACATCTGCTTGGACCACAAGTGCCTTTG
>JAZAVK010000095.1:0-172256 GCA_037954305.1 Neonectria magnoliae | reverse complement strand
AAACAAAATAAAATAAAACAAGAGAAATGGACATGAACCACACCCATCCTTCTCCCATCGGGCCGTCGCCATCCCCTCCCTTCGCCATCCCCTCCCCGTCGCCCTCACGCAACCACCCCATTCACCAGAGACCGTACTCCGCTGCGGGGAGTTCGTCCAAACCACCTCCTCCCATTGGCACCTCCCCTCGCTTTGAGTCATTTTCCCTTCACATCCCCCCACGGTTAACAAATCGGAGGCGCTGATGGCGAGCGGAGGGAGAGGTCTTGGCCCGTGGCCCTAATCGTGCGCTAGCCTATCAAGCCCGCTCGTCGACGGCATTTGGGGGATGGCGTGCTCGGATAACCGCATGTCACCATACGCTCGGTAAGTCCAGACCAGACATCACCAGCAGGGCCCGGGAGCCTTGGCAGCTTGGCAGGCTTGGCGAGCGCCCTCGACGGGCGTCCTTAAGTGAGGTTCGTTGGCCGCCGTGGAAGGAGATTTTTCCTGCTCATCCGCTTTCCTCAAGGACCGGCACCGTTCAACAGTTCAGTTCGCAAGCCAGCCATCATGTCCAAGATCGAGCACGAGGCGGTTGACCCGTCGCAGTATGCGCCTCCGCGGGACGACGAGGAGGCCCTCACCTTGCGCGCCGACTGGACCAAGGAGGAGGAGAGCAAGGCCAAGCGGAAGTAGGTGTCCCACTGCGACGACCCGGACGTGGTCCACCAGCAGCTAACCAACGGGAATTGTCCAGGCTCGACTTAATTATCATGCCGCTTCTGACTCTCGGCTTCTTCTGTCTGCGTAAGCTACATCCCGTCCCTTTTCTCT
The DNA here is from genome assembly GCA_037954305.1 of Neonectria magnoliae. Lineage (NCBI taxonomy): Eukaryota > Fungi > Ascomycota > Sordariomycetes > Hypocreales > Nectriaceae > Neonectria > Neonectria magnoliae. The sequence continues at coordinate 171,440 of JAZAVK010000095.1, read as the reverse complement.
GTTCAACCGGCGTTCTCACACCATTCCCATCGCAGAACTCGACCGAGGCAACATCGCCAACGCCATCACGGACAACTTCATGGAAGATGTCGGCATCAACCAGGACCAGTTCAACGTCGGCCAGCAGATGCTCTCCCTCGGCATCGTGCTCTTCGAGATCCCCTCTAACATGATCCTCTACCGCGTCGGCCCCGGCAAGTGGCTCACGCTGCAGCTCTTCCTCTTCGGCACCGTCAGCACCTTCCAGGCCTTCCAGAACAGCTACGGCTCCTTCATCGCCACGCGCTTCCTCCTCGGCATCACCGAGTCGGGCTTCATCCCCGGCGGCCTCTGGACCCTGTCCACCTGGTACACCCGCAGGGAGACGGCCAAGCGCGTCATGTTCTTCTACTTTGGCAACCAGTTCGGCCAGGCGTCGTCCAAGCTGCTGGCCTACGGCATCCTGCACATGCGCGGCGTCGGGGGACACTCCGGCTGGTTCTGGCTGTTCGTCCTCATGGGAACCTTCACCATTGCCAGCGGCATCGTCCTCGGATGTCTGCTTCCCGACTCTTTCAAGAACCCTCGCAGCACCTTTATCCCTGCGTTTTCCTTCTTCACCCCCAGGGAGCTGCACATCCTCCAGTCGCGTGTTCTCCTCGATGATCCCATGAAGGGCAAGAAGAAGAAGCGCATTGGTCGCGTTGCATTCAAGAAGGCTGTAAGTCAAATCTCTCTTCTTTCGGAAGTAACCTGCTACTTCGAGTCTGTTACTGACTTTCGGCCGTATCAAGTTCACCAACTGGCGTCTTTGGACTCACTTCCTCATCACCCTCTGCAACAACGGACCTCAGCGTGGGTTCGACACCTACTCTCCATCCATCGTCAGAAGCTTCGGCTTCGGTGCCCTGACCAGCAACGCCATGGCCTCCGTTGGTCTCTTCCTCCAGATCCCCGTGTCCTTCTCCTTCAGCTGGGTTTCCGACCATTAGTAAGTCAATGCTAGGTGATCTCAACCCCGACGTTTCACTGATATGCGCACAGCAACAAACGCGGAGGGACTGTCATTGCCGGTCTCAGCATGCATCTTCTCGGTTATGCCTTCAACCGCGGTTTCACTGAGCTCGACCTCCGAGGTGTACGATACTTTGGTGTTGTCTGGACCCAGACGTTTGGAACATTCTCCCACCCTCTCAACATCGCCTGGATGTCGCTAGCATGCGACGACTCTGAGGAGCGAGCCCTCGCCATGGCAATGTAAGTTACCTCAGATCTCCTCTTCCGGCACTTTTACTTACAAACGCCCGACAGGGTCATCATGGGCGCCAACATCGCCGGCATCTACGGCGCGCAGATCTTCCGCTCTGACGACAAGCCCCTCTACCGCCGCGGCTTCAGCATCGGCATCGGCGTGCTCGCCTTCGGCCTGGCGCTGGCCTTCGTCCGCTACGTCGACGACCGCGTGCGACGCAAGCGCAAGGCCGGACTCGTCGAGGCCGAGACGGCGAGCGGCCACCAGTCGGACGAGAAGAGCGACTCCAAGACGCCGGTGCAGGACAGCGTCAATCCCCAGCGCTCCGTTGGCATTTGAATAGAAAACTCGCAAGATCCTTTGTGAAAGGCAAGACTACGAGGTGCTTTGGCGTTCACGCTATTTCGCTTGCAATTTGGCAGGCTTCTTGGGTAAGAGCTGGGACGAATAGCAAGGGGGTGTTGAAGGATGTTACCGGGATTTGCCGGAGGTCAATGTGGTGGTTAATGAAGGATATCGGGAGAGAGTACTTGGGGCCGAGATGTTCACTCACTTAGTGTAGTCTCAATTACAGACTCACGCGGATTGACGAGAGATAATGGTTTATTCTTGTGATTTCAGTGCGATTTGACCACTCTTTTACTCCAACTGTCTAAAGTCTACAGTGGAACCCAGGTATCGATGGTCCAAAGTGGCGTCGGATTTGATGGACGATGGAGAGTCGGAGTGCAGCCGAACTAGCTCTCTTCTTTAGTGATATATGTATTGTTCTGTTCGTCAAGTCCTCTCACTCCCAGTTTCATAGTTCCCAACCCTGACAATGATCACTTAGCAATACTTCGGCCACTAAATATGGACGCACACATGAAGATCAACCAGTGAAAACCAAAGCTATTCTAGAGTCGGTCAATCAGCACACCGCGAAGCTAAGGTTCGTGCTTATCGACTTGGCCGGAGCTTCAACAGCTCATCCTACGGGTCTTCTGAGCACGCCAAGGCCTGACAGGATTCTCGAAAGTTCCACACTGCTGGTATGACGGTCTGGCGGCAGGCACAGTTGCGGGAGCCGCTGGGCTGTTGGCTTGGCGTTTTCTCCTGAGACACGTGGTGATCTTGGCAGCATGAGGATCATGCAAGTGAACACAGTCTCGAAGATCAAATGTCATAAGATGAAGACCAAGTAGATTGCGGAAGAGTATGAAGCAGGGTCCAGTCCAGGGTGAGGATGCCGCAGATGACGTCTATGAACGGCGTCCTTCAGGCATGTTCTGTAGAGACAGTGAGGATTTTACTGTAGATACGGGCGTTTATGTCACGCCACGAACAACCAACTGTCAGTTAATATAAATGACGTCAGCAGACTGTATCAACAAAAACATGGTTTCGGTCTGTTTCAACCTCGCTTCAGCGGAGGATCGTTGCGGCCCAGTTGCAGTCTCGGACTTGCAATGTTTCAGCGCTAGTTGTGAACGAGTATTATTTCAGTGCCAAACGGCAATTGTTTGAGAGCAGATTTTAGGAGGTATTCATCAGGGGGTTTCGGTGTAGCAGGTTAGACAGTGTGACCATGAAGTGCCGATGCGGTGCCAACTTCGATGATGCTGTCGATGGATAGATTGTGTAGCCGTTGAGACAGTTAGTGCTGCAGATGGCCCAGATCTGGCAACTATAACAGTTTTCTCTCGGGGTTTCCAAAACTCCGTTGCTATTTATTACAATGTAGTGTCTAGCAGATCACAGAACAAGGAGTCATCTTACTCGTTGGTCCCATGTCTGCTGCGAATTTGTTTGCCTGCCTATTCTCGCACGCTGAACCCAGTGCGTCGATAGGTAACACCCGATTCAGCACTCCCAGCGTTACGCCTGTCCTCCAGCCTGGATTCCGTGTGCACCATCGGCTGATCTAGTTGTTACTGGTCACAGATCAATCCGCTCAAAACGTTACCGGCAGACCTCGCTTCTCAGATCCTGCACTCCAACCTGATGATGGTGGTGTCTGTGCCGGAGCAGCTACCCTACAGACGGCGGACGAAACACGCCAAGAGCCAACACGAGAGAAGCTAGGATCGGGAGAATTAAGCTTAATGGCTGCCCCCGTCTCTTGACGTCGGAAAATAACCTTACAGTAGCGGCTTGGAATACGAGACATCTACGATGCGCTGGCACAGGCTTTATTTCTACGTGAGCGATCGGTTGGCGATGTTTTGGGAGAAGTGAAGACTATGTACGTAGGAGGGTTTGAGGAGCAAAAGGCGCTGTTTTGGGTAGGCTTTCAGGATCAGGTCTGGCCTGCGGCTCGGACCGATGGCAGGCCGAATTGAGTCTCAGGTTGTTTCTGGCTGGAATTCAAAAATTAGAGAATGGTGACCTCTATCCATACGCTAATTAACAGTCTACTGCGTCTTGCGTTCTCGTTACTTCGAGGCTGAGGATCGTCGTTCGCCATGGCCTCGGGCGACAAGCCATTCAGGGGCACGTGAGGTTTTCCCTGTAGGAGATTGTCGTGCAGGAAGGACGAGTCGGACAAGGTTGCATCCAGGGGAGGGGCAAGGGCATTGGGGGAGTTGATTACGGATAATTAGCCAGCGGTATCCTGGTGGGTAATAGTGTGAGGATTGTGGATGAAGGCTTGGGGTTGGACTGCTTGGCGTGCCACCATGATGGATGACGGCTGACACACAGTAAGGGTGGACGGACGTTGGATGACTTCAAGTGTTTGGCGATCGATCCCGATGGCATGGATGGACGAAAGGCCAGGCAGGGAAGGCTTGGGAGAAGCTGAAAAGAAATTAGATTCTCTCCACAGCGCTGCGGGTGGAATTTGAACGAGCGAGTGGGGATGAAGGGCGGAACAGGGGGTGGTACATAGTCTAGTACTTAGTATGTAGTAGTGTTCGATTCTTTGGGACAGAACCCCTTTAATCCAGGTTTGATGGATGTGTGCAGTAATTATTTGCGCTCTTGAGGCAGACACTGTGTCGCGTCGAGGGAACGGATTGGGCGAGGTCATTCCACCAACTGGGCAACGGAATCTGGATGGTGATGGGGCTGAGATTGGCGCGAAAGAGGAGGCACTAACTCCGACTTAGCGAAGTGTGTTGCAAGGGTTAACAGGATAGAGGTGACGGCGGGTGGTAAGGCAAAGGCTTGTTTGTTGTGTGGACAAGGCGTCGCCGTGGTTATGGTTGTTCGGTACGACGACGATGGATACACGGGGAGTTGCGAGTTTTGTTTGTTGTTTGTTTGTTTTCGGCGATGACGACGACGACGAGAGACGAGGACGAGGACGAGGACGAGGACGACACAGAGTCAATCAAAACATTGCTCGAAGTCTGTCTCGAACCAAAGACGGAAGAAGAAGTGGCGTCGACGCGCGGCGGAGACGGTCTGATTGGGTTAGACGACAAGGGAGTGGAGGGGTTCAGGGGTCCAGCCAGGGAATGGATCTGGAACTGGGAAAGCAAGAAAGACGAGACGAGACGAGTTTCGTTCTCCACCGACGATCAACAGGAGACAGGGACAGGTTTTGGGGAGAATGACGATGAGGGTAATTCGGGCAATTGCGTGGCACGGCTGCGAGTTGCTTTCGTCTCGTTTTTGTACTGTACGAGAGAGGAGGGGAAGAATACGAGATAAGCTGCGTGTACTCGTGTTGTCTTGTTATTTTTTGCACAGCCACGGTGGCTTCTTTCTTCTCCCAAGTTCTGACACGGGCTGACAAGAGACCAGCCATTCAAGGGAGGACGACATGTCATCCGCACTCAGCCAGCACAGTACGGATTCGAAAACGCCCCTGCCCTCCGCAGAGACAGACTGGCAGCCGCTGAGAGGTCGGGACCTGTCACCTGTAACTGCAAGCCGTCTGACCGGGGCGGGCTACAGTGGTCCCCCCCCCCCGCTAGGCATACGCCGCAGCCGCTAACAGAGTGGTTGGAGTGGGACGGTTTGGGCACAGTGCACACGGAGGATTCTGCACGGGCGGGCTTTCGATCCGCAGATATGGCGAGATCTGGGATGGAGAGGAATAGGGGATATAGTTATCCTTGATGGTGCACTACAGAGTGACTCTGATAGTTAGGTATCCAGAGTGTCGCTAGATGACTGCACATAAGAATCTCAACCACGAAATGAAGCACAGACGACATTAAAGATGAATCCTAGCAGCAGTCTTGGAAATGACGATGGTGTTCTCCATGTGATTTCCAGGGGACTTTGACGACAAGGCTCCCCCCCTCCGCTGGCTAATCTGCTAGCTAGCGTCGCACAAGCCTTGGGGACAAACGTGGAGAGGAAGCTTGTTTTTTAATCTTTCGTCTCGCGCGGCGCCTCAGACAAACAATGCCAACCAGCACAGTAATTGATAAGTAGACTACGGACGAAGTATGCGGAAGGCGAAAAAAAAAAAAAAAAAAAAAGGACAGCAGGACAGGGGGGCGGACGGATGGCTGGATATGGACACCTTTGCCCCTCGCGAGTGCCGAAGGGGGACACCAATCAATCCGTCCCGATTCCCCTTGGGACCTGCTGGAATCGATGCAGCTGGAGTGGCGGCGGCAGGGGCAGCATTTTATCTGCCGGCGGGGGGGTGGTGGGAGCAGGTCTCTTGGCGGGCGGGTAGAGTGCGTGTGTCTGGGACTTTGCTGGTGTTTGACCTTTGGTTTTCTTTGGGATATTCTTGGTTTTTGGCTTGCTTCTCGTTGTCCAGGGTTTCCCGGATGGATGGCCCGCACGCTCCGCCCTCCGTTCCTTCCTCCTTGTTCCCCTAACCACCCTCCCCCCCCGGATAGCACCGTGCCGGGCGCCGCAGACCGGACTGTACGCCACCACCGCTATGTACTTAGTAGAGGGCCCACGGGACTTGGCCACAGGGCACCACAAGCGCTGCAAGGGCGCTGCGCTACACGCCGGTCGAGGCAACGCAGCACAGTGCCGTCTACGGGGACGCCCCTTGAACGGTCCCCGCTTCCATCGTTCCTTCCTTGATCGGCCGTCCTGATCCAATCCGTCCATTGATTCACATCCCCTACGAAAATAAACCAGGATCCCGCCCTCACCTTCACCTCCACCTCGCATCGCAGCACAGTACAGTCACAGTATACCTACAGTTGTTGTCTGTCCTGTCTGTGTCTGGTTTCCCTTTCTTTTCCTCTCCCTCTCTTCTTCTTTCCTTCCCTCTTCTCCCTCTTCCCTTCCCTCTTCTCCCTCTTCTCACACCCACCCCCCCGTCGCTAATGACCTTCTCTCCCGCCATCTCCATCACCACCTCCGCCTTTCGTTTCCTTCTCCCTTGTTGAGCCTCGCCCGCGCTTCGTTCCCGTCCCGTCGCCAGCCAGGCAGCCTTTCCGGTCGTTTTTCTCCCTTCTCCCTTTTCTCGGCCGTCGCTCATTTGGCTGCTTTTTTCGTTGCTCTTTTCTCTCTCTCTCTCTCTTGCTGGTTCTTTTCATAACCAAAAAAAAAAAAGGCGATTTCGTTGCAAGATCGTCTCTCGCTTGCCCCCGACCGTCCGTGAAACCCCCCTCCCGGTCGTCCACCCGCCAGCCGCCCACTCTCTTCGGCTTCCATCCATCGCTCGTGCGCCCCGGCCGCAGATTCCAGTGGCAGCACAGGTCCACAACCTCGCCGCGGACAAGGCAGTCCCTCCTCCAGCAGCAGCAACGACGACAACTCTCGACGGCTAATCAATCGTCCTCGTCCTCGTCTCGCTCCTTGGAGTTCGTCTCCGTCTCCTCCCCTCGCACCCGGCCAAGATGCTTCACTCCTCGCCCACCTTCGCCCTTGTCGGCCGCCTCCTCCCCATCGCCTTCGCCATCGTCCTCCTCCTTGCCGTCACCCTCGACAGCTTCGCCGCCAAAGATGACCCCTACCGATGCAAAGCCCTGCTGAACAACGGCAGCTGGATCCACGAACCCGACGAGACCGGCGCTCGCAAGCCCTTCACCAACTGGCAACCCGATGGCTGCATGCTGCGCCAGTACACAAAGAAGGATATTCACACCTGCCTCGGCGATCGCTACATGGTCTTCTCTGGAGACTCGACCACTCGACAGGTTTTCTGGGGATTGGCTCGTTTGGTGAGTTTCGCCGTTCAGACTACCGTGTTCGGTAAGCATGACGCCCTGCTAACACCCCCGTAGCTGGATCGTGAAAAGGCCGACTACGGCCGTGAACATGCCGAGATTCACGCGAGCTACGACATGGACTTTGACGGCATCCAGATGAAGCAGATCTGGAACCCATATCTCCAGACCGGAGTGCTCAACCCAAACCTCACCCGCGAACTCGAGTTGTTCTCCAAGGAGAAGCACAACCCTGTCCCCATCGAAGAGCAAAAGGGAGCCGGTCTCATCATGCTTGGCGCGGGCAGCTGGTATGTCCTGACCCAGATTGAGCCCGAGTCCCTCACGAGTTTCCAGTCCGCCTTCGACAACGTGACCGATCTGTTGCACCTCGATGACCTCCCTGCCTTTGGTACCTCGCCCATGGACCCCATCGACGGCGTCGGCAACGAGATCTTCGTCGCCCCAATCGCCGCTCCGTTCTACGAGGACCTTCCCCCGGAACGCACCGGACCCCACGGCATCCACGAGGGCGAGGTCGAGGCCATCGATGCGTACCTCGTCAAGGCCGAGTCCCAGCGCAACTTCCGCCTCCTCAACGCTTTCCCCGAGCTGTCTCGCAACCAGCCCGAGGCCATGGTCGACCGCACCCAGACCGGCTTCCATGTCATTGACTCCGTCGCCGAGGTCAAGGCCAACATCCTCCTCAACCTGCGATGCAACGCCAAGCTCGACCAGCTCCAGGGCTATCCCTACAACAAGACCTGCTGCACTGACTATGGCTCCCCGACCTTCATCCAGTCCATCGTCGTCGGCTTGACGGTTCTGTACGTCATTGCCTGTATAGTATTCGACACCCTCGACATTGTCAACGGATCCGAGTCTCCCCGCAGCCCGATTCTTAGCCTCAAGGTTGGCATTTTTGCTGTTGCCCTGCTCTTCTGCTTCTTTGCCGATCGCACTCAGCTGTTCGCAAAGGGTGTTAAGGAGCTGGTCATCAATGAGTTCGTCATTCTTATTGCTATTTGCTTCCTCATCGCCCTGGCCACCATTCGTAAGACGCAACCCCGACCGTCTCGCGTCCCGGCCGCTCCCGTTACCGCCGCTCCTGTCAAGGAGGACGCTGGCATCCTCTCGCGCGACCAGACGGAGGAATGGAAGGGTTGGATGCAGGCTGTCATTCTCGTATACCACTGGACCGGAGCCTCGAAGCATCTCGGTATCTACATGTTCGTTCGTTTGCTCGTGGCCTCATACCTATTCCAGACCGGATACGGCCACACAATCTACTTTCTGGCCAAGAAGGACTTTTCCTTCCGTCGGGTTGCCTCAGTCCTGCTACGGCTTAACATTCTCAGCTGTGCGCTTCCCTACGTCATGAACACCGACTACATGTTCTATTACTTCGCCCCGCTCGTCAGCTACTGGTTCTTCGTCGTCTACTTCACCATGGCTATTGGCTCCAAGTATAACGACAACACCACGGCCGTCCTGTGCAAGATCTCGTTCGTCCTGGTCCTTAACTGGGTTATCCTCGACTTGACCCCCGTCACCAGCTGGATCTTTTCCATCATCGAGACCGTCTTCCGCATCCAGTGGAACCTCCACGAGTGGGAATTCCGTGTTGGTCTGGATGGCGTCGTTGTGTTCATCGGTATGCTTGCAGGTCTGGTTCAGCAGCGAGTTGAGCGTGACAGCTCCTGGTTTACCAACTACAAGACGGCGGTTGCCCCGGCTCTCGTTGTCTCGGCCATCTATGCCGCCTCGTGCACGTACAACTTCAGCACGAAGCAGGAATACAACCTGTTCCACCCCTTTATGTCTTTCCTACCTATCCTAGCCTACATCGCCATCCGAAACGCCGCCAGCCCGCTGCGAAACTACTACTCGACTGCCGCGGCATGGCTGGGCCGTTGCTCCCTCGAGACCTTTATCCTCCAGTACCACATCTACCTGGCTGCGGATACCAAGGGTGTCATTCTCATTGACATGTTCCGAGGTGGCGATGGCAGCCTTCTCAACGACCGCTGGAGAGATCTGGTGGTTGTCGTGCCCGTTTTCATCTGGCTCAGCCACTGTGTGGCCGAGGCCTCTGGCGTTATCGTTAAGATGATGACGGACAAGCCCCGCGAGTCACCGTACGACGAGGACGACGAGGAGATTAAGATTGTCGAGCCCAGTTACAGCCTGCTCCAGGGCTACAAGCTGAGTGGCGTGACTCGATTCTTTAAGTCGGCGGGGTCCGATCTACGAATCCAAGTGGCAATCATGCTGGGAGCTATGTGGGTTCTCAACTGGGTAAGTCATACAACCTCCTGGGTCAAGATATGACCACTAACCAGCTCCAGGTGTATTAAAACATAAAGACGTTTCCTTGTCTCCTGTACGAATGAATAGAGCCTTTGCACGGGTTGTCCTTTACCTTAGAACGGCGCATATGACGGGAAGGCGGCTAGTCCTTCCTAGAACATTATCTTCATCAAACTCAGCGGGTTTAGAATTACTGTCTAGTTACGAACTTGTCATGGTACACATGAAAGTCTACAGACGCAACAGTCTACGGAAGATGTTGCGCACCATCATTTTTTTTCAAACTTGTTCAATCAATCTACTTTGAGATTTTAAGTAAACCGCCCATTGCCTGCTGTCTGATCTGCTTGATTCCCCCTCGTATTAAATCGCCAATTGCTACTTGAGCGTCGTCTTGGGTTTGGCATCTCTCAAGACTGGTTTCATCCTCGACTAACCCGGCCCACCTCCAGCACCCGTCCCAGAGAAGGCTCCAGCTTCGCGTCCTTGCACACCAAAGCCGCCTCGGTCGCCTTGAGTCCAACGTGGTACCCCCTGACGCCTTTGAATTTGTCCCCGACGCTCAGCTCGACCAAGTCCTGGGCTGAGTCCACCGAGCGGCGGACCTCGGTGGTGAAGCGTCGTAACAGGGGCAGCAGCGCGGTGATGACGGTGAACATGACCCGTACTGCGGGTTTCTGGTGAACGTGGGCGCGCGAGTCTACGAGCCCGCCGGGGCCCATGGCCGTGACGCATATGCCGGATAGGTTTAGGTCCTGAGAAGAGTTAGTGAGGTTATCTAACATTTGGAATTGGGTAGGGAAGAAATCGTACCTGCTGCAGCCGGCGGTTCAGATACATGACGTTGGCTAGCTTCGTGGTGCTGTACCGCTGGAACCCGCGGTCGTGTTCATCCCCGGGCTCGTCGGGCAGCGGCTTCACCATCGCCTCGACGTCCCCCCGGGAACTCGGCCGCGAGCCTGGGCAGCGGCACGGGGCGTTCGGGGCAGTGGCTCGCCGACCCGAGCATGACGACGCGACCGTCGGCGGCCATGGAGCCCAGCAGCTTCAGCACGAGGAGGTGGTGCGCCGGATGGCCGACCTGGAACGTCGTCTTGAAGCCATCCGGCGTGGCGAGTTGGCCGTTGAGCGATTAGGTGAAGGTGTTCCAGACGATGGCTGCGAGGGGCGGGATTTCGCCGTCGGCGATGCGGGTTGCGAAGGTGCGCACGGCGGCGAGCGAGGAGAGGTCTAGGGAGCCGTTTGCGCCGGTGAGGAGGACGGTGCCGGCCATGGTGGACGGTTCTGGAGGCTTGCCATTTTGACTCTGGGAGCTGTTGCTCGTGCTATTCATCTGCTTGCTGTCCCGGTTCGGAGTGGATCAGTTTAATTTAATACAAGATCATAGAAGGATCGCGCTGCTCTGGTCTTTCCATTGGGAATGATGCGCGGTGGTGATGAAGGCCGGAGGGCTGGCGGGTACACGGAGCTGTGTGGAATTCCGCGGAGTTCCGGCCCCACTTGTCTCCGTGTTCCGGACGGAGCTCCGTATTAGCCATATTCGACGTGGGATGAGACGCAGAGTTGTATCAGACGGCGCGTTTTCGTAAACCCTTGATCACGAATTTCAACTCAGGCTAAAAATCTACGTCGGCCGTAGCGGCCCAGTCAAACGTCGCGAGAAGGTCATCATCCACCAGCCCCGGAAACCCCGTCGCGTGGCTCTGGGCAATGCGATTCACCTGTCCCCGCGCGCGGCGGTCCAGCTGGTCGGCCACGGCGAGCATGTTGCAGTGTTCCTGGCGCTGAAGTGACTTCCTCTTGTCAAAGGTTTCCCGCCCGAACTCGATCATGTTGACGATGAGGATGACGAGACAGGAGGCGGAGCCGCATGTTGTGAGCCTGATGAGGGTTAGAGACTCCGGGATGAGGAAGGGGGAGCCATACCAGAATGAGTGCTCGGTTTGGTTGCCTAGGTTGGATATTGTCACGCAGTGGCGGCAGTACTTGACGCATTCTGCCTAGCTACTGGGCTGCGGCGGGAGGTTGGAGCGCATCACCTCGCTGTCTGCTTGGTCGTCTCTGATCTCGATGACGGTGGGGAAAGGTAGCAGGTGACGCGGTTGATCCAGGACTCATCGAACAGAGACACGGAACGGATCCTAGAGACACTCGAGGTGTCGAAAGTACATGTTCGCAATTAACTGGATCGCCATTCAGGGCAGATGCCTTATGGTCTCGGCCTGCTGGAACTCAGAAGGGATCTTCTTGTACCACTCGTAGAACATGGTCTTGGCGCGGGCGATGTTCGTCAGCCTCTGCTGCTGGGTGAGGCTCTGCGCCCGTCGGCTGTAGAGGATGTCGTGGGCCTTGCCCTGGATGAAGGCAAGCTGCACGCGGGTGCGAAAGTAGTTGAAGCGGACGTTGCCCTTGGGGGAGTAGAAGATGCCGATTCCGTCCTCGGGGTCTTCTTCCGGGATTTCAATGTCGGTCTCGCTGTCGAGTTGGGCACACGGGGCTTTGGCACGGAGAGCCAAGTCCTGGTGGGTTAACAGCCTGCTCGTTCAGTGAGGGTGCTTGGTGCTTACTTGGTCGAGGATGTATGCTATCCAGAAGATGCGACGTGTATGCGATGCTGCGGCGGGCGGGTGGCCGATGAGAGCTTGCTTCGAGGGCAGCTGTATCCTTTGAACTAAACGGATGGCGCTCCCGATCAGGACTATGGCCAGTTGCGGATCGGGACACCCCTGGAAGACGACGACGAGGCCCAGCAGTACCTGTATGCCCAGCAAGTCTTCTTGCCAGGTCATCAAGTCTGCCATTGTGGACTGGACGTTGCGCGCACAGGAAGACAGCCTCGGGTCCTCCATGGAGAGATCGTCGAGGATGCGGAAGCTGATGGCCAGGACGACGTTGATGGCTGCCCACGAGACAACGGTGCGCTTGGACGGAGAGGAGTACCAGTCTAGTAGCATGCGCATGAAGGTGGGTTCGTCGAATAGAGGCGTGTAGCAGTTGTAGTTCTGGAAATAGCTGTCTACCATTGGCAGGAGATCCGGTAGGGACGGGAGCTCCAGCTGCTCTCCTACTGATTTCTGGATGCCGTTGGCTTCAGGACGGCTGGAGAGTCCCGATGTAAGTGAAGTTCCTGTCATTTGGTGAATCTCCGGCTGAAGAGCTCAGCTAGCCTTGGTTGTGCGGCTGCGATCTGTGCTAGATGCGACTCGATGTTTCCAAGACGAGTCTCAATTGCATCGACGCGATCCCTAAGTTCATTAGCACACAGGATGCATATACAGAGACGAGACGGTACAACTTACTGCGGCAATGAAGAAGCCACTGGATCCCGTTCAACATTCCGCAAAGGCGCCCTCCGCCTGCCAGACCCGCCAGCCGTGATGCCGCACGTCACCCCATACAGGGAGCAGTGGAGCAGGTCGGCTTGAGGCCATCGCACTTGATCTTTCTCGAGACACAGAAGTCGCAGACTGGGAGGATTAGTTTCTGTGTGAGATACGAGGGAGAGAGGGGAAAACTTCAGATACCTTTGCGTCTGCGCGCGTGGGCGGCGACGTCCATGGTCGTGGGTGGAGATGGCATCTAAAGCTTCTCGTCGTGTCGCTGAGGCGGTTCGTGGGCTTGGCTGGCGTGTTAGTCATCACGGATGCCCTGGGAGTTAGGCGGGTAGCTATGAATAGGCAGTGGTGCAGGGTTCCAGGTGTCACTTGAATTAATGCTATCCTTTTGCTTCTGATATTATCTTCTTATTGATAGATTGTTTGAGACATCATGTCAGATATAGTAGACTGCAGGACGTGGCTGCCACTGAGGTCCACCGTTGGCCATCTGGGGAAGCACCGCATGATGCTTGGCCTCGGTTGATGCTTTCCGCGTAGTTGCATTTGACATTTATTCACTTAGAAATACGGGGTTCTGTGACGAGCCTGTCTGAATCCCTTCTGATGATGGTCTTGGAGAGGTTAATTAGATAACAAAAGCACGGTCAGATCTCTCCGCATAAAGCTTGCAAAGACGCAATATCACATGAAAGAGCACTCGCTCTACCCAGAACAAAGCGAAGATGAGCGTCCAAGCTACCTTATTCATCATGACCAGCCACTCCCATCGACCCTCCGTGTTCGTGCCCTAGCGCACCTCTCCAGTTGGCTCCAGCACTCAACGTACCCCTCCCGACAGGGATGAGATTTGTTGGGGGGTTTCCATTTTGCCTTCCGCGAAGCTTATGTACAAATCGTTTTCCCTTATCGCGCCCGCCGTTCCCTAACCAAACTAAACCCGACCGACTCAGGGGTTCACCAAATGACTCGCAGGAGAAGAGGCCCATGGGCTTGTCTTTCAGGAGCGTCATCAATGCTGGACACTCGCCCCCGTTCAGTTCAATTTTTTATCGGATTTTTTTGCCTGGAACGAAGCATGCTAGACGGATGACAACTGGAATTGGGCCCCGTGGAATCCCGACTCGGTTGGGCTGCTACCCCATTATCGCACCATCACGGGGAACCGGGTCCCCTGATTGAACCCTCCCCTCCGGTGGATTCCTGTTGAGGGCGGGGAATTAAATATAGAACGTTGGTTAAAGCCCATCTACCGCGGCATGGCTGGATTTGCACATGTTTATGGCCCCCTCCCCCTCCCCCTCCCCCCTTCTTTTTCTTCTTCCTTCCGAGTCATGACGCCAATTGCATGTGAAAGATGCAAGGAGATGAGCTGCCTGGTCCTGTCTCACCCAGCCCGGTGATCACCTGCTTCTTCTGGCCGCGCTTATCCAGCGATTGGTTGCTGGTGCCCTCCGTCGGGCGATCGGAGGGGGGGGAGAAGGTGTCATTGCTGGATGTACCCGTATCTCAGTGGATCTTGCATCTCGCATGGTGGTGTCGGCCAATAATGGCCAGCAGCTGTAGGAACACTTGCTTGATTTGGTCATGCCATGGGTCTTTAGCCGAGACCGAGCGCGAAGGGTTATGTCAACTCAACAATATTCAGATCGTCACGCCTTGGCAAATTGCGCACTGAGAAACACCGCTCTATAGATGTCTATAATCTACACTCTAGTTCTATCGTCGTGTCTAATCGAGCTTCGTTTATGATCCATTTTCGCCAGGGGGGAAGGGCGCCGGTCTACGAGCCCTTTATTTCGCCCACCTCATCGCGCCAGGGCGGGTGGGGTCGTGCTCAACATACTTGAGCGTTCCAAAGACAGACCAAAGCTGTCCGAGGAAGCTGCGCGAGTCCCGAACGTAGTGGTGACCCAGGACGGGCAGGACGGCCTCGGTGGCCTCGTCGGCCTTGTAGAAGGGAATGCGACTGGTTTGTTAGATTAGCCTGGGTTGTGTACATGGGGTACATGGATTGTGACCTGGACTTACGGGAACAGGTGGTGGATGACGTGCTTCTCGATGATGCCGTGGAAAAGGTGCTTGCCGATGAAGCCAAACTCCCGATCAACCGTGGCCAGCGCGCCCTTGACGTAGGTCCAGCCCTCGGGGGTGTAGTGAGGGACGTCGGCGTGGTGGTGATGGAGGTAGGTGATGGCCACCAGCCAGTGGTGAACCCAGAGGTAGGGGACGCCGTAGAGGAGGAACGTGGTCGAGGCACCGATCTTCTGGGCGACCAAGTACAGCACGGTGGCCATGAGGGCCAGGCCGACGTCGGACAGGAAGATGAAGACGGCCTCGCTGGGACGGAAGACGGCGCTGGTGGGGTCGAAGTGGCTCACGCGAAGCCACTTGCCGATGCCGCCGACCTCGCGCTGCATGCTGCCCTTGCCCGAGGTGGCGTTGAACAGCAGGTAGATCTGCCAGCCGAACAGCTGGTGGCCGATGAGGCGCAGGGTCTGGAAGAGGGGAGTGTCCTCAAACAGCTCGTCGAGACCGATACCGGCGAGCATGGTCTGGCGGGACGTCTTGGGCTCGGTGGCGGGGACAAAGGCCATGTCCTTCTCCATGTGGCCGTGGTAGAGGTGGTGGCGATGGTGCGAGAACTTCCACGAGAAGAAGGGCACCAGGAGGAAGCTGTGGAGGGCCCAGCCGGTGATGTTGTTGACCTTGTTGTGCAGGGAGAAGGCGCCGTGGCCGCACTCGTGGCCGAGGATCCAGATGCCGGTGCAGAACAGGCCCTGGACGAAGCCGTAGAGCATCCAGGCGGCGCCGCGGAGGATCAGGTCGGGGATGGAGGGGATGAAGGTCAGGGCGGCCCAGACGAGGGCGCCGACCATGGTGAAGTCGCGGACGACGTAGTAGTAGGACGTGAAGAGGGAGGGCTGGAAGCAGTGCGGGGGGATGGCATCTTTGATGGACTTGATGTCGGGGAAGATGGGCTCAGGGAGGATCTGTCTCTGTTAGCGAAGCTCAACACAGATTCTCAGACCCAAAGTGAGGGGAAATACCTGAGTGACGGGCTCCACGATGACCGTGGCGGGAGGCCTCTCGACCACGAGCGTAGTCGTGGTCGACGAGGTGCGTTGTCGGACCGCCATGATGGTGGTTGGAGCAGGTCTGAGTAACAGCACGAAGGAGAACAGAGACTGACGGATTCAAAGAGACCCTGCGACTAGTAAACCGACGACAGCAGAACCCAATGGCAAAACAGACACGGGTCAGAGCTGTAAAGAAGAAGAGGAAAGTGGAAAACTCTTCGGGGTCCTGGAGGAACAGATTTAACTTGGACGGGGCAGGGTCCTTTCTGCCTTGTCCCAATCAAGCCACAGAGAAGAAAAAAGAAAGAAGAGGCTCCGCTGTCCCAGCGGCAATCTAGCAAGGTCGGGAAAAAAAATAGGGGTCCAGACTCTTCTCTCCCCAAGGTGTGGCTCCGCGCAGACTCGGCGAAGAAACTTGGTCGACCGCAGTCAGAGTTTCCCGACACTTTGGGCAACAGACCAATGGGACAGCAGCCGTTTGGCCACGAAGCGGGTGTTGTTTAGCAAGGGGGGTGTCTACTGTGCGGGAAATGCTGGAGTGGGAGAGAGAATTGAGGAGCCGAGGAGGGAAGGTATTGGGGATGCGTAGGGATGAGAAGGGATTAGGACGGGATTGTGGCAGGGAATAGCGAGAGGCTAGACCCTGAAGCAGTCTGAGCAGCAGCAGGGGAGAGAGAGAAGACGGGCAAGTTGCGTCAAAACCAAGCATCGAGTGGCCATCGAGAAGAGGGAGGCTGTCCATGGTGAAGCGTCCGTCGTAGGCTGTAGATGGTGTTGGATGTCTCGATGTCTCTGTGGCTTTGTCTCTCTCTCTGTCTCACCATGTCTCTCTCGACTCCAAGCCCAGATCTCGTCAGATGCAGATACAGTGCAAATACACACAGACCAGACCAGGCCAGACAGACTCAAGATGCCAAGCAAGATGCGGTGGAGCATGCCGGGTCGTGCAGGGACCGATGGCGTTTGGTTGAGAAGAGACTCAGGGAGGCGTCGTGTCGGAGTCGACACATGCTCCGACCCGCCCTGGACACGCCTTGACGCCTTCGCACGCCAAAACCATGTGCCTGGATTGTGGATTGAGATCTGCATAAAGAGCCAGCGGCAAACAGCGAGCCCGCGCACAGTATGCAAAGTTTGGATGAATCGCCAAGCTCCACCGCCAGCTCTCACACCGCTCAGCGTAGACACGGTTCAACAAACCTTTTGTCCGTCTCGTCCCATCTCTCCCCCCCCGCCTGCCTGCACGCGGAGCAGTCCGGGTAGGCAAACTTGCTGTTCGTCGTATATCTAGGCGTATTCGTACCGAGCGTCAGGGCATTGGGCTTCGGGAGGGTCAGGGTATCAGCCTGTCGTGTCAGGATTGGGTGTGACGAGTCAAGATTGGCATAAGATAACGCTCAGAGGCTGCCCAGCACCCCGGTGCGTAGCTTTATCCGAAGCCGAGATTTCATGCACAATGCAGCAACGCATGAATTCATCAATGCATAAATGGGAATGCATCAATGCGCAATGAACCCGGCTATTCAAAAAAAAATTGTTCGTATTCAATTATCCGTAAATTATCTGATTCTGCCTGAATTTGATGTCCGATGATGCCTTGGTGTACTCTTCCTGTGATGTTGCCTCGTGCTTCTAATTGCAATCCCGTCAAGGGCCGCCTCCGCTCCGTCTGACTGCTGCGTGCAAGCAATTGCAAGTCTATTCTCGGCGTCCTTCTCGCTGCTCGCCTCCGGATTATCGCCTCTCTCCCTCCCTCGTACATTATCGTAACAATCATTAATCTATTTAGTAAAAAATGAACGAGCACACAAAAACCAGAATAGTGTACAGCGTCGTCAGCGTGTACTCGGTCTCGAACCACGCCGCCTGGCCGCTGAAGGCAATCTTCTTGCTCTGTTTCGTCGGGTGCGCCACGCGCGTCTTGGGGTCTCGGTCCAGCAGCAGCTCGCGGTCGGGCATGATGGGCGGGTCAATGGCGTACATGATGGGCGTCCACATGGAGCTGCACAGGAAGACGAAGGTCAGCGGCGGCCAGAAAGCATGCGTGAGCAGGCTGATCAGCAGCTCGCGCAGGTTGTAGTCGTGCCAGAAGCACCGGTACGTCGTGACCACCAGCGCCGTCAGCGTCAGATACACAAACGCCATGTGGAAGAAGGCCATGTAGCCGAACAGGATACCCCAGAGACGGCGGAAGATGCCCTTGCGCAGCTTGGCGTCTCGCTCATTGAGCGCCGAGCCCAGAGATCCCGTGGGCTTGAAAGCCTGCGCCTCACCTCCCAGCCACTTGGGCAGCATGAACGATCGGACGATAGAGAGGGCAATGTATGGCGACATCCACATCTGGTAGCGCGAACCTCGCTGGCCACTGTGGTATCCGGACGGGAGGTAGAGGATAAACTCGCACACACGGTTGAGGATGGTGGTCGCGAAGCAGCCCCAGATGAGCCATCGCAGCTGCTCCTCGGTCGCGTAAGCCACCAACGGCTTGCCCCACGCCAGGATGATGGGGATGGCGAACATGGAAACGGTGAGCAGGAGCGTGTACAGGTTGAGCAGGGCGTAGATGAAGCCCAGGGTGCGCTGGGCAAAGCTCAGATTCTTGACCGCATCGCCCCACAAGCTGAAGTTCATCTTGAAGGAGTTGTCAACAGTACCGATGGCCCATCGCGTGCGCTGCTTCAGGTGACCGCCGTAGTCCTCGGGGACGGTTCCGAACTGAAGCGGCTCGTGGACGTAGGCCGTCTTCCAGCCCTTTCCGAGCATCAGGGTAGAGGTTGCGACATCCTCAGCGAGAGAACCAAGCGGGAAGTTTCCAATGTGGTCGAGAGCTTCGCGACGGACGATGTATCCAGATCCAGTGCACCAGGCGACGCCGAGGGAATCCTTGATGGGCTCAATCACGTGGACGAAGACGTCGAGACTCTGGGCGAGGGGATCCGAAGGAGGCGTGTTGTAGAAGAGCTGGGGAGGACACGCGAGAGCTACCTTGGGGTCGATGAGCAGGTGGGGAAGAATAGCACGGAGCCAGTCTCGCTCAGGAATCTGTGGATTATTAACATCAGGGTTCAAAACTAACCAGCAGCCCTCGTTTTCCGGGACTGCCTGGTGCGGTTTGCGGACTTACCATATCGGCGTCCAGCGCGGCCATGAACTCTCCAGCACCACCGGGCAGAAGATGCATCTGTTCCAATCCGTTGTTCAGGTTACCGGCCTTGAAATGATGAGGCACTCCGGGGATCTTGATACGAGCAATATAGTGGAGGTTAGGATACGTGTGTGACATGCTGGCGATGGCACTCTCGAGGCCGGCCGATTTGCCGTCATCCAGGATGACAACGCGGAATCGATCCATGGGATAGTCCTGATCGCAGGCGGCACGAACCGTGTCAATCACCACTTCATCCTCCTCACCACAGCAAGTCACGAAAACGTCGACCGTGGGGCACTCGCTGCCACTGGCAGTCAACCTCAACTTCGGACGATTGCGATTCTTCGCCGCCCACATGGTCATGCAGGTGTGCATGAGCGAGGGGATGGCCACGAGCAGCTCGACGGTGATGAAGATCCAGGCCGTGGCGTAGACGGCTTTCTGAGCCTGCTGGGCCCAGACGATGCAGAGAATGCGCAGGGTGAGATATCCCACGTACAAGATGGTGTTGAGGACGGTCAGATACGGGACCGACTTGTACGCGTACCGCTTCCAGCCTTTCCAAATCTCCGTGTCGTCACGCTTGTGGATTTGCTGGATGGAGTCGTGGTTGACGTAGTCTTTGGACGCGTTGGGCGGCGAGGGCGATTGCCCGCCGCCGGGGAGCAGGGCCGCGAGACTCAGGTGGCTCTGGTTCTGCTTGTCGGAATCGAACGAGTCAGTCACGGACTGTCTGACACTGACGGACGAGGCGAACGGGGGTGTGGGCTTTACCATGAGGCTGGATGGTCTCCAATCGACCGACGAGTTGGGGTGTCGATGCCCGCCGGGCCCGTCGAACGGCGTCCCCTGGCCGCTTTGGAGTGACGGGGAGCCTGCGCGAGAGCCGCCGGGCGTCTCGGCGAAGAAGTGCTGGTGCGGGTTGGGGCTCCCGCCGGCGGACAGAGGCCATTCCTGGGGGCCGTAGGTGTACTCGTCGACGTGGGCGGCCGTCGGCTTCATCGGGCGCGGGTGCTCCGTGATGGACCGGCCCTGGTTGTCGTCATAGGGCTGGTAGGACTGGAATTGCTGCTGTTGCTGGTAGGGACTGTTTTGGTGATCCTGCTGCTGGTGTTGTTGGTTCTGCTGCTGCTGTTGGAGCTGTTGCTGGTACGGGCCCTGTTGCTGTTGCTGGTACTGCTGCTGGACATCCATCTCGACCATTTCTTGATACTCCTGTTCGCGGCCCCTTTCGCCGAACCCTGTATACCCGTTCATGGTGCCTGTCGAGTGGCAGTCCTACCGCATACGTCTGGTGTGTGGACGGAAGGGGGAAACGGGAGGATGAATCGAACGAGGGAATGCAGGAGAATGGTGCCAAAAAAAAACCCGAAGGCAGCTCTTGGCGTGTATGTGTCTGTGGCTGTCTCTCCTTTCTTCTCCGAATTTTAAACGAGTGTGGGCAAAACAAGGGAGGACTTGAAAGACCTGCAAGAGATGACGAGTATGTGCGAGTGTGAGGCTTGTGGCGTATTGTATATACGAGAGCGCGTATATGTATGTATGTGTGTATGCGAGCGAGGGTGTAAATCGAGTGTTACCTGACAGAAAGGATGAGATGAACGATGGATGATGGAAAGTCAATCCCAAGCCTCCGGTTCGACACGAGAAGAACAAAAGAAGGAGATTGGGAGTGAGGGAGAGGAGGGGGGAAAGAAAGCGAGAGAGGAGCCCAACACGAGGGATGAGGGAACGGAAACGGGATGGGATGCAATGGGACGGAGCACGCGAAGAGAGTCAAAAGACGGGACGGACCAAGACGCCGGCAAGGGGCCTTGTTTTTCTTTGCTGGCATGGATCCTCTGTCTGGCTCTCTGTCTGTAAGTTACGAAGTACCTAACTCTTCTGCTTCTCCTCCTTCTCCTCCCCCCCGCCTCTAATTTTACCCACGTCAGGGCGGCGCCCGTTCGACTGGGCCGACTGCGGTTATGACAGCTCCGCGCGCTCCGACTGGAAGACAAGGAGGCTGGCCCTAAGGTGGAGGAGGGGAGCAGCTTCAGCTGGGGGGGGAGAGACGGGACTGGATCGACGGGACTTTTTTTTTTCCTTTCCTTTTCCTTTCGTCCTTACTTGAAGTGTTTACTTTGCTGGGCACTTCTTGTCCTTATTCTGGCCTATGGTGCTCCAAGAAGGGCTTTGCTTCTCAGCTGGCGAGGGGGTCTGAGGGAGTGGTGTAGGCTTTGGGTGTGCATCGTCGTCGTGGTTCCATCCAGCCTCATCCCGGCTCGCCACTCGTACTGCCCCTCGCCCGTCATCAGCCTCGTTCCGGCGTGTTTTCAGGGCACTCGGGGACGGGTGATTTAGGGGAGGGGAGGGGAGGGGGGTGCCACTGCTACTACGTAACAATCAGGGACTCCTCTACTTCAGAAACCTTGTGATTGCCACGGCCGGCTCGTCCTCCATTCCCCTCCTCGTATCGCGGAGATCGACTAAGGAGCATGCGGCGGCGGGGCGACCAGGCAAGAAATACGACGTCTGGGACAGGGGCGATCCCTGACGCCGGGCTTCTCAGGGAGTCAGGGGCGCGTTCTCAGCTCCGCGGGCAAACCTATTAACCCATTGGATCTGTTATCTGGCGGCCCAGGCTCGAACAGTTCTAGACGCGTGGGGCTCGGCTGCACCTTCGGCATGTCGGCATTGGACAGAGTGGTGACATGTTTACTATGTACAGCTTACGCTTCGACCTGGTTGGTTCACCCCTGTTTTTTCTTTTTTTTTTTCTTCCATAATGTCTTCCATGTTTTTGTTTTGCCTCTGGCTCTCTTCTCTCAGGTTGACCTGATTGATGCCCCTGGACCTAGTCAGCACCTAAGCTACAGTAGGCCCCTGCATGGGAGGGGACACCTTGCTGTGGGACCCTTTTCGTGTGGGTGGAGAGCGTTAAAGTATGCGTCTGAGATCAGGAATCGCCGTTCGGTTCGCTGTTTTGTGTTTCGTTCGTCGGGCGTAGGGTACTTTCGTGCTGGACCGTACCCATCAGACGATTCCCTGCGCCCGCTTTTTTTCTTCTTTCCCCTTGCTTGTCCCCCCCTCCCCCCCCCCGGGCCAGTGACAGAGCATGAGTGACGGAGTGGCCGACCTATTCGTAACAGACAGACAGATCCCCTTGGTTTTTGCCGCCGGTGCTAGTGCAGGGGTGGGGAACAAAAAAAAAAGACTGAAATTAAAGTGGGAGAGAAGCACGAGAAGAAGGAAAAGGGAATACGTTCGAGGGAGGGAGAGGAGACGCCGGCCGAGAAGGAATGGAGCGTGGCGGAGACGGGAACGCGGAGTGACACGAGCGAGACTGGAACGACAGCCAGACAGACAGGACAGGGGGTAGAAGACGAGGCAGAAGAAGAAAAAAACAAAGCTGGCCCAGCATTGACTCTAGTAATTAGAGCCCTTGCTGGATCACGATGACGAGACGAGAGGCGGACAGGCCTGGGCTACCGGAAGATCCGTCCTTGCAGCAGCAGTGGATTGGTTCGTCCCTGTCCGTTCGTTGGAGGTATTCATTCAATCATTCTCGTCCACCCGTTTTGCCTGTCAGTCGCTGTCACTCTTCAGCTTTGCCTTTGTCCTTGTCTTTGTCTCGTCTTGTCTTGTATCTTTGTCCATTCATCCATCCATCCATCCATCCTCCCCCCCCCCTTGATCTAAGCGCCCCTTGCCGCATTCATCTTTTCTGATTGCTCTTCTGCGCTGTGGCTTTCCGTCCGTTATCGTGCTTACTCGCTGCTACACCACACACGCGCTACCTACGCTCGTTCCCTCCCATCCAATTCTCATCGGGAACCTCAACACCACAGATTCGGCCTCATTCTTCGCCTTTTTTTTTCTTTCTTCTTTCTCTCCCTCCCTCTCTTTTTTTTGTGCTCACCCACGTCACTCGCTTTTATTTATTTATAATTCCTCTCCGCCATGGGCGCCCGATGGCTCCTCAACTTCGGCCTCTTGGCCCTGCCCATCGGCGTCACGTTGGGCGTCTTGATGAGCATCCAGCAGCACCGCACCTCGTCGGGAAAGTCGCCGCTGTTCCAGGACAACGATGTCACCAAGGAGTTCTCGTGTGCTAAGTCGGGCGGTATCGTGCCGCCGACCAAGGGGCAGGAATACACTCGTAAGTCGTCCAAAGAAGCTCGTCGTCGTCGTCGCACTGCATCGCACGTTGTCTGTCTGTCGAGCTGCCTCCTCGCACACGATCGCGCTGGCTGGTGTTTTTGTGCTACGTCGACTTCTTCCCTCCCTTTTCCCTTTCCCGTAGCCTCCCGCTCCCGTCCCTCCCCCCCGAAATCCTCCTCCCACTCGAAATCCTCCTCCCACTCGTCCCCCCCCAAGCTTAATCACAGATGCACATGGCTGACAACGCATCTTGCAGTGAACCCCAACCAGTGGGGATGGAACAAGGGCGACGATGGCGAGTTGTGCATATACGTAAGTTGCAGCATTCATTCTATTTGGCCCATCCCGCCTCACCGTCGCCGTGTCGGTTCAAGCCTTTTTCCAAGCCTTTCCAAGCCTTTTTTTCCTGCTTCTCATTGCCCTTTTTCCCTCCCCCCCGCCTTGATGCACCTCGTCTTGGCCCTGCTCCACTTCCACCTCCAAACTCGACTGGCATCATGTCACTCCATGCCGGCTACCGAACATGTCTAACATGCCACCTCCTTCGCCCGGATATAGGTCGACAAGAACAACAACAAGACGTACGCCACCAACACCACCGCGCCCCTGTGGTCCGTCACATGGGACTACCCGCGTGGCCCCGTCGACGCCCCCGTGCACGCCTTCCCCAACATCAAGCTCGAGGATGTCTTCCCGCTGCAGATCAAGGACATGAACAAGATCAACATCGACTTCAAGTGGACGTATGGCGTCGGCAAGAACGCCTCCAAGACCACCGAGGTCGAGAAGCTCGAGTCCGCCGACATGAACGCCAACGTCGCCATGGATATGTTCCTGGATAAGGACAAGACCAAGGCCGGCGAGAGCACAAAGGCCTCGCACGAAGTCATGGTGTGGTTTGCCGCCATTGGCACCGCCACGCAGCCCCTCGGTCTGACGGTCGACGAGAAGCTGCAGCCGGCCGTCAAGAACATGACCATCGATGACACCAAGTTGTAAGTCTGGCCCATCGTCACATGCTACTTTGGCCCCTCTTGCTCATTATTCTACAGCGGCCTTTGGATGGCCAACAACAGCAACGACCAGATCGTTCTGACGTGGATGTCCTACGACGTCACCACCGAGTTCTCGGGCGATCTGTGGCCCCTCGTCGACTATGTCATGACGGCCGACGAGGAGTTCTACCCCTCCGCCTCCGACTACATGGGATACATGAGTTGGGGCACCGAGACTTACTCGGCGAATAGGTCTGTGACTTTTGATGTGCCGCGTCTATCAATAGACGTCGGGACCGCGTAAGACGAGCGTAAGAGGCGTAAGAGTAATGTACTGTATCATAAACGACTTAGAATAATGACGAACAATCGATAATTTTTTCTCTTTTTTTTTTGCAATTGTCTGACAGACGGTCTCAATTGGTTCCATCGCATGTGAAGTGACGACGCATCAACGCCGTCAGCTATTCATTTACTCACGTCGCCATCACATATGAACAGCACTTCTTACTACGTACCCAATCTCTACACGCGTCCCAGACGCCAAGTACCGACTCACTATCGCGACCAAACCTTACCCGAAGCGACAATGGCGGCTTGCAAGCTCGAAGCCGCCCGTCGCACCAAACGCGGCGCTAGCGAGAGGTGGAAAATTCTTCGCAGAGGCTTAATTTATTTTTATGTTTATTTTCGTTTGTCAATTCCGCACCATTGCCATTGCTAGTCGCTAATTCGCGCTTCCCGGACGGAAATCTCCTTTGTAGATTCGGCCGAAGGGCAGGGCGCGTTGGGGCAGCCGGACACAGTAGTGCTCCTGTCCGTGCAAACTCCAAATCCCCCCCCCCCCGTCCATCCATCTTGCTATCCCTTGTTCATCGAGGATCGTCGCCCCTTTGCTGATACTTTGCAGGCATGATGGGAATGATAACGAACGGTCCGGGGTGTTATTTCGCGAGCGTGGGTGTTGGTGGGTTAGTGAGCGACAAGGCCGATCAGTTCGTATCCGCGGCGACGGAACCTTGGGCGCCCGTCCTCGCGAGCAGAAAGCGTAAAGTGAAACCTGTATCCGTCGACTGAAACCCTATTTGTAAGTACCCTATTCGCAAGTCTATGGCGCTCCTCCGGCTCCCTTCATGCCGTGGCTTCTCGCGGCCTCCGCTTTCGACAGGCATCGGACGTTTCGAGTGTAAGCGCCGGCGGCCATGGTCAGAAGGACCTGGATGCTCAGATTGAGGCTCGCGGCGGTGCTTGACCTTGACGTCATGGAGACCAGGGCGTAGTTGAGGCGGATGCCGAGGAAGACGATGGCGACGACCACGGAGAGGAGCGAGCAGCTGGGAGCGGCGTTAGCTCGAGATCGTATCGCGTCTAATTTCGGCATGATTGCTCCCCGTGATGGTCTACATGGCGATGTTACGTCGGCAGATACGGGGCACGTACGATGGTTACGGCCCGCTCGGGATCCGATCCTCCACGCGCGGACGAGCGACAGAGACAAACACGCCCGCCACCTGGATGCCCAGCCCGGTCTTGACCAGCGTCACGCTGTTAGGCGCCGGGTCGCCATCTTCGCAGCGGCGATGCGCCCGCACGAGCCCGCCGGTGACAAGACTGTGGTACAATGCCACCTTGGTCCACCAGCAGCGGGCTGCGACGGACGTTCCTGTTCCCAACCAACATATAAGCATCGCGGATTAAGATTCCTGCTTGAGGGATGGATGATCCTGGCAGATGCGAGCAGCAGCGGGGAGAAGCCGATGCTGGAGATCAGCCCGGCGGAGCTGCCGCGGAGAGATAGCGCGTCTCCTGTGATGCGCAGGGCGAGGAAGATGAGGGTGTATAGCAAGCCTAGGATGTAGATTGCCGGGACGCAGTGGCAGTGGAACGCGGTTGAGATGGGTGCTTATATTATCGAAGCAGATTGGTTAAAGCAGATGAGAGCCTGTGTTGCCTCTCAACCGTCCTTATACCCCATGTATCCCATCGCAATGACAGAGGCCGTGTACCATTCTCATTCTCTTCACGCCGAACGATACCGAGCGAGTTCCATGAAGAGGATCATCCCGTCCTACTTCCTTACACGGGAATTCATGGCCCGTTGGGGACTGCGGGCGAGATACTCGACGCGGAAAAGCGGGCACTAAGCGATACCCGGGGGGACGAGGACGCACAGCCAACGTTGGGTTGACGATGCATCTTACATGCTGCACCAGTTATATCGACTCCGGCAGAGTCTACGCAAGTGTTTAAAGCAACTTAAACTATCCTTCCACCTCTTACTCCTGATCTCCGTTCATCCCCCTGCTCAGCCTTACCAGACTCCATTTCCACCAGCCCTGCAACTGTTCCCTGCTACTGCAAGCCAAGAATGACTCGAGTGCCACAGATCTCTCGGCACGGCATCGTGCCAACCCGCCAGACCTCGCTCGCGTACGCCGCCAGCGAAGAAGAGCGCCAGCAACGCCCGCGCCCTCCTTTGTTTAAGCAACGTGATCGAGCGGCCCGGAACCAGCACGGGAAACGCTGTCAGGCGGCGGCAATGCATCTTGGGGTCCTCGTGCGACTGGTGGCCCTGGAGCACCAGCCTGGGAGGCGCGTCGTCGCCTCGTAGGCTTGCATGTCGTCTGCGTTGGCCGTCTCGCCGTCCTGGAACTCGAGCCGATGTGCCAGTGTTGGGTGTATGCCGCTGGACGACTGGAACTGTGTCCTATGAACGGCATCGTGGCGTCCGCGACAGGTCGGATCTTGGCGTCGGCGTCGTCGCTAATAAGAGCCAAGGCGAACTCCCAGACGTCTCCGTCGCCTCGTGACATGTGCAGTCACTGTGTCGGAGGCTTTCACGGCTCCAACGACGTCTCTCCTAGGTTCGCCATGGTGTCAATACGGCGTCCTGGTTCTTAGTCACGTCCGTCAACGCCCGTCTACAGCGAGGAACTTGTCGGCCTGTTGTCGCGTCTTGAACTCGCGTGCCAGATAATGGCTCGTAGTCCAGTGACTCGGGGAGATGGCTGCCGCCGATAGTCGGGCAGGTTGCACGGTGAAGGCGTGCAATACTCGTAGTTCGTAGTTCTCGATGACTCCTTTTACGGCCTTTCCCATTGACTCATTGTCGGGCTGTCTGCTGATAACACGTGATCAGGCCCGGCGACTCACCAGTTGTCCCAACGCAGTGGCCCCGCAGCACAAAACTCGGCGTCACGGTCTTGTACTCTACTCTTGACTTGTCTCTACCTCAGTCAACTCTCCCCCAAGCTTCACCTGAATTATTTCTCCGAGTTGCGTGTCTCTGCCCCGTCGCTCTCTCTTTTTTTTGACCTCAGGTCGCGTCGTCGTTTCCCGCCGCACACAGTTGGCGCAGATCGCCTCCGACATCGCCGCCGACATCGCCTCATCATCCACGGCCTGAACGACACGTTCGAGTCTAGATCCTCCAGAGGCGCCATGCCCTCCAGGTCCGATATCACCTATTTCGGTGCAGGGCCTGCTTCTCTTCCTACTGATGTCCTCGAGGAAGCTGCCAAGGCCCTTCTCGATTATAATGCAACTGGTCTAGGCAGTATGGAGCTCCCAGATGCCCTCATTCCCCCTTCCAAGAGGCATTTGAAATGGCCTTTCGTTAGCTGTCTTGAATTAGTCATACTAACCTTTGGTTTCTCTGTATAGTCGCTGAGCATTCTCACCGTTCGGCGCTCGCAGCTGGTATCATAAATCAAGCCAAAGCTGATCTAGCCGCCTGTCTTGATATTCCAGACGACTACGAGATCATTTTCATGCAAGGCGGTGGCACAGTATGTGACTTCTATCCTAGATAGGCAATACTGACCTCAAGCTATTAGGGACAATTCTCTGCTTCAGTATATAACCTTGTTGGCGCCTGGGTTGCTCGCAAGCACAAAGAGATCTTTGGGCATGTTCAAGGCGATCCCGCCGATCACCCTGAGTTGATTCAGCAACTCAAGCAAGCCGTGGACAATGATCTCAAGGTCGATTACATTGTTACCGGCAGCTGTATGATAACGAAGTTCTATTCTAGATATCGAAATGGCAGGCTGACTTGTTTCCCTCACTAGGGTCCCAGAAAGCGTCAGTTGAAGGCGAGCGGCTCTTGGGCTCAAAGCATATCAACATGTGAGTTAAAAGCGATTTGCCTTTCCTTTTGTCCTCACATCACCCATGAACGAATGACATTTCCAAGAATTGATCTAGAAAGAAGAAGAAAAAAGAAAGATATTGGTTTGCTGACTCGTCACTCATCAGTGTGACGGATGCCCGGAAGACAAACGGCGGCAAGTTTGGGACAATCCCGGATGAGAGCAACTGGAAGGTATCCAAAGATGCAGCTTTCGTCTACTTTTGCGATAACGAGACAGTCGATGGGGTTGAATTTCCTACATTTCCCAAGTCTCTTGAGCCGGGGCCTGATGGAAAGGGTCCAGTTGTCGTGGCCGACATGAGTTCGAACATCCTCACAAGAAAGATTCCAGTGAGGAAGTTTTCGGCCATCTTTTTTGGCGCCCAGAAGAACCTTGGGCTGACCGGCATTACCGTCGTGGTCATCAGGAAGAGCCTGTTGCCACCTACAACACCTCAGCCATCTGTGGCCCTGATGAGAGACCTCGGTTTGCCCGTGCCGCCTACAATTTTCCAGTATGAGACTATTGCCAAGAACAATAGCCTTTACAATACGTTGAGCATTTTCGAGTAAGTAATCATCAAGTCAATTCTTGGTTTAAACCAATGCTGATTACATCAATAGTGTTTTTTTTGCAGGCAAGGTTCTGCAGAAATTATTACGGACCTACCCCAACAAGGTTGCAGGACAAGAAGCTGAAACCGACAAAAAGGCTCAACTTCTTTATGATGCCGTTGAGGCCTTCCCCGAGATCTACAAGATCATCCCTGACAAAGCGGCACGGTCGCGCGTCAACATTTGCTTCAACGTCACAAAAGGTGACGATGTTGATGCCGCTGAGAAAGCCTTTCTAGAGGAGGGTGCTGCCCAGGGATTAATTGGGCTCAAGGGGCATCGCTCGCTAGGTGGTATGTGACTTCCAGAGCGTTTCATAAACGAGTAGTACTAATCTTTGAGTGTCGCATAGGAATCCGAGCAAGCAACTACAATTCGGTTCCCCTTGAAGGTGCAGAGAAGCTTGCCAGATTTATCCGCGCTTTCGCATCGTCATAAGAGCCCAGAGCAGTTTCAAACGTAGTGCTTGCAAATATATCAAGAATGTTGCCTTGCCCCATACGTTCCGCGGTCGCTAACGTTGGACCTGTCGAATTCAGAGCTCGGACGCGACAGCGCTTGCATCCGGTCTTGGATTTGGCGTAGTAGAGTGGCATTTCCCGCTTGTAGAAGCCGCACAACTCCCGTACGTATGTCATGTAGATATCCTTGCCGTTCCGTAGTCCGCGTCCGCTTGTAGGCAACCGACTCAAGGCTGCAGTGCGGGGTTGTGAGGAGTCAGAGGAGTCATCTCCTTGCAATGACTCAGTGAGAGCTAAACATCTCTTCGTTCTTTTCTTCCCTACTCTTGAAACCTAAACATCATTCACCATGACCGTGATATTCATCGACGAAGAACTCGGCGTCGACGCCCACGAGACGCCGGGCACTGAATCCACACCATTCAAAATCCTACTCGAAGCTCTCTTCCACCACGGTCCCGACACCGAATATCGCGTTAAGAAAGACGACGACTACAAGCCTGCAGCAAAGTCTGCGATAAAAAATAAAAAAGGCTACCAACTACGCAGCCAACCGACGGAAGAAGCTCGAAGCTGCCTCCAAACGAGAAGAAAAAGAGGCAGCAGAGGATGCAGCCCGTGAAGCGGTACTGGAGGAGGCCAAGAAGATCCAGATCATCGATGGTCCTGCTCTTCCTAAACCTGTCCTCATTGGTCTCGCCGAGACAGATCCTGCCATTATCGGCCATCTTCGCAAAGGTAAAGATGAAACAACGGACGCAGTGCGTGTACGTGTTCAAGGCCGCGTCCAGCGAGTCGCCAAGCAAGGTGGCCTTATCTTCGTGGTCCTGCGTCGCGGCGTCAACAAGATGCAATGTCTTCTCTCAGGCGACCTCTCGAAGATATACCAGGCGTTGACACTCACGCGGGAGACGGCCATGGAGATCACCGGCGAGATGTGGGAGGTTCCAGCCGGCCACGATGCGCCCCTCAATCGGGAACTGCGTGCTGATCACTTCAAGATCATCTCGCCAGCTCCTGGAGGGGACGAAACTTTTACGAACAGAGTGCCACTCGACGGAGACGCTCAAACACTACTCAATCTACGTCATCTGGCTCTACGCCAAGAGAAGCCTCTCGACGTTATGTTTGTGCGGCATGTTGTTGAGGCAGCGTTCCACGCGGCATACAAGGAACTAGACTGCAAGAAAGTCAGTCCCCCGGCGCTTGTGCAGACCCAAGCTGAAGGTGGAAGCGCCCTGTTCAAGTTCGACTATTACGGCGAGACGTCGTATTTGACTCAGTCCAGCCAGCTCTATCTGGAGACCGTCCTGCCTGTCCTTGACGATGTATACTGCATTGAGAAATCCTTCCGGGCAGAAAAGGCTCTCACGAGACGTCATGTAAGTGCCCTTGTACTTCGATTAGGCAGATGGGCTTCTTCTATTGTACTCCGGAGACTGTGGGAGGCAGCATGAGGATCTGGGACTACGAGGAACTCATGGCTGCGTATAAGCGGGAAGGCATCGATCCGACGAGCTACTATTGGTACACCGACCAACGCAAGTATGGCTCTACTCCTCACGGCGGATACGGCCTCGGAGCAGAAAGGTGTGAAATTCCTGGCATTGCAAATGATTAATGCTAATGGTGGTTAGATTCCTGGCGCGGCTTATGAAACTATGGACAGTACGGGAGGCAAGCTTGTATCCGCGGTACATGGGTAGATGCACACCGTAGAGCATTTGAGTACTGGGTTGCGGGAGGATATAGCCGGTTAGGGTTAGTTCGTTCTAGTTATCATAATGACCATCTAGAGTAAAGAGAGACGTTCGGTAGGTGAACAGTCTCTTCCCGCGAGATAATGATTCGGTTCTTGTTGAAGATCTATAGAATTGACTCTATAACCCTAGCCTACATTTTCGATTCTCGTACACATGTCTATCCTCATCACCATACCAAGTAATGCAACCCTCGCCCATCCAAAAACGCCTGAAACAAACCCGATATGAAAACGCCTCGCTTGACGTTATACCCGTCGTTGATTGTACACTCTGTGACCCAACCTTACAAAACAAAGCCTCATGATTGACTCAGTTGATGCACCTGCTCATCCATCAATTTACAATGAATGTCCGTCACCGGGCTTGCAACCCCGTTGATGATGCTCTTAACCTCATTCAAGAGGAACAGCCCCGGATTGCACTCGTGGTGGTCCACGAGAGGCTTCTCAGCCGCCTTGCCGATGTCGTGGATGATCAGGCTCGTCATCTTGCGGTACAGCCCTAGAATGCTGCACTCGACGTCTTCCGGCTCTGGCAGCGGCCAAAGACCCGCCCGTGCGAGGCAGAAGGTCATCGAGCCGAGGATCATGGACTCGCATCGGTGTGGACCCATCCATTCGGCGTAGTGGCACCACCTGGGCTTTTCGTCGACTACGATCAGGTTCTCGACCATGTCGTGGAACACGTCAAGGAGTGCCTGGATCGTGTCTAGGCGGGTCGCGTCGATTCTCTCTGTTACGGAATTAGCGTCTGGGGCTCTGCCGGGTTGGATTCCACGTACCAATGACCCCTGGGGGCATGCTGAGATCTTGGAATAGAGGGTTTCCGGAGCCAATAGGTCCCTCGGCCTCCATCAACATCTTGTGCGCGACCCTCATGAACAAATCCCGGCGTCCCAACTCCCATGAAATCCAAAGGGCCTGTGCCATGGACGTCTGAGATTCGCCGGCGTCATCCTCGACCGTCTCCATCCAAGAGTGAATCCAGGGCCCCAGAATCCGGGTGCTGTCGTAGTAGTTTGTCAAGGCCGTCAGGTCGTAAAGCTCGTTGATGGACAGTCTTTTCGGCACTCGGTGGAGGTGGCCGTGGGAAATGTACATGAAGACGGCGAGCGGAACGGGTTTGTCCGCGGGAAGCTTCACAATCCACTCCTTCTTCCCGGACGTGATATTCTGCTTCGATTCTGCAAAGTTCCCGAATAACATCCGCTCGAACACCGGAGAGACGCGGGCCAGCGTTCGCGAGCAGGCTGTGAATAGGACGGGGCTCGAGTCCTCGGGGCCGACTTGGAGTTTGACGTCGCCGTGAGGGTCGAACTCCACGGGCCCTGTAGGCATCGTTTGCTGCTTTCTGTGAATAATTGGCGACATTGAGGCGAGGGCACCGACAAGGGGTGTAGTTTCTGGTGTTGCTCGCGTTCGATAATTCCCGTCGCAATCTTATATTTCTTCTTCGCAGACGGCGGAGATGTTCTGGAAGAGTGCCACAATGGCGCCCGGCCCGACACCCTAATTATAGACAAGGCCAAGACAGTCCGTCTGATGAGGTCCGGCCACGGTCCGTTTGCATAAAGTCCAGGAAACCCGATTGGCGGGCATCGGCCTTGAACGAGCCACCGGGACAGACAAAAACATCGCCAGGGATGTCACGGTGCCGGGCTAGCATACGAGTCCAGGGCGGTTTGAATCATGACAGGCGCTATTATTAGCGGACGACCCAGTTATCTGAGAAGTTTGGCCATATAGCTGGGCGTTTCCCGCTGGGTCAATGTCGTGACAGTCGGCTCGCCTGCGGCGTGAGCGACGGACGATGCCGAACGATGCTTTCACTAATTAACTCTGCTCGCGCTCCGACGGAATGTAATTCGTCATTTCTGTGAAACCGCGCGATTCAAGCTTCTCCATTGAGCGTCTTGGCGTCCTAAAGCGTTGCAGACTTTGCGGCTCAGCCTCCGGACGCGGGATTCTCGGGGTCCGGTGGCTAATGAGACTCGGGGCCCCGGTTAGTAAATTCTCTGTGGCACGGAGCCTTTTAGGGCTGGGCATGACGGCAGCGACCGGGCCTTTTTCTATTTAAAAAGAAGTCAAGCTTAACCGAAGTTTCCCACGTGGAGTTTGACGGCCCGTTGGGAAGTTCCGGTGCAGGAGCATCGGGCGAGCTGGCATCGATTTGCAAGGGGGCAAGATGTCTAGGGTAGTTTGGCTGACCGGGATTCGGGTCATTGATGAAGCATGAGAGTATTCCAGTCGGTCAGACTCTACGTGATAACTGCAGTCTTGGATTTCGCTTCGTTTCCAAAACGCCACTTGTAAACTCTTCCTACTGTTGAACCCAAAAACTTCTCGTACTCGACAGACGGCATTTTAGGGTCCAATGTGCCGCTCATTCCTCAACATACCAGATCGAAGGTCACTTTGAGCTATATTTGTATTGCTGCAGCTTGTTTATCTTCCGGGAGATCGTAAATTATGGACCCAGTCATTCAATATCTGTTGTGCTCTTATTAATGTGATTGATTGTGAGTGAGTTTTCCCACGCCGGTTTCTGTGAGGGTTTAGGGTAGGCTAATTTGAGACGGCCGGAAATTACTACATCTACCTGAACGCCAAGTGTCAATGCAGTCGAGCAGGTCATCAATAAATCGTGGTGAGTTAAAATATATCTGGATTGTACATCACTTGAGAAAATATATCTGTCTCTTTTCCAAATTTAAATCACTTTCTGGACCAAAACTTTGCCATATGTTGGATTATCAGTTGTTGGATCTTCTACTGGAAACTATGCTCTGCAGGGAAATTAAAACTTGGAATGTGCTAATGAATCCTCTTCATTCTGCTTAAAAAAATGACGCGTATTAATCACCTGCAAGTCCATTTAAATGATGCCAGTGAAAGGTCAGTAAAAGACACATTCTGACAATACCTTCCAAGTTTCTTCTTAGAAGTTCTCAGACGTAATTGACTGTTCGAGCTTACCTGAGTGAAAACAACATGAGTCACCGGAGAGACCCACCGTTTCCCGGAGTCGTGAAGTCAACTTATCGGTGACAGAGATCGGTTACAGAATACCTTGTTGGCCGATTGATTTTAAGCGTGGAACTCTCTCGAATTCTGGTTCATGGCTAGAATCTCCGTTTAAGGCGTAAATTCACGTTCAACTTACGTGCAAGTTCAAACTACCATCGTAGTGTTCTCGACAAACCGCGGAGACGCCAAGGCCCGAAGGCGGACCTTGACGGGGATTCGGTCTTAAGAGGAGTCTGCGCACTAGGATCTCAACAAACTAGGCTCATTTTGGCAGGTTACGCCGACTTCGCAAATCCTACTGGAGATGACTGGAGTCTAGTTCGCCGGGCTACGCTCAATCAAGTCATGTTACTGTGCGCATCTCTGGATCTCACCGGCGACGATCTACGTAGCCTTAATGGGAACAAGTCACAGCTGTCTGAGTCTCCGTTCTGGGCATTATACCCGGCAAGAGAAGGATTACGTGATGGATCCCTCGTGGAAAACTTCCCGGCGCATCAGATGAGCTCTTCGAGATGCAACGCCTCTGGAACCCCGCCTGCGTCCTCGACACGTTGATAAAGGTCGAGTCTCGTCGCAGAAGCAGCCTGAACAATAAAATATAAATCACATCTTTAGAACTGTTTAGCTAAGGCCTCGAGTTTCAAAGACAACGATGGCGCAACCAGCCGCCCAGAAACAAGCCAACGAAGGCGTCCTTGCCCAGGACGAACAGACCAGCATCGACGGCTTCGACATGCTGGACCAGAAGCAGATCGAGCTGCTCGGCCGCCAGCGACCAGCCGCCTTCTCGTCGTGGCTGGTGGAAACCGGCTTCGTCCTCGCCGTCGTCGGATCCATGATGATGAGCGAATACACCATCAGCGGCTTCAACATCGCCCTGCCGGCCCTGGCCGAGACGCTCAACATCCCGGAGTCGGCGCGGACCTGGCCCGCCGCCGTGCCCAACTTGACGACCGCCGTGCTGCTCCTCCCGTTTGCACGCCTCTCGGAGCGCTACGGCGGCCGTGTGGTCTTCCTCGGCGGGCACGTCTGGCTGCTCGTCTGGTCGTTGATTTGCGGCTTCAGCCAGAACACGACGATGCTGATTGTGTGTCGAGCCATGCAGGGCATTGGATCCTCTGCGTTCCTGCCTGCGAGCTTGGCTCTCATGGGTCAGACATACCGACCCGGGCCGCGAAAGAACATGGTGTTTAGTGCGTATGCGGCGTCTGGGTGCATCGGGTTCTACTTTGGCATCATCATGGGAGCTATCTCGGCCGAGATTATCGGATGGCGATGGTTCTTCTGGATGGGTGCCATTTGCGTCTTTGCCATTGCCGCCACCGGCTATCTCACCATTCCAGCACACCTTGGAGATGCCAACCCGGATATTCGCATGGACTGGTGGGGACTCTGCACCATTGTCCCGGGACTGGCTCTTGTTGTCTTTGCCCTCACCGACGGAGGCCATGCCCCGGATGGCTGGCGGACTCCGTACATATACGTCACCTTCGTCATTGGGTTCCTCCTGCTTTGTGGTGCCGTATACGTGGAGGGATGGGTTTCGGCCCAGCCGCTGTTCCCGCCTGAGCTATTCCGCCCCAAGTACATGAAGCGACTGGTTGCCTCTCTGTTTCTTTCATACGGTATTTTCGGACTGTATATGTTCTATGCCAGTTTCTAGTAAGTTTTGCTCTTTCTCCCGTACTATTCGAGGGAGCCTTTGGCTAACAAATGATAGTATCGAAACTGTGCTTAACAAATCACCCATGAAGACCGCGGCGTGGTTCTCTCCGCTAGCCGTCGGCGGCCTCATCCTAGCACTAGTGGGAGGATTCGTGCTACACCTCTTGCCGGGCCGACTCATGCTCATCATCTCCGGATTCGGGTTCCTGATCTCGGTGCTGTTGTTTGCCTTGATCCCCGAGGACCCCCAGTCGGAGCGCTTCTTGTTCTGGGCGTACATATTCCCGGCGATGGTGTGCGGGACAATCGGCGTGGACATTACCTTCAACGTGACCAACATCTTCATCACGACGTCGATGCCTCGACGACTGCAAGCCGTTGCAGGGGCCCTCTGCAGCAGTCTGCTGTATCTCGGCATGGCGTTTTGGCTGGGAGTGGGCGAGCTAGCAGTTACCGTTACGCTTGATCACCGCGGAAAAGAGAACGTGAGTCAACGTGAACAGTTCCAGATTGGATTCTGGACGGGCGTCGCGCTGGCCGTTGTGTCGTTGTGCTTGGTTGTGACGATCAACTTGGGCTCGGCGACGGCGTCACTGACGGCGGACGAGCAAGCTGAGATGGAGCGACGCGAGAAGGCTTGATGCAAGGATACAAAAGAATCAAATCTTTATTGGGCCTGGTTCATATAGACTTACGACGTGGATGAATGATTTGTCTGGGAGGCTTGTTTAGACTGGTTATTAGAAGGCTTGGCTTGATGAGAGGGTTAAACTTAGCTACGGAGTACATGGTAATAATGAAATAATGATACAAGAGACGGCGCCCGATTATGATTAACATGTGCTATACCGTAGTCTCCCACGACGCTGCAAGTGCCACACATCATAGACTACATTTAACGCCTTCAACGCCAGCCTTAACACCAGCCACTCTGATCTAGAACTGCACCCATCGAGGCTATTTTAGTGCTGACTTGATTCCCCCGCTTCCCATTCCCTCACAGCAACTGACAATGCATTGGTGGCTCGCTTCTGCCGTGCGATGACGGGGCCGTTGAACATGGATGGCAGAGGCATGGCGCTGTTGGCGTGGTCGGCGGCAAACTCCACGGTACAGGTGCGGCCAAGGGTTTGTTTGGCCGTCTTGACGGCCTCGCGGAGCATGTCTCCTCCCAATCCGCGACGACGATATCGGAGATTGGTCGTCCAGGCGCGAATAGTGGCCCTGCCGTTGTCCTTGGCCTTCTTCGCCCGGTGAAGTCGGAGGATGACGGTCGCGATGATCTCGGTGCCGTAACGAGCCCCGAGAACGACATTGTCCGCGGGTTCTGAGTCCGAACCGTAGAGCCAGTTGGGCCAGTCGGTTTCTTCCGCGATGCGAACGTATGCGCTCGTGGCGTAGCGGATTGCCAGCAGGTAGGCGAGCACGAGGCCGGAGTACGTGGTGAGCATGGACGTGACGTCTGTCCGGATGGACTCTGTGCTAAAATGCACCACGGAGATAACGGCGACGACGACGGAGAGACAGAGTGGGTTGAAGATGAGACTCCGCGAGGCGACCTGGCGTTCCTGGGCGATGCTATCGGCGACGAGGTTGAGGGCGTCTGTTTTGTCAACCGGCGCTGTGAGGACTTCAAAAGTGAGCGGACGGTCGTCTTCCGGCGCGGGAGGGTTGGTTGAAGACATGGTGACTGCGGATGAGGAGGGATGTTGCAACTGGGTTGGCGATGTGAGAGACATGATGTTGTGTTGGTGGTGGTGTAGAGAGACCGTCGACACTGGGAGAATGTTGGTGGAAGACGCTTCTGATGGCGAGAGCGAAGACAGGACCCAGGTGAAAATACGCTTAAGGAATAAGTTAAGAATGATTGCATTGAGAGTGGGGGTTACGTTTAAACCACACGTTCGTCAGGGATAAAGCCATTACACGCGTAGCCCAGCTGGAGCACCACTGAGGCGAATATCGATCAGATCAGCTCAGAAGCGGCAAAAGCGTGCCGACAGTCGCACTCGACCGACCAACGGGAACCCATTTAACGAGAACGCCTCGATCCCGCCCCGCTGCCCTCGGTGTCTCGAAGAGGATAACTCAATCAGCAACAAGCTTACCCAGCGCCCTCGGTGATCCCTTTCACAGAGCCGCAAATGCCCCGTGCCGTCTCTGCCGAGACACCCATGTCTGGCGGAAACGCGGCTATCGAGATGCCAAGAACGTGGGCCAAGAGACTTGGCGGCCGAGAACACGGGGTGGCTTCGCGGCCTGTGATTGGCTCCCTGGGCGACGGCCTGGTGTTGTCTCGTGTCTGAATACTATACCGAGACGGGGCATGCGAGGCTTTTCAGTTTTTTCTTGGATGGAGTAGCTGGAGATTTCTTCGGCCGGGAGGCGATGTGAGGTGTTGTTTGTAATGTCGGATCATCGGCTCGTCAGTAGTGGTCTTTGGGCGTGTTGTGGTGGGTGTAGTTGAGGCTACCTATTCCACGGCGTCTTCTCCTCGTCTCCATGGACCGACCAGGACAAGGGACCCAAGTGAAGTGACAGCCCAGATCCCCTAGTCCTACCCGCATCCTGTCCGTTTATATTTAATACACATCTGCTCCGTTGCCTGTTACCTCTGCCCTCTGTCGTGCAGATCTGTTCACCAGCCTCAGAGCACTTATACAGTCTCGTCTCCCCCTTCTCTTTTCTCTTCTCCCCTTGTTCATTTGCAACTCGACAAGACCCCTCAAGAAAGACTATCAATGGCCGACTCTACCCCCCAGAGCGGCGCCCCCGCCGTCGCCAAGACGTCCGGCGGCAACAACGCCTTCCACAACTTCCACAACGACTTCGCCCACGTCGTAGACCCCAACGAGCGCCGCCGTCTCGCCCTCGCCGAGATCGACAAGGCGCCCTTCGGCTGGTACCATGTGCGCGCCTGCGTCGTCGCGGGCGTGGGCTTCTTCACGGACTCGTACGACATCTTCGTCGTGTCCATGCTGACCATCATGCTGGGCATCGTCTACTTCCCCGACACCGGCAAGATGCCCACTAGTTCTGATAACGCCATCAAGCTGTCCACCTCGGCCGGTACTGTCATTGGCCAGCTCGGTTTCGGTATGCTGGCTGATATCGTTGGCCGAAAGCGCATGTATGGTATGGAGTTGTTGGTTATCATCTTTGCGACGCTTGCCCAGGCTCTTACCAGCGGCTCGCCTGCGTGCTCCATCATCGGCGTCGTCATCTTCTAGCGTGTGATCATGGGAGTGGGCATTGGAGGAGATTATCCTCTTTCTTCCATCATCACTTCCGAGTGCGTCTCTCCTTTCTCTGCTGCTGTGAGGTGACTATTGCTGACAGCATCTCTAGGTTCGCTACCACCAAATGGCGTGGTGCCATGATGGGCGCCGTCTTCGCCATGCAGGGCATCGGCCAGCTCGTCGCCGCTCTCGTCATGATGTTCCTGACCCTCGGCTTCAAGTCCCAGCTCGAGAAGGCCCCCGATGTCGACCAATGCACCGGGTCTTGCCAGGTCGCCGTCGACAAGATGTGGCGCACCCTGGTCGGCTTCGGCGCCGTTCCCGCCTGCATCGCTCTCTACTGTGAGTCCCCCAAACTCCTAATTAGTCGTGATCTAAGCCCCTTGGCATTGCTTGGCGGTCTTGGCAATCGTCGCTTGCTCGCGTGACCTGGCACTAATACCTCGACCCAGACCGTCTGACCATCCCCGAGACCCCCCGCTACACCTTCGACGTCGCCCGCGATGTCGAAAAGGCCGACGAGGATGTCAAGGCCTACGTCGCTGGAAAGCACGAGGGAAACACTGACGATGTCGTCCGCGCCGAGGCCCAGAAGGTCGCCCGCCAGGATCTCCAGGTCCCCAAGGCCAGCTGGCGCGACTTCTGCCGCCACTACGGCAAGCTCAAGAACTTCAAGCTCCTCCTCGGAACGGCTGGCTCATGGTTTTGTCTCGATGTGGCCTTTTATGGTCTTTCTTTGAATAACGGTACCATTCTCAAGGTTATTGGGTACTCTACCAAGGATGCCAACAACGTTTACGAGTTCCTGCACAACACCGCGGTCGGCAACATCATCATTGTCCTCGCCGGTGCCGTTCCCGGATACTGGGTCTCGGTTGCTACTATTGATACGATTGGCCGCAAGCCTATTCAGCTGGGTGGTTTTGCTATCCTGACCATTCTCTTCATCGTCATGGGTTTCGGATACAAGCACATCTCCTCCAACGGCCTCCTTGCCATCTACGTTCTCGCTCAGTTCTTCTTCAACTTCGGTAAGCCCTTCGCCATACGCCCTTGAATCTTTGAACCATTATTAACCTTCTCAGGCCCCAACACCACCACCTTCATTGTCCCCGGTGAGGTCTTCCCTACTCGATACCGGTCCACCTCGCACGGTATCTCCGCCGCCTCCGGCAAGATCGGCTCCATCATCGGCCAGGGCGCCATCTCCATCCTCCGCACCCGCGGCGCCACCAAGGACAACGAGGCGCCCTGGATGGACCACGTCCTCGAGATCTACGCCCTCTTCATGCTCCTCGGCTGCTTCACCACTCTTCTCATCCCCGAGACGGCTCGCAAGACCCTCGAGGAGCTGAGCGGCGAGGACGACTACGCCAACCACGGCAGCGAGACCAGTGTCGCCGACGGCGATTCTGGCACTGCCAGGGCCGACAAGAACGTCTAAGTGAGACTGCCTTTGTTCCAACGGGCAACCTTCTGTCCTTGACAACCTAAATTCATATCATAAAAGGGGAGAATCTATTCTGTCACTAGTTCTTGCTTCGGACCATACCCAATACCAGAATGCAAGCTTTCTTATATACAATACATACTTAATTACGTTACTTTCCCGTATCATTGAGCTCCAAAACCCTATTCCGACAAGATATACTGAGAAAATTACTCATGACCCGAATCCTTCGGTACGCCAGTGCCAAGTCCCTCAAGCGTCTTTGTTTCCTCCGCCAAACACACCACCGACGAGACCACCAGCGGCCTTGATACCCTCGGTCGACTTCCCGGCAACTCCCTTCCCGCCCTCCACCAGAGTATTTCCAGCATCGTTGGCCACCCCGGCACCGGGCAGCTGGGAGGGTGCATAGCCACCCTTGTCGTCCTTGCCCTGTCGTTCGGTTCGGTTGAGTCCCTCTTTGGAAAACACGTCGCCGGCCGGTTG
Source organism: Neonectria magnoliae (assembly GCA_037954305.1). Classification (NCBI taxonomy): domain Eukaryota; kingdom Fungi; phylum Ascomycota; class Sordariomycetes; order Hypocreales; family Nectriaceae; genus Neonectria; species Neonectria magnoliae. Next base: position 130,302 of record JAZAVK010000095.1, on the reverse strand, counting down.
GAGCAGGCCGCCTTGGCCGACCTGTCCCGCTGCGAGGTTGTGTACGCCGTCTTGCAGAGTGTCGACTTGTTCGACGCCCGTTACTTTCGACTTGCCGAGGGTGTCTGTGTCGTGTTAGTTAAAGGCCGGTGCTAGGGAGTGGACGCTTGGAGGGACGGACCTTTCGTGGCGTAGCTAGCCTTGTTGTCTTTGGTGAACCATCGCAGATAGACGTCTTCAAGCCACGGAACCCAGTTCTCGTACTGCTGGTTGTAGGTTTTCTTCGCCCACTCCATGGTAACGCTGTTTTTCTCGATGCCCAAAGATGGTAGGTGCTGTGTATGATGGACAAAGAAGTGACTGAAGAAGTTCCCAAGTTCAGAGACACCAGGGATTTATACACAACATGGCATCACACGCCGAAACCTGCGTCAGCCACACCGGGCATCAGTGGATACGTCATTTTCAACCCGTATGTGGCACACAAGACGGTCCCGATAGGCCAGATGACGGCTTCAAGTGGTCATACCAAGTATGCGATCTTGATCTTGGTCTTTGTGGCGCGTTTCGGATCACTGCCAAAACCGGTTCTGGTCGCAAATCGCTGATCCACGTCATTCTCCGGGACGAGGTGGGGTACGCGGCCTTGAATATGTCACTCGTATTTTGAGCTTTAATGGACTTCAGGGAAGAGAAATAAATTCGCGAATACTCGTACTATATCGAGAGACTGAGTCTGTGCTGATGATAGTCTACGTGATGTTCTGCCACCCAGATGTCTGACTAGTGAATATGCACTCTCAAACAAGGCCCATCGAGACAAATCCAGCTTCCACACAAGGATCCAACGCCCACTCTCTCATGTATCTCGTCACTCCCAGGCTTCGCAGCCACAACCAGGACGTAGTGCTTCCGCGTGGCCACGTTGGGTGCAACCTCCGACTTCTGGCTGCCGATGACCACGCATTTCATGGCTCGCCCAGCGGGAGCAACCAACTTGTCATAGACGATTTCTTTGTCTGCCAAGGCCACGTCAAAGTCTCTCGCCCTGCCCGCCAGATAAATCCTGGTGTCCGAGTCGCCTGTGTGCCACGAAGAGCTGGATGTGTCGTTCGCAGTCCACGGTGAACGGATCTGGTCTTCGTCTTCCCACTGTACGCCCGAAAATGGCAGATCCATGAATGTAATGCCGCCTTCGTATGCCATCCACGACCACGACGGCATGCGGTATTGCCGCTGCGACGGGAACTCGATCTCCTTCATCGGCTTTTGGTCCATGCCGGTGTCTCGCTGCCACAAGAGACTCCTCCCGAAATAGCGCTCGAATATGCCATATCCCCCCTGTTCGCCGAAAGCCCGGATGAGCCTCTGCTCTAGACCGGCAATGGCGATAGGCCGGTCGTAAGCTTTGGTGAACTGCAGTGTCGAGTACTGTTTGTAGAGAGACTCGTAGAGACGGATCTGGCCACCTTTCGTCGAGTTGGTCGCAACTCGTGGAAAGTCCGGGTCGCCAAGGAACGCTGCCTTATTGCTGGTCGATGTGTCAATTTATCATCAGATATGAACGTCGAAAACAAAAGAAGAACTTACTTCGTCATCTTGGTGAGAGTTTCGCACCGAACGCCATTTCCGCATTCCCAATATGTTTGCCTCTCAGCGAAATAGATCGTCCGTCGCGCAAGGGCTCGTTCCTGCAACACCCAGCCTCGCTTGTTCAAAGGCCCATCAATCACATCTTTTTGGAAGTCATCGATATCCTCACAGACGTAAAAGGGGTTTCCCAACATCTTTTCAAACTTGACAACCTTTCGGTCCGGTCGTTTGTTCAAAAATCCTGCTGAAGTGCCCTTGGCTCGACTCGCAGCAATAACACAGTATGCTGAGCTAAAGACCGTTTCCATGTGTTTCGCCTCTTCTTTAAAGTCGCCGTCGTTGCCCTGGATAATGCAGATGGAGTCGATCCAAAGGTAGCGAATGTCAAGCTCTCGAGTGACCTTGACAGCGTCTTTGAAAGTAGCTGGAAGCTCGGCAAAGGCAATGCCGTTCTTGATTCGACTGTGGATGTTCTTGCTGGTGGAGGAGAAGTGATCGTGGTATTTCACATCTCCCCACGGATGCGACAATGCGACATACTTTACTATTTCTTCCGGCTGCCCCTCCCACAGCTCAGTGCTACAGACAAACACCCGGTTGGAGTTCTCCTTGTCGACGTCAATCAGTCTAGTGGGCATTCTTGTAGGTCTAGGCCGTGAACCTTGCAAGGAGCATTCGGCGTGCGTGTCGCAGTCTTGGACCCATTGACGGAGAATCTCGAAGAAAGGACGACTCTCTATCGAAGGGAGTTTTGGAAGCCCAATCTGGATATCTTCAGTAGGGCCACTCAAACCCAGCCCTTCATCTGAATACTGTTAGTGTTCGGAAGACATATCACGACGGCATCTGCGCGTACCAGTATTCTGGCAAATCGATAACCCTCGAGTATCGTTTAGGTTCGTTGTCAGACTTGATCTAACTCTGCGAACTTCAATGGTTGTAGACTGGCTTGTGCCGGATCGCTCAAGGATAAAAGTGTCGATGAAGAGTTGGCAAAATTCACAAGCCTGTGCTTTCAACTCCAGGTCATGCAAACTGTCTTCGATGACAAAGTCGGCTGCCCAGAAGTCGAGCCGCTGACAGCGATCACACAACGCCGAAGACTGTCGAGTCAAAGCACTCGAAGACTCGATCTTTAGATGGCCGAGCAAACCAAGAGCGAAGGCGTTGTCGTCTAGGAAATCCCAATTCTCATTCAACTATAGTCCTTCAGCTACCGTACAGAGTTTCGTGAAATACATAAATGCATACAGGCTGAAAATGTTATTGTGTCAGCCGCCTCGTTTTCTTCTCCGCGGAATTATCAACTTAGGCCTACCGCCTATTCAAGTGTTAACAGAGTCAATTGCGCATCCTTTCCTTCAACGTACATGCTGGTAGTGCCGTTAGCAGGGTATTCGTTTGTGAAATAAAGTGAAGAACTCACTCTCTAGAAGTCCCAAATCGCCATTTCCATTAGCAAATACCCCTCGCAGACTCATTTAACTCTTCTTACATACTGTCACATGAATTAGTACGTGTTCTGTGTAGTCCACGGGTTGGATTAGCCCACAGTCTTGAGAGCAAACAGATACCAAATCAGTGATTGTTGCAAGTACGCTTCAGCGAGATGGACGCACATTCTATAGCAAGACGATACTGGTTAGCACATATGATTATCACGGGCCCCCCTTGACTTCAACCTACCTGTTGTTGAGACGTTGCCATTCGGGCTGTGGGGATTGCTAGATGGTTGCCAGTTTGCTTGCTCGGCGTAGGAGGATTCACATTTATCCGATTCGGCCTGGCGAATAAGTAGCTCTCTTTGTTCATTGCGTTCTTCCAGATACGGTCCAGTTCGTGCTTCAGAGTGGCGGCGTCAGCGCGGCACCGGGAAGGGTCGGTGTTCTTTTCCGGTAGGGCAACTACGAGAAGCTTGTCCCGAACCAGTTCGAGTAGGTCTCTGGTCGCAGTGGCCATGGAATGATTGCACTCGGGGTCCTGTTTTAGTATCTGATCGATCCAGTCTCTGCAGGTTTTGCTGACTTCGGCAACGGGTGGGTTGTCCGAAGTGGTGGTGAAGTAGAGAGTGTCTCTTGCGTTCTTCACCTGTTCGTTCTGCTTCAATAACATCTGGAGCACGTCATGGCAATACAGTAGCCAGGTCATCGATTCAAGAACGATACAGCCCATGGACCATATATCGTACCGTCGGGATCGTGGTTGCATCTTCTTGGTAACGACCTCGGGTGCTTCGTAGTGTAGTGTCGTGTGCTTCGTATCGGTCTGCTCGAACCTAGCATTCGTCGCGTAATCGTGCTGCTTGGCCAACCCCAGATCAGCAATTTTGAGAATTCCCAACCATTCCGCCCCCCCACTAAAGATGAGAATGTTGTCGGGCTTCAGGTCGCCATGACGCCAATGCTTTTCCTCGGCAGAACCTTCTGAGCCCAAGTCACTGTCGGAACCTTCATCGCCACCGCCGTTGGGTGGGTTGGGTGAATCCGCGTTGGTGATGTTGATCTGGACACCGTTCTCTTTGTCGACCTTGCTGGCCTCTCTCCTGTCCCGCGTGTTGGATTTTGTGACCATAGCCGTCTTCGTTCTACGGTTAGTCGCGTGTAGTGCGCAGAGAGCTCCAGCCAGGCCACGGAATTGCTCCAAGAGACAAAACAGCCGTTCTCCATCAAGAGTCTTATGAATGTTGGGATTGCGCTGCCAGACGTCTCGGAGACTTCCCTTGTCAGCCCATTCGAAGACGATGATGTGTTTGATCCCCAACTTCAAGGCAGCGATGCGGTGTATCAGATGTTGGTGACGGAGGTCGCTGATTTTGTCGAGAGCCTCGACCTCACGCTTCCAGGCCCTTTCGACATTGTATCCGGATTCCAAGTTGTTCTTCAATTCCTTGATAGCAACCCGGACGATGTGTTTACCCTTTTTAAATAGTGAGAAAAAATGTCTTCCACGCCGGTTGGGTCGGGAATTCACCTGCTTGATCTTGTCTTGATGGTCGGCTCGAAGCTCGGCCTCGCTCACCTCACTGAAGTGGCCTCCCTTCCCTTCCCTATTCACTTTTGTGAAGGGCAGTATGGAATGTTTATCGAGGATTTGTTTGGGTTGGCTTTCTCTGAATACTGGAGAAGCGAAGTGCCACTGTTGCTCGTAGAAGACCGAAATGTCGAAACGGTCCCAGTCGTGAAAAGCGTCCAGAGAAGTATCATGGCTGCATTGCACATCCTCGACTTCTTCCTCCATCACCTCGACACATTTCTTGTCCTTTGTTATGTCGTCGATGGGGAATCGCTTATCGCTCAGACCGCAATGTCGGAAATCTTTTACGATGCCGAGCAAGCTTTTGAGGTCGTTGTGGCAGTAGACAAGCGTCAAAAAGACCCTTCTCGCTTCACGGCACACAAACCTGATCAAGTCTGACGAGGCTGCAGGCATCAACTCTTTGACCTTTTCTTCAGTTACTAATCGAGATATTGAGCTCTCCGGCAGAAACCTTTCAGGGCGGCTTCCATAGTCGCTTATGACCTGCGCGCGATGGATAGTTCCCTTGAAGCTTTTGAGTGGGCATGTAGATTTGGCTGCTTTGCGATTCGACATTGCTCTGAGAAATGGGTTCAACGTGAGGCAATTCGGCATAAGGCTTGAGTACTGAAGATGAATGTTGAAGTCATGAGATTGAGTGAAGTTGCTGAAATTAGTGGAAGATGCACAACCGACTTGGTTCCCACGTGAGGGTTTAAATCCATGTCCCGTCCTCTTTGCGGGAGGCCGCCTCATATTGCTCAATTGGCGACGTGGGTTTCAATGGGTGTGATACCACGCTGGTTCGGCAAGGCAAACTGCAGCCTGGTGCAAAAAGGCAACCATCCATTGGAGGTGGTTGTGGTGAGAGTAGCAATAGTCGACGCAACCACTTAACCCGCAGCTTACTTGGTTGTCTGCTGACTGCAGCGGGACAATGGATGAAGTGACTCCTTGCGGACGGCCAACAGTATTTTAACCCTAGATCGGTCGTGTCGTCTGATGATTCGAGGCCGAAGGCCGACGCTGCGTAGGCTGAGCCACGCAGCCGAAATCGATTCGAGGAGCGGGGTAGACCGGAACAACTGGTTAACAGTGAGTGTAGATGACTGCATGATGCAGCTTGTATTCTCAGTGATATGGTATAGGTACAGAGGCGTTTGTGGGAGGAGAGGTGACGTGATGCAGAGCCTCAATGAAGATATGTCCTTCTTTCATTCTGAGTCGTAACCCGTGACGATGACTCTGGGGGAATTTCGTAGTTCGGCACAGTTGAATTGATAATCTATTACCAGGATTATTCCTCCGCTGAAGAGTTCATGGGATGAATGACGCCAGTCCAGTGCAGCAATGCAGCAATGCCTTGCTTAAAGTGAGCCATTTAAGCGCATTGCAAAGTACGAACCGTCGACAAGGCTCCAGAATGGTACGCATGAACCTATCTGTCACGAAATAAGTCCTCCATGCAGCTGATGCCCAAAAGATAAGCCGTAGTTGTTGGGCTGGCTCCCTCCCTTTTCCCATTGGAAATGGGCCATTTCTTAGCCACACCAGACAGGGGTTGTGTCCGGGCAGAATTCTGCCTTGGCCATGCATGTTACCCTCCAGGAACAACTCAGGCAAGCCAAGTCCCCTGGTTGATTACTGGGTAAATACGTCACTCGGGGATTTGAGGCAGACACTGGCGTCCGCGTGGTCCGCAAATGAGAAACTCTTGGCTCTGGTAAGCCGCAAATCGCCGTGGTTCGCATCGGCGCCAGGAACCGTTACCTTTCCTCGAAAGACTTTAAGTCGCGCAGGGCTGAGATCCATCTTTCACAAAGCTGTTCCTGATGGATAATTCGTCAGTTTGCTGTTTACCCATTCTGCAATCATGTCGCTCTACCAGGAGCTCACTGATTTTCTGTTGAAAGGTGCCTTGGGAGACCAACTCTTTCTACCGCTGAGCACATTAGACAAGTTTACGAAAGACACCATCACTACACAGCTGTCACCCTGGACTCGATTTTTCTGCCGAAACCTAGCCGATAAGGTGCTTCTCCAGGCAAGGAAAATATTCACAATCCTCGTGCTTATAGGTAAACAAGACACCTTAAGGGTCATACTCCAAGACGGTCTCAAAGATGGGGATCTTCCGCTTTCCCTCCACAACGATGGCTCTGGTCACACGCTTGTATCCGGGAATCACAAACTGTTCAAGTCTTTTTCCACCTGGAATGAGGTTAGAGTTAGAGACTTCCTCGACAAGCAGTGGCTCGTCCTTGCGCCGGTGTTTGACAGATCGGGCCAGCGCATTGAGCTAAACACCAAATGCGCGCTGCCCATTTTAAACAGCGAGTATGTGGCGGGGGAAAATGCGTGCGTGGTTTACAGAGGCATCGTTCCTCCTCGCCATCACACGGGTTTCAAGGTAAGCGCTGTCCCCTTTATGACATTTAGCAGTACTAACTAGAATCGAAGGAGGACAAAGTTGAAGTTGCCATCAAGGAGTTTCGCATCAAAGCCAGCTTCGACAAAGAGGAGGAAAACCTGCTGAAGATCCAGAATCTCGAACACAAGCACCTCATCAAGATCATCGCCACCTGCAACCGGGAGCCATCCTACTATATCATTTTCCCCTGGGCAGATGGCGGGAATCTCAGGGAATTCTGGCAGCACCGAAACTCCCATCGAACTCCGGATCTCATCTTGTGGTCGTTACAACAGATGTTCGGTCTTGCCGACGGTCTCAAAGCTCTACACGATGAAAACTGCCGCCACGGTGATCTCAAACCCGAGAATATCCTCCACTTCAAGCAAAATGAGGATCCCAACGATAGACAAGGAGTATTGGTCATCGCAGATGTTGGCGTATCCAAGTTTCACAAGGAAGTCACCAGGCTAAGGAATCTACCGACAAACACAAAGGCAACCACGCCTTCATCCCGACGTCAAGGAGCCGAGGTCTCGCGTGTACGACACATGGTCGATGGGCTGCATTTATCTAGAGTGGATCATATGGCTCCTGTACGGCCTGGACGCTGTTCAAAGGTTCCGAAAAGCCAGGACGTCCGACGATCCCATGATAGCAGCTGGCAGTTTCTATATACACACTCCCAAAGGGACTCTCCCGGTTCACCCCAAGGTTTCCGAAGCGGTTCGTGCCCTCACGGAGGATCCAATGTGTCGGGAAGGCACTGCTTTGGGAGACCTCGTTGGATTTATTGCCGAGGATCTTCTGGTCGATCCGGACAGTCGCGGAAACGCTGCCAAGCTTTCCGATCAGCTGGAAACGATCGTGCACGATGCCCTGCAGAGACCTTCATACTTGGCCAACCGAGTCGATCGACCCCGGGATATTCCCAAGTTCTTTAGGACGCCTTGAGGTTGGAGAGACTTGTGACTCCGCACCGTCCACGAGCCGGCCTTTCGACGAGGAGTTGCCTGCGAAACCAATCAAGCTGGTGAACAGTGTACGTCAACTGTTCGCCACCATGATCTCGACGTTACGTTGCTTAGTCTTAGTGGTAGTGGTACAGCCGCCTAAGGGGCTTGAATCTCGCATCGAGCTTCTGTGGAGGAAACGCTCGTCGATGCTATCGACGGCCACACTCGTTGTCAGCTAGGTCAGCCTTCTAGCAATGGCGTTTGCCAAGTCAAACTGTCATTTCATTAGTATTGTGAGTTATGCTTCACGCCTTGGATGGATGAGGCATGTTCTAACCTCAAGACATCATTCAGTACCGGTATCTTTGCGGGCGCCAACACCTTTCTAGGGCCCATGACTTACACTTTTGCCCAATTTGCAAGCGGTTCAATCTGGGGAGGAACTCATCTTCTGTGCTTCCTCATGGCAAGGATTCTTATTACCATCAGGAGATCTGAACTAGAGGCAGACGGAAAGAGGTTCTGTAACTCGTTTGTAAAGGCCAACTTGTCCACCATTCGCCTTATCCACTATGTTGCCCTCGGAGCCTCTACTGCCACGAGAGGCAGAGTTAGATACTCATATTTAGTGTAGCGGTGAGCTCTGTCCTCGGGACACTAAAGCTTGCAACACACTCTGTACAGCCAGAATACGGCGCCAAGATCTGATCCTGGCAGATCTGATCCTTGCAAGCCGGAAAGTTTATACGAGCTTTGGAACTTTTGTTGTTTTTCCGTCCGAAGTCCGTAATTAGAATAGCGTACTTTAAGCTTAGGTAAATTATATGTAGAGCCCCAGTTTTCAAGTTAAAAACAGGTGTCAGGTATTCTAGGATTCCCCTCATTTTGTGCAACTCTCCTGGCACTGACGTGGCTCGCTTTCTCTGTTCCCTCTGCCACTGAACCACTTGAAAACAATTTCCAAGATTCTCTGTCTCTTTTAAGCCCTTTGACATACCATGGCAGGTAAGAAAGAAGCTTGCTAGGCTATCCCACGACATGGCTCTGACTAACGTTCTACCTCTAGGAATAATCTCGAAGAAGATACCCCTTGGGCAGGTGACAAGGACTTTTAAGAGCCCAATTGCTCGGACCTGGGCGCTCTGGTCCTCTTTTGGAGCCGCTCATCTTTACATTGCGGGATGTGACGCCGTCGAACTGCAAGGCTTCGGAGTTGGATCCGTCCGTGTCCTTTCGATTTACGGCGGCAAAGTCCAGGAGACTTTGGCCTACGTCGACCCCAAAGTCCACACCTTTGGGTATTCGATCGCCAACTCGCCCGGACTTCCAGTCGTCAATCCGTTTGGCCAGATCCAACTGCGAGAACTGGGCAAATCCGAAACACAGATTACCTGGACGGGATTTGCCGACAGTGTGACACCGGGGGCGGAGAATTCCATGAAAGAACAGTTGGCTAAATTGTATAATGATTCCATCGACAAGGCCCGCAAGACCTTGGAGGCTCCTTCAGAGTAAATTCTCCGGCTTGGCATACTCATTTTGTTAAGTAGCACGTACAACCTATCAAACTATGATCCTGCCTCCAGCACGTTCAGTCGAACCTGAGACGACATGGAATGAGGTTTTGTAGTATCAAAATGAGATGGCGGGGGTATCAACATGTGCAGTTCAAACGCCTAGCACACCATTTTGAGATGCAGACCTTGATAGCTAGAGGGCGACTCATGTCTGCTCCTGTTACACTTGTAATGACCATGCAGAAGGTAATTGCGATGTGAACAGTACGAGTCTTGTTCCATTGATGGACTGATTAAGGATCTGGAAGCTGGCTTCTAGTTGGGGGCACCTTTATTGGCAATGGAGAAGCGAGTGCATGCAGGTGTTGGCATAAGTACCCGCTATTAATCCTTCGTGGGCCGGTACTTTCACGTGGAACTATCGATGACTGTGGAGCCCAAATGGTGTCCAAGTGTGAGACTGAGAGACGCAGGATGAAGATAGCTCGAGTAGTTCCCCTTGGTAGCCATCCCAATTACCACCATGCGAGAAGCCTAAGCACTGAGTGCTGCACAGTGAATCCCCGTTCTTCTTCAACTGATCTCACGAGCCCTGGCAATAGTCTTTTCCTTAGCAATAGTGTCGCAATCACCGCCCACGCTCTAAGCCACATTGGCATCTGCTGTTAGAGTGTAATGCATCCTCGTATACGTACACGGTACCTGAATCTGACTTTGCCACGTGGAGCGGTTCCTCTAAATTCACCGCAAGACTAATCGTTGGCGGCGTCCTTGATTTAGTTCGAAGGCGTAGAAGATATCGAAATAGAGAAATTAGTAGGCGACGGAGTCTCAGGTAGGCGCTTATTTTGCTGTCGGGTCAGAGGTTTGCGGACCTAATTCCTAAGACTATAAAGAAGTATTCGTTAATTAAGATATGGATGAAGTAAATCCTACGTAACGTTGTCTTATTTTGTAAGCGCTAAATCTTCCTGGCTTCCTTAAGAATCAAAGGAGGAAAAGAAACCTACCTTTTTTCTTCTTTTCTTCTTTTCTTCTTATCTCTTTTCTTCTTATCTCTTTTCTTCTTATCTCTTTTCTTCTTTTCTTCTTATCTCTTTTCTTCTTTTCTTCTTATCTCTTTTCTCTCTTTTCTCTCTTTTCTCTCTCTACTCTCTCTACTCTTTTTTCTCTTCTTATCTCTTCTTTCTCCTCGTTCCCTCCTTTCTCTATCTTATCACTATTCTCTTTTCTCTTTCTTATCTTTCCTCCTTCCTTATTCACTCTTATCACTATTCTCTTTTCTTTTTCTTATCTCTCCTCCCTCTCTCTAATTTCCCGTGCTAGTAACCCATTGTCCGAATTCCGGATCACGCTTGATATTCCCTATCTTCTTACTATTTTCTTATCACTTTCCTTTTCCATAACCATGTTAGAATTAACCGCAGTGAGTAAGGCATAGAAATAAATAGATGCATCGCTAGAGTCAGCTACTTTAACGGTAATAATCACACTCTACAGCTTATCGCATTATTCTATCTACTCGTCTATAGCAGATTACCATGACAGACTTTATCCTCCAAGATGTCCAAGTCTTCACAGGCGAGACCTCTGTGCCCGTAGGGTATGTTGCCGTGCGAGATGGACTCATCTATGCCGTCGGACCAGGAGCTCCTCCAAGCAACCTCGCCCACATACCACGGTATTCGTTTCCAAACTACACCGTCCTTCCTGGGATGATCGACTGCCACGTGCATGCGTTTCTGGGCGACGACGGATGCATGAGCACGTCGCTGCAGTTCGGCATTACGACGGTGCTGGACATGCACAACGAGCCCGAGTTTGTGAAGCGGCTGAAGGCGCTGGCCGCAGACCCGGCCCACTACTCGACACACGCCGACTTCAAGACTTCGGGTCTGGCGGCGTCCATCGAGAACGGGTATCCGTACAAGCTGATCACCGACTTTGTCAAGGACCCTGAGGCCATCGCCGCATCCAAGACGTGGACGAAGCTCAAGGCCCCGGAGGAGGCGGACCAGTACGTCCAGGACCGTATTCAGCAGGGCTCCGACTACATCAAGCTGTTCCACGAGTCGGGCAAGACATGGGGTTGGGACCTGACCCTGCCCACGCAGGCGCTGCAGGAAGCCATCATCCAGGCTGCGCACCGCCGCAATCTCAAAACGGTTGCCCACGCCATGGCTATCGACGACACCCTGTCTGTTCTCAGAGCTGGCGTCGACGGCATGGCCCACACCTTCTGTGATGAGCCCATCACCGACGAGATTGTAGCCGCATACAAGAGAAACAACGCCTGGGTGTGTCCGACGCTGGCAGCTACGGGCAGCATGACCTCGGAAGGTCTCGGCAGCCAGACGGAAATCGCACGCGATAGCCGCGTCGCGGCCATTATCGGCGAGGAGGAAAGCGAGCGGCTTTGCTCATGCATGGGTACCTGTCACGGACGGGGCAAGCTGGAGTATGCTATTGATAGCGTCAAGGTGTTGCGAGCCGAAGGCATCGAGGTGGTCTGGTAAGTCTTCACACCAGCATTCTTTGAGTTTGGAAGCTAATACAGTATCAGTGGGAGTGACTCGGTTGGTCCCGGGAAACCCGGCGTTGGATGGGGAGCTTCGTATATCCACGAGCTTAACATGTTCGTCGAGGATGTGGGAATGACATCCGAGGAAGCGCTCAGGACGGCGACGAGCGTGCCGGCTAGGAGGTTTGGGTTCAAAGATCGTGGATTGCTCGAACCGGGACGGTTGGCTGATCTCGTCCTGGTCAAGGGCAACCCGGTTCAGGACATTGGCGACTTGATGAATATTGAGGGTATCTGGAGGAAGGGTGTGGTTTGTGAGCGGCACAAAGATGTGTTGCGTTCCAAGGAGGCCTAAAGTGCAAGAATGAATTTGATTTGTGAATAGAGTTGAATTTACTATTGCTTCAAATGCCTACTAGTCTCCCTTAATAAGCTTACACCCAGAAACAAGCCCAAATAAGGTGCTGGAAGTGTAAATGATTGCAATTCCCCCGACTCTAGCCCCCTCTTACCTAGGAGAAACGATTTGGCTGGAGGTTTTCGTGATTAGTGAAATGACATAAAAAAGTATGATTGTACGAATCGATAGAACTTGTAGTGCACCTACTATCCCTGAAGAGTCGACTTGAACATGTATAAGCAAAGTTTATGTGCCGTTTGATACATCCAGGCTCTACTGTCTAACACAATTCACTGTCTAACGCGATTCACTGTCTGACACAGATCCAATTCCATCATACGTCCAGTTGAACTTCATTCGCTCCATCATAACCTGGGGTGAGACCTTTGCAGCCGCAATCCTCGAATACTGCTGCACCTGCGAGGCCCGGGGACGTCGCAGCAGATCCCACTTGGCCAGAATCCTGGCAACGTCGTCTCGACTGGCTCCGGCATCAGCGAAAAGCCGCAGCCCTTCGGCATCCTCGAGTGCTTGGTTTGCCCCCTGGCCCTGGTATGGCACCATCGGGTGCGCGGCGTCGCCGATCAGGGCCACACGGCCCTTCACAAACGACGGGATGGGATCGGCGTCCCGGAGCTGGTACAACTTGACCGTGTCGAGTTTCCTGCTCAGAATACCTGGGTCAGTGGGGTTGGTCCAGCCAAGTAGAAGGGGAAAGGGGTTGCTAACTCCATGATAGCATAAAGCCAAGGGGGAAAGTCCTTGAAATGGCCCAGCATCTCCTTGAGATCCCCGTCCATTGTCCATGACTGCTCCGACTTCTGCTGCAGCAGCGTATCCGGGACGGCGCAGGCAAAGTTGAGCACCTCCAAGTTGCGGCAGGGGTAGATGACCACGTTGCGGTTGGAGCCGTCGTCGGCAACAAAGGACAAGAGAAAGGCGCCTTTTTCCGTACTGAGGGGCTCGGGTATGGCTTCGAGGAGCTGGTGCACCTCAGCCGTGGGCGCTGTGAACCTGTACAGCGACAGGTTGACGGGGACAGGGTCAAACTGGTTCAGCCCTACCACGGCTGACCGGGCTTTGGAGCGGACACCATCGGCTCCTACGTGTGTAAGCCGTTTAGGTCCAGCCAAGATTCAGGGTTGTATATACCAATAATGAGGTCAACTTGTGTAGTCGACCTGTCGGCGAACGTGACGATGCCGTGCTCTGCGTCGACCTCGTCCACGGCAGTCTGGTAAACAATCTCAACCGGTCGTCCAGGAATCTCCGGGCCACGGCCGACAGCCGCCTCGAGCAGCGCCGCGCGGAGATCCTGACGATGGACCATCCACCATTCCGAGCCAAAGGCCTTCTCGCAGTTCATCGGGCTCTCCCTCAGCAAGGTGCCGTGTTGGTCGTAGGACCGGAAGCCGCTGGACACGACGGGCTTGAGGATATCCCGCGAGAGGCCCAGCGTCTTGGCCATCTTGGAGCCGTTGGGGCCCAGCCCGACGGCCGCGCCCACCTCGGGAGCGTCCTCGGCGTTGCGCTCATAGACGGTGACTTGATGGTTGCCTTCACGGAAAACCCGCGCTGCGGCGAGGCCGCCGATGCCAGCGCCAATGATGGCTATGCGAAGGGAGGTGGGTTCACTCATCTTTGAGTCGAGAAGGGTCTGTCCTCACAGGGCTGCTCTGGGGCAATGAGTCGCTGCATATTTGAAGTTCGGTCGACACCAGTGCTCGGTCCCGGTCATGGCATGACCATTCGCAGTAGCTTCTCCAGCCTCCAGATAGCCTCATCTGCTACGGTCTATCTCGGCAGTTGGTTGATCTGTGGAGACAATCTAGCCCACCCCCTGATCGGACTTCGGCCGGAATCCGGAAAACCACTTCAAGGATATTAGCGCAGATAATTGCCGAAAAATCAAGGATCTGATGGCAGATCTGTCTTAGAATTACGAAAAGTCGGATCCGTTCTGCGAAAAGCTTGGACGCGGGGAGTTCCTGATGTCCGGGAGTCCCCCGTCGGAGAGTCATGTTTTCCGTAGTCAAATGGGGACACTGACTGGAATCCTCCTATTATGCCGGCTGTCTTAACAAACGTCAAGATATTACTGGACGCTAGCTAGAATGCCCTGTTGTGCGCTCGTTGAACACATACATCATCAAAACAGAGCAGACCCTTTCTCAGCACCAACTAGATAAACTTCGCTCGGCCCGGAACCTTTTCTCGATTACACTTCCTTACGGCGACTTTAACTTCGACATCACTTTTCGCTGTCATGGACGTCTTGCAAGGGTCCAGTCAGGCCTGGCCGTGGTACGTCCTCGCTGGTTTAGCGGCCGCATTTGCCTTCTACTACGCCTTACCCCGATCAGCCGAATATCCTGGTGTTGGCTTCCAAGTCAAAGACGCCAAGCAGCGGAAGGCACAGTACAGTTTCAATGCGCCCAAGCTACTGCAGGACGGATACGACCAGTTCAAGGACAAGATTTTCAGCGTCGACACGTCTCAAGGTGAGCACGTCCAGAATTTTATGGCGATAGTTGCAAAGCTGACACGAGGGCACGCGGTAGGAATCAAACTGGTCTTTCCTCATCAGTATGTCGAAGAAATCGCCAAAGATCCCGGTCTGAGCTTTCACAAGTCGCTAGATGAGGTGAGAAGCTAGATTGATGTCTTGCGTAGAAGCTTTACTGACTTAGACAGGATCTCCTTGTCGATTACACTTACATGGGAGGGATCAAGCCTTTTGCCCTATCCGCGTTTAAGAGGGAGGTCATCCCAAATCTAGGTAAGTTAACTCCGGAGCCGCATCTGCTCAGACGCCCTTACTCATCACATCGTGTGCCCTCAGGCAAATTCATCCCAAGCTTCTCTGAGCTGATCCAGGAATCCGTCCCCAGGTTCCTGGGCGAGGCGGAAGGTAAGCCAGTCTCCGCAGACGCCGAGCTCAGCGCGGTTCTAACCAGCCTTACAGAATGGACGCCTGTGAACATGTACCCCAAGATGCTCCGTCTGCTCGGCGTGCTGACGTCCCGCGTCATGGTCGACGAAGCCGCGCCTCACAACGAGACGTGGGTGACGCTGACAACGAAATACGTCGACTCCGCCATCCGCCACGCGCACGACCTCAAGTTCTGGCCGGCCTTTACGCGACCTTTTGTGCACCGCTTTCTGCCTCGCTACAAGGACATCCAGCAGCAGCTCGGCCAGGCTGGCGGCATTCTCATCAAGGCTATTGAGAGGTTCGACGAGCACGAGGCGACGGGCACCCCGGAGCCTCAGCCGACCAGTGTGCTCTACCACATGTCTCGCCTAACAAAGGGGACGTCCAGCTCAGTCATCGACATGCATCTGAAGGAGCAGATGAATCTAGCGGTGGGCGGAATTCACACCACGTCGTCGGTGTTGACGCAGACAATCTTCGAGATGGCGACGCATCCCGAGTACATCCCTGAGCTTCGACAGGAGGCATTGGACATGTTCCGCGCGACCGGGGGGGTTGCGACAAAGGCGTCCCTGTTTGAAATGCACAAGCTGGACAGTTTTATCCGGGAATCTCATCGTCTGAACTCGCCCAATCTGAGTAAGTTTCTCGAATGCGTCTGCGTGTAACCAACCAGCTGACAAGTTGCCGCAGCCACCCTTCAACGCCTTGCCACCCAGGACGTGACGCTCAAAGACGGCACCTTCATCCCCAAGGGCACCAAGCTCGAGTTTGCAACGTGCTCGATTCACCGCGACGGAGAGTTTTACGACGACGCGAGCAAGTTTGACGGCTTCCGGTTCTACCGGTTGCGAGAGGCAGACGCCAACGGCGAGGGCGGCAAGCATCGATACATCAGCGCGCGCAAGGACATGCTCGGCTGGGGCTACGGCAAGACGGCGTGCCCTGGACGATTCCTGGCCGACGTCGAGATCAAGCTGATCCTGTCTTTCCTGCTCCTGCACTACGACCTGAAGAACCCCGAGGGCCAGGGGCGACAGAAGCATATTCACTTTGAGAACCAGGTACGTATCCAGAAGCTGCGAGAAGCCTGCAGACTTGCTGATTGATGTTATCTAGGTCTTCCCCAGCGCTTCGGAGCCGGTGCTGGTCAAGGCAATCAAGATGGAGGATATTGGGGCCGACGGCCGAGTGGCGGCCCTGTAGGCATCAGTTAGCTGCCACCATCAGCTGGGCTAGCTCTGGAAACAGCACTGTGCAGATTCGGCTCCCAATAGTGACGCGCCTATTGGTTTATCTGGGTTATCTGGGGTTATCTGGGGTTAACTACTGTAGCTGGGGTTGACTTAGCAGGGGTTAGGAGGGTCAAAAGGGCGGGGAGGCACACACACACACACACGCACAAATCTCCTTATCTGACTGAGCAAGGCATCGTCTAAGTCGAGCCTATTGCCGATTGTTGATAGAGGGAGGTGTAATGGGTGCAGCCCTCCCTTCTTTCAATTGTAGACGCTCCCAGTTTTCCATAAATTCGGCAGAACAACAAGACACGGTTTTTTCTACCTTGTTAACCCATGTTTCTCGTCACAGCGATCGGCACGCAGAAAAGTCCGTCCACTTTAAGTGGTCTTTTACTACCTACTCTAGCCCAGAGTCCCCCCCATTTTCTTCTCTTTTTTCCATCTTTTTTCCTCTCTTTTTCTCTATCTTTCTCCATCCCCGCAGCGTTGATTGTCTTTTTCTCACCAACCTCTCTGAGGCGCTAGTGTACTAGTCTGGATTAGCACGACGACCTCGGAACGATGGCCTTACCGAAAAGTCGTGCTGTAAGTTTACACTAAGCTACGCGTACAGCGTCGCATCGCTTCGCATCGCGCTGACCGACCAATCTCCCAGTGCGACCTGTGCTTTCTCAAGAAAATTAAATGCGATCGCGAGGATCTTTGCTCCAACTGCGTGGCCGCGTCGGCGCCCTGTGTCCGTCGGCGCCCAAGGAGGAGGATAAGGCATACGGCACACAACAGGTCAGTTGTCTTCCTTTTCGGCTCCAGCCAAGCTTGTTTCTTACATTCGCTAGTCATCAACGAGACACCAGTGACACCACCTGGGAATCGACATCCAACTTGACCAGTACCTTGTCGTCCCAGACTAGAGAGAACACCGCTCCCACGTCTCTCGATGAGGTCCAGCCCAGGACCAGCGTGGGCCGTCCCTCTCAGGCGTCGGAGAGGCCCGGCTCGAGTCGTAATTCGACCGGAGCATCAGATCTCGAACGAGGCCACGGCGAGAGCTTCCCCGGAGAGCAGTTTCCCGCGACTACACAAGCCCTCCGGCATATCCAGCTCGAGCTCCAGTCGAACCAGGACATGGAAGGCGAGCGCCGCGAGATATTGAAACGCGCCTTGGCATTCGCAACGCAGGCCGCATCGCAACTTAGCCCTGCGGGTGGCAGCAGTCCCAGAGTAAACGATGACATCGTTTTCGACGAGGCGATGCATCCGTCGGCCTCCATGGTGCATAGCATCTTACGAGGTACACTAACACAATGCATCAGTGAGCAACTTCGTTGACTTGGATTACAGGTCCCACGAGAAGCACCGGGCTGTCCTTCTTCCTCGACATGGGCGCCATCATTTCCAAGGCCACCATGGAGAAGCAAGGCCTCGCGCTGCTTGACAACAGCATCGACTACGCAACTCGCCTGCACTACACGGTCAACGTCAACTTCGCGGCTTGGATGTACATTCAGGCCTCGAGCCACGGGTCGCTCAACGAGACGCTGAAGGCCCACCTCCACAAAGAACAGAGCCGCTACGATCGCAACATCCACGCTGCGCTGCGACGATTCGGCATCATGGACACCATCACCCAGTCATTGTTCCAGGCGCTGCTATCAGGGGTAAGTGCACCCCCAACAAGCCCCGTCGAGCGTCACTCTAACGCCCCCTGCGGGCCATGTTCATGCTCATCACCGGCAAGCTCGACAAGTGTTGGAACCTGATTGCCACCGTGTCCAAGGTGTGCATCGCCCTCGGCGGCCAACGCCTGGCTAATCTTGCCACGACCAGCAGTGACGAGTCGCTCGAGACTCGTTACAGCCTCTCGCTCTGCTACATGTTTGACAAAGCCCTCGCCATGAGCATGAATCGCGCCCCGTGTCTCCCGGACATGGAAATCAACGCCGAGCAGCTGGTGCCGACGACCCGGAGTAACCCCAATACTGCTCTGTATTATATCTTCCTGCAACTCGCGCAGGTGCAGGATCAGCTGCTCCGGGATATGCGCCACCAAGGGGACGCATCCCAGGACGTCTTGGAGCGGATGCAGAAAGTCCAGCAGACCATGTGGCGGATCCAAGACAAAATGCGACATGTAAGCGTGCATTCCTTGTTGGCGATAGTTGGCTCACAAAGAACCATCTACAGTTCCGCGCTCGATCTCCCCATTGCGACGAGCGTTTCCTGCAAGTGGAGTGGATTGGAGTAGATTTTGCCTATTACTCCATCATGACATTTGTCACTAACCTACATCCCTACTTGGGGGATGATCCCGGGCTCCAGGAGCAGCTCCTTGGATACGCGAGAAAATCCATCACATCGCTCAACGACATGCTGACCCAGGGGGTGACTCTTGACGACGCCCACACTTTCAAGATATCTGTGTCTTGGTACGTAGCTCCACAATCCTTGTCCCGATCCCGTTGCATCTATGAAACTTACGATTTTGGGCGACGTAGGCTCGTCCTCTTCTATCCTCTCCGCCCATTCTTCTTACTGTTCAGTCACGTTGTTGATAAGTCACACGTTCAAGACTTCCAGCTCCTCGCCGATGTCACATCGAGCCTGAAGCATTTCGCAGACGATGAATCGGACATCCTGCGGGTGCAGCGGCTCTTCGACGCTTTTGTCTCGCTGTGC
This sequence comes from Neonectria magnoliae, assembly GCA_037954305.1. NCBI lineage: Eukaryota > Fungi > Ascomycota > Sordariomycetes > Hypocreales > Nectriaceae > Neonectria > Neonectria magnoliae. Next base: position 111,059 of record JAZAVK010000095.1, on the reverse strand, counting down.
AAACCCCTTGTGCAGAGCGAGGCCAATGGAACGACGTCTGGGTCAGCGGCGCCCGCCGACGCGCCTTCGAGACCGCAGCGAGATGAGGTGATTCAGAACGACACCATCGACTGCGGGGATTCGTGGCACAGCAGAGCACTTTCAAGTCTTGATCAAGATCATGCTTCATGCTTTCAGTTTTCGATACTGCATCCCGGACAAGGCATGGACTTGGATGCGCTGGATGACAGGGACATGATGATGGATTTGTACAATACCCAACCATCACTAGGATGGCTCAACGGACTAGACATGCCTTGATATGAACTACGATCTATCGTCATACTGTCCATCAATCCAGGAACATGCCGCCAGAGACGTTAATGCTTGCTCCATTAACCCAACTGGCCCTGTCCTCGGCGAGGAACGCCACAGCATAGGCCACATCCTCTGGCAGACCAACCCAGCCATCGACGGGAGTCCTGGCGTCGAATATGTGCGTGATAAACCCTCCGCCGGTCCTCTGAAGTTCCCTGAGGAACTGCGGCGTCTTCACGATGCCCGGCGACACGGCGTTGACGGTGCAGCCAAACTTGGGCGGCAGCTCCTTGGCAAAGGACCGCGTCAGCGTCGCGATGGCTCCCTTGCTGGTCGCATAGGCCATCTGCTGCAGCTCCGGATCCGTAGCAACCGCCGACGTGATGTTGATGATCCGGCCGCCGCCGCCCTCGGACTTGGGCGGCAGATGCGGGAGCGCGGCCTTGGTGACGAGGAATGGGCCGCGGACGTTGGTGTTCATGGTGGCATCCCAAAGCTCGACGCCGGTTTCCTCAACCTTAGCCAGCTCCGCCTTGGCCGCATTGTTGACGAGGATGTCGATCTTGCCGAACTTGTCCACGGCCGCCTTGACCAGGGCCGCCGGCTCGTCTGTGGTCGAGAGGTCCGCTTGCACGGCGATCCAAGGCCCCGTCAGGCTATTGCCTATTTCTTCTGCGGCGCCTTTGAGCGACGGCCACGGGTAGTTCAGGACGACCGAGGCTCCCCGCGCGGACAGCTCCCGCGCGATGGCAGCGCCGATTCCAGAGCTTGAGCCGGTTACCAGGGCTACCTTGCCGCCGAGGGCGTTGGGCGCAGCGTCCTTGGGAGGGTTGGTGCGTACTCGGCTGGCGATGGCTTCCATTTTTTTTTTAAGGTGGTTGCTGCGTGTTGTGGGGGGCGGATTCAGAGTTGCGGGACTTCAATATGCTGTGGACAAGGAGGGAGGAACGGGACGTTGATGGAGGAGAGGACGTGTCTGTGACACCTTGACTCGAAGTCATAATGTGCCTTGTTATGTACTGTCTGTTGTCGTACCGTTGCAACACGGAATTCGGTCGGTGTGAATCAAGGCTAAACAATCTGAACCTTCTGGCTGCCGTGCATCGTAAACTAATTCCGGAAACCGCCATTCCCGTAAGTCTGTATCATAGAGCCTCTCGAATAGTCCCCATATCACTGCCGGATCTTAATCGTGGCCAACGGACGCTGCCGGATCTCGGATTTCGGCCGGCTTTGTAGAGGGTGTTTTCCGAAGCCACTTGGACATGATATCACATCACAAAGGCGGGTGTAACGATACTGCAGATCAAATTGTACTTAACCAAGTCAATACGTTGAAATGCGGCGTCGTCTCTGAGAAACCCAATAGCCTGCCCCAATCGTTATCCGAAAAAGAAAATGGCCAAGTCGTTCCATGAGCAATGCCAGGCCGAGACCAGCCCAAGCGCGTCTGGAGTAACAGGTCTGGCTGTGCTGGCTCTGGATAAATCTGGTAAGCACACGCAGCGGACATTGATAAGAAGAAGTCCTTCTAACTGGCTGTATTTGCTTGGTGCCAGGCAATCGGCTCATCGAGAAGTACTACGGGCGACGAGGAAGCATCATCGACGACCCTGTCACAGAAGACAGTGCGTTTTGGCTGTATTCCATCACCAAGACCATTTCTGCCGTTGCCCTGCTTCAATGCGTCGAACGCGGCAAGATCGGGCTGGACGATGAAGTCTACCATCTCCTTCCCGAGCTGAAAGACTTCCAAGTCATCGGGCATGGCCCTGACGGAAGCCAGACTTTGACTCCGCACAAGAAGAAGATAACGCTCCGCCACCTCCTCACTCACACCAGCGGAATCGGCGTCGACATCTTCGATCCCCGCCTGCAGGCATGGCGCATGTCCCGAGACGAGCACCCGCAGGCCTTCAGCGGGGACTCGAAGAAGGCCTACACCATCCCGCTGCTCTTCGAGCCGGGCGAGGGTTGGGCATACGGCGGCGGCGTGGAATGGGCCGGCATTCTCCTCGAGCGGTTGGAGAAGGTCAAGCTCGGCGAGTACCTCAAGGCCAACGTCTTTGATCCCCTGGGAATGACCAGCACCACCTTCCACCCGGACAGAGACCCCAACGTGGAGAAGCATCTCGTCGAGACCAGCACACGTATCTCGGATGGCACTTTGGTCCCCATGCAAGGGCCGTACCCAGCCGTCACCGAGGACGACAGCGCGGCCATGGGGCTTGTTTCCACACTCAACGACATGGCAAAACTGACTCTGGATCTCCTCCAGCCAGAGTCCAAACTCCTAAAGGCGGAATCCCTCACCGAGCTGTTCACACCGCAGTTTGAGCCAGACTCGGCACCTGCCCAGCTGCTAGCGTACGGGGCCGTAAGTCGAGCCCCCTAGTTCCATGAGTTTCCTATTATACAAGTGTCGGAACTAAATGATTGCCCAGATGATGTACGGTCGTCTCACTGCGGAACCATACGATCCACAAAAGGTATCCCAAGTACCTGGGGCTTACTTTGTTAAGAAAGATACCAGACAGCTCCCCGCAGGAACTCTGGTTATGACAGGAATTCCCAACCTGGTGTGGTTCTTGAATAGAGAGAAGGGCATTGGGGGCCTCTATGCCAGTGCCATTATGCCTCCAGATGACGCTAAGAGCGGCGAACTGATTGGGGCATTCTTGAGGGAGGTTTTCCAGTAACCAATTAAGAAAGACAATAAATGGGCATAATTGCGCACTCAAGTGAAACTAAGGAATGTCAGGCAAGGATTCAGCCAATAAAATGCATAGCTGTGCTCATTTGATCAACAACAAAAAAACAAAAAAACACGGGCGAACCCGGAACCAAGGCACCTCTTCAGAGGAAAACGGCGCTCTCCCATTAGGCGATCTCTCGTCCAAGACGGTACTGCCACTTCCTAACCAGGTGAAAACCAGCTGCTTGAGTGAGAAAAAAACGCTTCTATTATTAGTAACCCACCAAACATGCAATGGGCTAGATACGCGATTCATGTGGATTCGTCGATGTTGATATCTTGCCTATCCAATGTATCTTCCATACTGAGTAAACTCCTCATCCGCCTTCAACCTCTCCATATCCTCCTCCCTCAACGAAATACCAAGGCTGATTTCCCCGTCCGACCTCTTTGGCATTAAGTACATTAGGCACTCAAAGGGGTTGAACCGAGGCCGCCTCACTGACTTTGGCTTTCCGAGCCCAAAGTTGAAGTCGAAATCGTAACAGTCGACTTTGGCCCAAGAGCTCAACATGACATCCGCTGAAGGATTGACCTTGGCTGAGACGTTGAATATCGACTTATCGGGCGACCTGTCCATGACCGTTGCCAACCCTCGCGTGCGATAGAGCAAGCTCGAAGGCTCCAGCTCCGCGCGTAACTTCGATGCCACAACACCGAGTGGTTCGTCGACGAGTTGCTGAAGTGTGCTCCGGTTGTAGGTCATGTTTTGTACCAGACCTGGGTAGGCTTTGGGGGCTCCTACGAGACCTCGCACGTCAACTGCGCGGGAGAACGTGGTCACATCGGTGGGATTGAGGCGTGGGAGACGTGCTCGGGTGACGCACTGCCAGATCAAGGCACTGAGGGAATCGTCGGTGGAGACGAAGCCCTTGGACGCATCTACTGATTTGGACGCTTCGGCCTTCAATGCGGAGAGCGAGTTCGGGCTGAAGGAGAAGTATTCCCAGGTCGCTCTCGGGGGAGTTGGTGGCCGGCTAGATTTGGTGTCTGACGGCGACTGCTGTGCAGGCCTGGTGATCTGGTTATCAAGTTCGCTACCAGGCGTGTAGGTCTCATCTAGGAAAGGAATGACATTCTTGCGCGGGAGATTGCCGACGGTCAGCTCTTCCTCGGTGAAGAGTTCGTTCCCGCAGGCCTTGGAAAGCAGGCGGATGACTTCGCCCTGACCGGTCATGTCCATGGTGCCGTGCTGGCCGTTGATGGTGAGAATGAGGCCGCTGTCGATGTAATTTGCCTGCAGGAGCACGACGGGCTCTGGATCGGAAGGGTTGTAGCTTGGGCCACTGGGAAGCGTTGGCCGCGGCGCAATGACGTTCTCGTCGAGCATGCGCATGGGGAAATCCGCACTCTTCAGGCCATCCCAGGTTGGTGCTTCAGGGTCATCGCGAAGGTCTTTGATAACCAGGCGAGGCGTCTTATCCAGGGCCTTGATCTTGAAGATGCCCGAGCCGCCGTCGTCGGCAGGCTCGTTGACTACCTGGCCGGCCATCCAGGGAAAGCTCTCAGATAGCCGCTTGAGGCCATTTTCGAGGGTGGTGATGATGGCGGGATAGGCTGAGGGATCGGGGACAGGGAAGCAGAAGCATATTTGGGTGTAGATCCTCATGAGGGGTTGTTGGCCGAGGATGTCCAGCTCGACGTCTAGCACACTGTTGGTGGTGCTGGCTGTGGTTGCACACATGATGACGAGGTGTATTTCTGAATAGTTAGTTAGTTTGAGCAGAGCAGGAAGAAAGAGAGGAAGAGTGCTGAAAGAAAGGTCGTTTGGATGATTGATATAAAGCTTCAGGTTTCAAGGGTCTATATAGTTCCATGCGAGAAGGACGGCCCCGCCTTGCACCAGCCCTATCGTTTAGGCGCTACAGTGGAGCCTGTAGTTTCTCATGATGAGTCGAAGCTCATTTTTGCCTGTTTCGGCGTAGTATTGGGGGGAGGATCGGCAACCACAACGGAGAATGGGTAGATATTAGAAGGCCGAATATCTCGGGCACGTTCAACTTAACTTGCAACCCGAATTCTCAAGATGGGGGAGTAATACGACGCATACGTACCTGCACTGAGCCTAATTTATCTCATGTTCGGCGTTTGTTTCCACATCACCTTCCGTATTGCTAAGTCGCACACATAACACGCCTATAGTCGGAGGACGCTTTCCACCATTGAGGAGCTGTGAACTGCCATGATCCGGCAGGTATCAGCAAAGAGCGAATAGTTGGTGCCTAGAGAGTTTTCTGGGTTTGATTTGGGTACTGTGAAAGCGAACAAACAGAAAAGATCACATATACATCGAGTGGCCTTGTATTTTATACCTTCACCTCCATTCATTTACCAAGCCATATGTATTAGAGCGAGCATTTGCACAACCCCTTAATTAGCTTGACTTCAAGACACAAATCAACATGTTGCACTAGTTACTTCATCACTTATCGAGATAATCAACCGATTATCCATGTAGCCATTTCACCTGTCAGCAATCGAGCGGGCCCGCCTTCCGACGCGGCATTCGTTCCCGTTTCTGACTCATCATGCACCTCATCCTCCGAATTTCTGAACCTCGCAATCGTTAACATTCACAACATCTACAGAAATCTCAGTTGTCTTCACTGCACGCATCCGGATTTACGCCATGGCAGCTCCAAAGCTAGGATGGATTGGTGCGTTCCACATGGCCTGGATAACGATTCGCTAATTTCACTACTCAGGACTCGGGTCAATGGGCCTCCCCATGGCGACCAATCTCCAAAAGCACCTATCTCAAATCGGCGCTCCGCATCTGCAGTACTATAACCGTACCATGTCTCGTGGAGAGCGTCTTCAAAACCAAGGCGGCGTGCCGTCCACGTCGGTGAAGGATCTGGTCGCAAACACCGACATTGTATTCATGTCATTGAGCGACGACTCGGCTTTGAAATCCACTATAGACTCTGTTCTCGAAGCTGGAGATGCCCTCTCGGGGAAACTGGTTGTCGACACGTCTACCGTCCACCCCGACTCCTCAGCCAATGCTGAGAGCCGGCTTGCGGAAAAGGGCGCCAGGTTCATCGCGTCTCCGGTCTTTGGTGCAAGCCCCGTTGCTGCCCAAGGCCAGCTTCTGTGGATAGTGGCTGGGCCCGATGATGCGGTGCAGTCAATTACTCCGTTCTTGGTGGGCGTGATGGGTAGGGGAGTCATCCGCGTTGGCCAAGATGTTCGACAGTCCAGCATGATGAAAACAGCAGGGTGAGTCTGATCGAATTCTCAAAATGACAAAGCTAATGGGCTTCGTAGAAACTTCATCACGGCTGGGATGATGGAACTCGTCGCCGAAGCCCACGTCTTGGCTGAAAAGACCGGTCTAGGCAGCGAGAACCTTGAGGCCCTGATCGAACAACAATACGGCCCTCTCGCACTCTCCATGTCCAAGAGGCTTACGACCGGCGCCTACATGCCCGCCCGCGGTGAAAGGCCGTGGTCCGATTTGAACCTGGCGCTGAAAGACGTTGGGCACGGGATCAAGTGCGCTGATCAGGCTGGGTTGAAGCTGGAGGTTGCCGATGTGGCGTTGAAGCATCTCAAGGAGGCAAGCGAGTTTTCAGCTGCCGCAGGAAGGCCTCTGGATTCTTCTTCCATGTATGGTGTGTTGAGAACGCAGGCGGGGCTGCCTTTTGAAACCGATAGCGTGAAGAAGAGGGATGAAGAGAAAGAGCAGTAACTTAAGACCGTGACACATGTTTCGTCACATTATAGAACACTCAACAACGTCTCACAACGCTGCCTTTCCTCTTGACTCAAAGGGAAGCAAAAGAGCCATGATCCCCGCCGCAATGAATAACGCGCCGCTGGTATACACAGGAGCAGAAGTCTCCAAGTTGGCAAACATGGCAATTATAGGCTATGTTCGTTAGTAATCTTTGTCTGAATGCAAATATCCGAGTGCTTACCGCCATGATTCCAAATATGCGGTTGCACGTCGCAGCCAGCGCATTACCCGTCCCTCGCTGCGGCGTGGGAAATAGCTCTGGCGTGAATCCGTACAGAACCGCGTACATGATGTTGCTGAAGAAGCTAAAAGCGCAGTTCCACCCTAGGAGTGACTCGCTATCCAGAGCCGTCGTCGAGCAATAGAGAAACACGCCTGTCAGCGCCGTGCTCAGCGATAGTGTGCCTTTACGTCCCAGCCGCGGCACCTCAACAAGGTAACCGCCCAGCAGCGCCCCAGGAACACCGAGAACCGCAATGATGAGGCTGTTGCGATACGTCAGGTACGTGCTGCCGTCTCCAAAGTCGGCGCCTCTTGTCGCCTGGATATACGGCAGAAAGGCGTTGTATAGCGGGTATCCCAGGCCGATCAGAGCCCAGATGCCCATTATTAGCCCGGTGCTGAGACCGAGTGACCTCGTGGAGAAGAGAACGCGGATGTGGCTGAGGTCCAGTTTCTCGAGGTGTCTTTTTAGTGCTGCGGTGGCATCCGTCTGGGCAATGTATCCATCAGGTTCGCAGGCTTTCAGGTCGTCGATGGTGAGAAGGCTCGTTGTCCCGTTGCGCCTGGCCACTTTGTGAACAACCGCAACGGCCTCTTCGTCGCGGCCCTTGCCCATGAGGAACTTGGGCGACTCGTAGATGGTAAAGAAGCCGAAGCGGATGACGAACATGACGAGCGTGAGGCTACCGACGGCAATCACGAAATACCTCCAGCCCATGTTCTTCCCCCGCGTGCACGTCTCGTCCTGCTCGCAGGTCAGGTTTCCCAGCAGCGGCCACGCGATCAGCGTAGCGACGACCTGCGCGATGGCCCAGTCGACGGAGAGGATGGTAAGCAGGTACTGGTGCGTCGACGGCAAGAACTCGAGGAAGATGGCCGAGTCCACGGGCAAGTTCCCGCCGACGCCGAAGGACCAGAGCGCGGCGAAGACGCCCACGGCGGCGAAGTTTGGAGACGCCGCCGCGATCAGGCCCCAGACGGCCGTCAGCCCAAGCGTCAGGTTGAAGGCCAGCTTGCGCCCGAAGATGTCGCAGCCGAAACCCCAAAACATGGCGCCGCCGAGGAGGCCGATGTTCTGCGCCAGCGTCAGCAGCGGCGGGCGCGTGGGCGCGAACTCGTTGGCCACGGGGGTGAAGATGAGCGAGGTGACGATGGGCCACAGGTTGTCGCTGGCCCAGCCGAAGCCGATGACGACGAACAGTTCCCACTGGTACTTCCCCATGCCGATGTCCCGGATCTGGATCTGGTTAGAGACGGAGCCGGGGGTTGTGGCGCGGTGTTTGCACGTACGGCTCGGTTGAGGACCCTCGCCTTGGCTTCGTACACGGGGTCCAGGGCGCCCTTGGGGATGATGGCTTCATCGTAGAGGCCGGACGCGATGCTGTCCCGACGGCCATGGTGGGCGATGGGGCTATCGCTCTTGTGATCGGGGTCGACGCCCGAAGCAGGACGTGTGTGTGCCGAAGCCATTCGTCGGTATCGCGAGTATCAAGCAAGTCTCGGCGGAGTCCCAGACGCGCTTTCTCGGATGCTGCCGCCGCAACAGGAGATCAGCACATAAATACGGGGGATTGCAAAAACATCCCAAGGGCGGGGAACAGCCTATTGATCCCGGTTTCCCCACGCTTTAACTAACCACAGTACTCCGGAGTCGACCCCTTGTTTGCGTCCGCGTGGGGTGCGATGGTGCAATCCGCCGTGAACCCTTCGGCGTCGGTGATGATTGGATTCCCGCGTGTTTCTGGTGGCACGCGATCTGCAACGCTATGGGCCGGAGAGGCAACGGAGCCGACGGCCAAACCCGTCGAGTGCGTCATGACGGTGCGATGACTATTATACCGGGACTCCAGGGCGCGGAATCGTAAGTTGAGCCCGTGATCATGACTGTTCCGGCCACGTAAGTTAATCAGCCAATATGCAACTGTGGTTTCGCTTTGACAACCAAGGTTACGCTGCGCGGGTTTATTGCATGCACGACCGACGCTGCGCTGCGAAGGTTGGATCTGACAGGCCGGACGCCTCGAAGGATCGGTGGCGACAAGGTTAAGCGACAAGTCTAAACCCCACGCTGTGCGGAGTAACAATGTAGGAATACAAATCAGAACCCGACAATTACACATCCAGCACTCCGCAGGATCACATCCAGTCACTCTCTATGTTTTTATGTGCAGCTCGTTGTTCGGGAGAGGCTCGGTCAGCGCCCAGAGGATCCCTTCCTCCACGACCTTGTCCCAACGTCTCGACGCAGATATCTTCTCGTCGTACCCCCGAAACCCATGCGGGAGGCCGAGAAACAGGTTGACGTCCGTAGGCACTCTACACAGCATCAGCCACCATTCTCCGCAGAAGGAATGCGTATGTACTCACCCAGCCTCTGTCAACATCTTGGCGTACAGAAGAGCCTCGTCCCGCAGCGGATCCAATCCCACGATCCCGAACACCGTGGGTGGCATTCCCTTCACCTGCGCCGGCGACGCATTGCCGGGGTTCAGCTTGATGTCCCTGGCGTCGGGGTTCGTAACCTTCAACAAGTCCGAGAAGAATCGCAGGTCTGAAACGGACATCAGCGGCGCTTTCTCGTTCTGCTTGTACGAAGATATGGAATGGTGCTTCATCTTCTTCAATTGAGGCTCGTAGCAGTCGGGATACGCCAGGCACGGTATCATCAGCACCTGTCCCGCGATCGGCGGCCGCGCACCCGTTCCCCTCGCAATATGTCTTTGAAGAGTCAGCGACGCAGCAACCCACGCTCCCGCAGATATCCCGCCGATGATGACCTTTTCGGCGTCACCGGCAAACTCGTCCATGTTGTCGTGAGCCCACTCGAAGGCGTCCTCGGCGTCGTTCCACGGGACGGGATACGTGTGCTCCGGCGTGTGTCTGTAGTTGACGTTGAGCACGGCGACCCGAGACCCGCTGGCGACTCGGGCGCATATGGCGTCTTCGCCGTCCAGGGTCCCGAACATGAAGCCGCCGCCTTGCAAGTGGATGTACACGGGGAGACGGGTTTCGTCGCGGATGCTCACGGGCCGGTAACTGCGCGCCTCGATGAGGCTGCCGTCTCGGCTTGGGATGAGATGGTCACGAGTATGGACCCGCCGTGCTAGATGCCTCATTGCCGTTGCCGACTGAGCTTCCCGTTCGTGGTTTGTTATCCTCCGGAGCTCAGATAGCGACATTTCCTGCGTCGTTGGAGGCGGAAGGCTTGCCTGCAGAGCGAGCCACTCGTCGCTCGTCCCCGCATAGTGGGAAAAGTCACACATTTCGAGGTATCCAGGAACACCGCCAAAGGAGCTGATATCTTTGCCGTTCCTTGACGAGACGTCAGCCCAATGTTGCATTTGTCAGATTTGCAGCCGCGGATCGAGGGAACGAATGGAGGCTTCGGCTAACAGCGGTGGAGTAGCGATTCCGTTAGCCTGTTAGATTGCACCGAGTTTCTGACAATACCGATAGCGGGGACGGACCGAGGGCTGAAGCTACTGCAGGTGTATGAAGTTATATTTTCTTAATTCAGTGGTGGACTAGGTTTGATTTTTGAGTCGTTTATTGATTATCTTGCATGCAGATAACCTTTAATCAGGCTGCTGTACTCCGGCAACCTCTTCATATCGTATGAAAGGGCTCGCGAGTCGTATCTTGTTACACTCACTTTCCATAGAAGTAGTAAAATCAAAGGAAATTATTGTTGAAATTGATTCATTAGAAATAATCTAGAATGATCTGCCGTGAGGCTCATTGCTCTTGATTTTCATCCGCGGCCGTCACCACCAACCTCGTAAACGAGCACCGCATGAAACGCCTCCTTGATCCAGCACCCGTATGCATGTTGAAGCATTACTTGCAACCCACCTGAAATCATAGAAGGCCTCGTATCCGTCTACGAACTCCGGCGTCCGTACGGCTCAAATGGAAACACCACCGCGACACCCGCCATGGCAATAAAAAGAGCCGCGCAGATATACAACGGAGCCGGAGTATCGGTATCCGCTTCCGTCGCGACAATAGCCGAAACGATGCCCATCACCCGGTTACAAGCCACCGCGATACCATTGCCGGTGGCTCGATGGGCACTGGGGAGCACCTCGGGCGTGTATGCGTACAGCGTTCCGTAGTAGATGTTGATGAAGAATGCAATCAGACACGTAAACGCCGTGTCTTGCGCCGCTGTCTTCACGGCTGTATATGCAAAGAAGAAGGCCATGGTGATGAGCGCGCCGATGGCCATGGTGTACTTACGCCCAAGCTTCGTGTTGCACATGAAGCCTGCGACGATGGGCCCGGGGATGCCGCTGATGTTGGTCAGCGTGTAGTTGCGCCATGTCTCGAACACTGTCCGGTCAAAAACCCTGCCGTTGTTTGCCAGGTAAGTCCTAAAGAGGGTCAATATCTAGCATCGAAGAGTTGCAGCGAGTTCAGCCGAGTTAAAGAAAGCTCACGGTAAGAAAACGTAGAAGAGAGGGTACGCGAGCCCAATCAGTGTCCACGACAGGAAAATGAGTGTCGTCGATCTGGTCATCGACTTGTTGGAGAAGAGACCTCGAACATGGACCAGCGTCTCACCGACGGAGAAACGGTTCTTGCTATGGGCGGATTTGATCGTGCCGCATGCCTCGAGCTTCTCCAGCGTCAGCGAACAAGGGCGGTTATACTTGGTGGCCAGGTATTGCAGCGTCTCGAGCAACTGCGCCTCGTCGCCAACGCCCAAGAGATACTTTGGCGTCTCGCGCAGTCGCACAACCGTGATGCGAAGCACAGACATGACGAAGACAACAGCACCGCCGGTAAACATGACATATCGCCATCCCCAGTTATTCTCCCTCGTACACGACTCAACGTCAACACAATTCCACTTCTCCGGGACCATGAAGCCCCAGGCAATGAACCCCGTCACCGCCTGACCAACACCCCACCAGCACGCAAGCAGCGTCAGCAGCCACTGCTTGTTGCTGGGGAGGTACTCGAGGAAGACGGCCGTGTCCATGATGAGGTTGCCGCCGGCGCCGAAGCTGAGCAGGGAGACGAAGAAGCCGAGCGAGGCCCACGTGGGCATGGCGCCGGCGACGATGCAGCTCCCGGAGCAGATGAAGAGGGAGATGTTGAAGGCGTGCTTGCGGCCGATGATGTCGGCGCTCAAGCCCCAGAATAGGGCCCCGAGCAGCATGCCGACGTATGTGGCGATGGTCAGGCCGTTTGCGTAGCCGTTTGCGCCGAACTCGGTGAAGGCTTGTTTGGCGATGATGGATTGGAAGAGAGTGATCATTGAGTCCACCGCGTACCTACGATCATCAGTAATGCAAGACACAAGGCCGACCAATTAGAGGCTCAAGGTGCCGATTTCTCACCCAAAACCATTGAGAAAGAAGAGCTTTCCATGATAAGGAGTCCAGCCAATCTCGTCAATAGCCTAAAGCCCACAGTTAGACCAGTGACGTATCCAGGTTGAAGGTTGCATACATTGTTGACGAGATGCATCTTTTGATTCAGTGCTGCGTCAACATCCTGCAGGTCGAGAATATCCTGGCTCCCAGTAGCAATGGAGCCATCAGGACTGCCAGGGTCCAGATCCTCGCTGTCCGGCTGCAGCTGTGCTGGGTCCTTGACGGTTCTAGAAGCCATGTCTGTCTGTCTAAGCGCCTGATCCTGACGTTTCTGTCAGAAATCAAAAAGTGATCAAAGCAAGAAAATAAAATAAAAACACGAATGAAAGATTTTTATGTCCAGTCGACCAATGCTGATAGCGGAGACGGGGCCATAAAGAGTGATTATCGTGGACTTCAAATTGTGTACATGGCTACGGCGTCTGTGAGTGGTCAGCTAAGAAACGTGGGCGTGAGCCACAAGATGAGAGGCAGAACTATCACGCCAAAGTCACTTGGCAACAAAGCTTCTCTATCATACTAAGCCTTTAGAGGAAAATGCTTGGCTAGCGTTGGCGAGGAGTGACACGTGCTGAACAGTGAATCTAGTGCAACGTCGTAGAAGACGAGTTTAATGAAACATGTCCTTAAGGGCAGATTCCTATGAGTGCTTCCAGCGAGCTCTGAGTACCTCCTGAGATGTTTTCTAAACTACCCACCCGCAGATTAATCAGCAGTCAAGCTGTGATTCCTCATTATTCACATCCACTCATTGGTTACTCGATCCTACGAAAACAACCAACACAGCCGCATACGCCGCCGTACTAGCCAGCACATCCTTGCCCTCCCTTAGAAAATAGGCCATTAAGACTCCAAAGCTCGACACGAACGCCGTTGTCGAAATGAGCGAGCTGTACAGCTCGCTCTGCAGCGCCATCAACCACATGGGCCCAACGAGAAAGGCACCGCCCACGGCCGCGAGCAGCAAGCGCTCCTTGAACCCACGGACCCACGTCGTGGCAATGTTGTTGCCGCGGGTGCCGCAGATGGGCTCATAAGCCTGCTTGGGGTTGAGCGGGTCGATGTATTCCCAGGGCCTCAGCGAGGACTCGACGTTCTCCTTGATACCCTCGTCGTTGGCGAGCACCTTGTCGATGTTGCAGTTGAGCACGTAGTTGTCCACGGCGTATTCGCCCGTGGCCAGGAAGGGATCGCGCATCGACTCGCTGCGCTTCTCCATGTAGTCATGGTCCTGCAGAGCCTTGACTGTGGGTAACGGAGTGAGTAAATGGTTGTCAATGTGCAGGTTTAGAGAGAGTAGAGAAACCGCGTACTGTACTGCTCAAGCGTCCGCTCCCAGCCGGGCGACTCATGGCCGTCGAGACGCATCTTAGCGACGTGCCTCACCAGCTGACATTGCAACTTACGGATTCGCATCCGCTGCACCTCGGCGAAGCTGATGCGAAATCGCCTTCCGTCGCCGTTGGAGGAAGTCGACACGGGCCTCTCGCCATTAATCCCCAAGGCTTTGAGTGCGGCCTGGAGGTAGCCGTCCTCGGGATTCTGTATCTCGGTGATCAAGCTGCTGCGGTGATGGTATATGACCCATTCACCTGGCCGGCTGCGATCAAGGTCTTTCCCAGTTGATTCCGCGTCTTGGCCATGTCCGGCTGGTGGCGTTATGTCGCCAGGCTCCTCTAGAGAAGGAGAAGGAGGAGCTTCTCCGCTGCTTCGGCGAGACTTGACGCTGTCAATGCTTCCACGGCCTTGGTTCTGGTGGCCAGATACGGATTGCAGGTGCTCAGATGCATCGGTCGGAGCGCGGCTGCGTATGCTGCTGAGGGCATGGCTGTCTGCGCGACGGGACTCCGTAGATAAGCGGACATCGGAGAAACTGGGCGCGTGAGACCTGCCACAGGCAGACGTGTTGTCATCTTCCACCTCAGTAACTGGTGGGCGAAACGTGTTGTCAGAGACGACGGGGATTGTGTCAAGACGGCTGGGTTACTTGCCAGCCTCGGTTATCGGGGTGAGGCCGCCCTTCTTTTCGATGTCGTCGTCGAAATTCATGCTTTCGGATACAGTCTTTTTGAAAATTCATGAAGGAGTTCATCCTTCAATTGACGGGGAAGACGGTTACTGCAACGATCCCCCCTTTTAAATACGGTGCTCTTGGCATAGGCAGGCTGCAGCCTGGTCTGTCCGTGGGTCCGGCTGATTGGAGTATAAAGAATGTCATGTCTGGTCTCACTTGGCCCCCAACGTTCTTTATATGCAGCCAAAGGTAGCACAGTGCTGATGGGCTGGCTCTGAGCGTCTACTTCTGCCCCCGCTTGGCGGAGTTTCCGACGCCACGGCAGCCTCGTTGTGAAAAGCCGGCACATGGCTTCCTGTTATCACTATATAATGATTGTAAATCCCCCGCCGGAGTTCGGTTGCCCTTCGCTAGTCGTCAGCTGTCACCGATCACATACCCATAACGCAAAGAGTCAGCTCTCAACTCACCCAGACCTGCGCAGTATGCCCAACGCTTGTGTCCTGCGTCTGTACGTATACGTCTGCATCAACACGACGCCCCTGACGCTCGAGATCTCCTTCCCCAGGGGCCGGGAGAAGCTCGCCCAGCACTACCGGGACAGTATCCGGGGCGTCAAGCCGTTACCACAGGAGCACCAGAAGACGCTTTCGGTTGTCTCCGAGCTGCCGCCTTCGGCCAAGTCCATCGACACCGGCAAGGGCGTCCATAGCCTCGTCGTGCACTTCGACCACAAAGAGAATGCGGATGCATGGACCGACGCCATCTGCCAGCCCGTCAGGGACCACGAGCGCCAGGTCATAGTCAAGCAGTACTGGAAAGAAAACGAGCTGGAGGAGCTGGAGAGGAAGCTGGAGGAGCAGAAGCAGTCGAAGCCACCGGAAGTGTCGAGGAATCGGCGAGAAGTCCAGGACCGCGCGGGAACGCCGCCTAGAGGAGCGAGGGGGTCAAGCCGTCAACACAGAAGTTAGTAGAACAACAGGGTGGACATGTTAGTGACGGTCGATGTTTGTCTTGTTTGGGATGGGAATATTCACACCTAAATGCACCCACCACGAACAATTAAGTAGCTCTAACAATGGAATTGATTTTAGAGTCACGTGCAAGGAATGATCAAGGTGGTCCCTGTCTTCAATTCTTATACTAATGCACATACCTGCATCAATGTCTCACAGAGCCACCCGCTTAGCTGCCAGTAGTTGGACCTCAAGGTTCTCACATGGACCCATGTGTTAGTTAGCGTTTCAAGTATTTAAAGAGTCTCTTCGCTCTTTAAAGGCGTCAAAACTTGCTGCCTTTTCATCTCGATGCTCTCAGTATGAGACAGAATTGAGGTATTTAGCAGTCCGGCGACGTAGTCTTAAGGCTCGCCAATCGCTATCATCGCAATGCCGCGACCTCTGTTGCTTTTCTGAAGATCTCTTTCTTGCTAGAATCCCAGATGTTTCCTCCGAGTGGAATAAACGCCGTCAAGGTGGAAAGACGAAGTCATCTGCGATCCCACGACTTTGGATTTGGTGACGATGCCTTCATCCAACGACCTCACAGTTCCAACTCCCGAGGTGCCGAAAACCATGTCCGTGCTCGACCAACTGCCGTCTTCGGGTCTTTACATCCTCTCCCCCTGTCGGTGCGTCGGGGTAACTCGTCATTAGATCGACGACATGGATCAATCATCAACAAGACCCCGCTGTTCGTCGAGCCCCGCATCACACCGGCCAAACTGTCGGTAAAATCCAAGCGACGGAACAGTCTAACTCCAAGTTGAAAGGCTCCAACGCCCCCTCTTTGCTGACAACTCGTCCTGTCGTCAAAAACACCATCTGTGGGTATCTACACGCAAAATTCGCTTCCCAGAACATTCACATCGTCAACTCCATCCATCGCCACCATGTCTTCCACCGCCGCTCCCTTCCGCGCCGAGCACCTGGGCTCGCTGCTACGCCCGCAACAGCTCCTCGATGCCAGAGAGCTGATCCGCGAAAAGGGCGTCTCCCCCGAGGACGCAGGACTGCCCGAGATCGAGAATAAGGCCGTGGCCGACGTCGTCAAGCTGCAGCGCGACCTCGGCTTCAAGGCCGTCACCAGCGGCGAGTTCAACCGCACCCGCTTCTGGGGCCTCATGTGGGACGAGTTCCAGGGCGCCACGCGTCTCCAGGACGCCGACGCCAGCCTGTTCCGCCTGTATCACCCGGACGTCGTGAGCTTGATCGAGAAGGACCGCCAGGTCATGCCCGGCGAGTCGGTCATCGCCGGCGGTAAGCTGTCTCACAGCGCCGAGAAGTCCGTGTCCAACCTCCACGAGCTGCGGCTGGTTCAGCAAGCCGTGCCCAAGGAGGACTGGGGCGCCATCAAGCTCACCATGATTACTCCCGCGTGGTTTCACCAGCGGTACAGCCAGGGCAAGGCTTACACGCCCGAGGCCTACGCCAACGATGCCGAGTACTTCAAGGATGTTGCCAAGGTGTACCAGGCCGAGCTGGATCAGCTCTACAAGGCCGGTCTGCGCAACGTTCAGTTCGACGACCCCGGCATGGCCTGTAAGTGCTTCGTTAATGATTCGTTCAACGAAATGCTGACTGTCTAGACTTTTGCTCTCAAAAGTTTAGGGACGGCTGGGCTGCCGACTCCAACAACATTGGCTCCGTTGATGACCTTCTCGATGCCTACATCGCCCTGTACAACGACTCCATCTCCAAGTGCCCTCCGGACATGCACACCGGGATTCATCTTTGCCGTGGCAATTTTGTAAGTTCAGCCGACCTCATACGAATCCCCGTATCTAATGACGTAGATTGGCGGCCGCCATTTCGCCGAGGGCTCATACGACATCATCGCTGAGAAGCTGTTCAAGAACCTCAAGGTCAACACATTCTACCTCGAGTACGACAACGAGCGCTCCGGCGGCTTCGAGCCCCTGCAGCACCTGCCCAAGAACAAGTTCGTTGTAGTCGGCGTCATCAGCACCAAGCTTCCTCAGATCGAGGACAAGGAGGAGATGAAGAAGCGCGTGCTCAGCGCTGCCGAGTGGGTGGCCAAGGGAACCGGTGAGAGCCGAGAGGAGGCTCTTAAGAGGGTGTGCGTGAGCCCGCAGTGCGGCTTCAGCACTCACGAGACTGGATACCCCTTAGGGCTGGACGAGGAGAAGGCCAAGCTTTCTCTTGTCAGGGAGATTGCTGATGAGATCTGGGGCGAGCCTTGATTGTGGAAGCCGCAGGTTTTATAATGTCAAGTACGGATGAGTTGATTACTTTCGTTTAGGGGATAGGATTTTGAGTTGTTAATAAGTAGGAAAAATTGACTTTGTGAACCATAACAATTGGTGAGTTGCATCAAACCTGACGAGAACGTTAAAGCATCCAACTTTACTATTCGTCGAGATAAGAATAGTAGTCACGGTCAAGTTGGTTAACTACCCCGCATGTCAACCCAAAAGGATAGTTGAGATACCGCGCTGAGCTGTTATTCAGAATTGTCAAAAAGTGCAAAAAATAATTCAATAACCTGTGTTTGACAGGTGGCTGGATCTCTCCCGCCGGGAATTGAACCCGGGTCTCGAGCGTGACAAGCTCACATACTGACCACTATACTACGGAAGATGTCAGGCGTTTGGCGCCCGTGTAGGTGGATCATCTCCTTGTTGTGGTGGAACAGAATTATTGAGGCATATATTCGTAGTCAGCTGAGTGGAGTTGCTTGTCTCGTCTGTCAAACTCTAGCTCAATTGTATTACCTTGACTTTCAAGTTTATCTCTTAGCTAAGTAAGCTTTGGTCCAGAGATGATAAATATAGAAAAGTAAGCGCCGCTCTAACGAACTGTGGCCTTTACCAGGCAGTCGGTCCGTAACCTGCATGCTACAAGCTATTTAAACATAGAGAAAGCAGCGGGTTGTGGGTTAAGTAATTCCTCAACGAGTCAACGCATCGTTCAACACGCAGAATCCCCACGAACGTGTCATATCTTTCAATGCTCTCCATCAATCCTCATGCTCCTCCATCTCAACATCCGTAAAATCCGCCGGATCAAGCACCGGCTCCCCCCTCCCAAACGAATAAACCCCAAACATGACGCCCGTGAACGCACCTCCAACCGGCGGCGCAACTGTCAGGTCTTCCGCCTGCACATGCAATTGCAGCGACGTGCCCCCCGCCAGAATCGAAAGCCCGTACGAGCTCGGCGCCGCGTGGATTTCGAATTCGACGCGGTCGCCGACTGGGTCGATGTCCAGGACGCGGCTCAGCGTGGTAGGTCTGTTCACCTCACTTTCCACTTCGCCGGCTTCGCTGCGGATGATGTGTACTTCCGTCGCTTTGTTTCTCTTCCCTGGCTCGCGAAAGACGGCTTTTCGCGCGAGGTTGCCGTCGTCGTCGGCTGCGGCGACGATGCCTACCGTTGCGTAGGAGAACTGGTTCCACCAGACCACGACGCCGGCTTCATAACCGCGAGAACTAGGATTGAAATCCATCTTCGCGGAGAATCGCTGGTTGTGCGACGTCTGCTTCCTCAAGAGCATGGCGGGAGCTTCGGGGCTGGAGAGGTCGTAGCAGTTTCCAAACAGGCGCAAGAAGCCAGGTCTTTCTGTTAGACTGAAGGACTGTTTTAGAGGGGTGTCTGAGCGTGTTAGCAATTTCCTAAATCTTCTTAAATTCAAGGCTCCTCACTCTTTTGGTACCACCCTAGTTCAAGAGATTCTTTGGATAAATCAGCTCGCCAAACTTGCGGACTGGGCTTCGCCACAAAGGCCAAAGACGGCCTTCCTGTAGTCTCCAGGGTAATGTTCTTTCCCCCATTGAACACCGGCCAGTTGTCGTGCCACTCAACCGTCACTAAGAATGTTTCACGGCCTAGCAATGTCAGCTTAGCACAGAACATCAGAAGCCAACGTGCGTACCAAGTTGCGGTTCCAAGAAAACTCCCGCGTGTTTCACGGGTCGAACACCAAGGAAGACAGCCCACCACTGCCCATCCCCATCCTCAAAAACATCGGCATGGCCGGTCCGCTGAACCTCTTCGTCAGGACCATTATACCAAAGCGGCTTCCCCTGGTTTTCCCAGGGACCATACGGGCCTTGATGACTTCGGAGCACCCATTCCTGGTGTCCGGCTTCGGTGCCTCCCTCGGCAGTAAAGAGGTAGTAGTAGTCTCCGCGTTTGATAATGTGCGAGCCTTCTGCGAGTCCCCCCGGAGACTGACGGATTACTCGAGGTGCGGTGAGCGTTCTTCCGGTTGGTATGTCGATTTCTGAGATGTGAATGGCGAAATCTTTGACTTTGGAGTCTGGAGAGCGCCATGCTAGTCTCATGGTTGTCGAGAGATAGGCCTTTCCATCATCGTCCCAAAATAGCTAAGAAGCGTGAGTCATAGAAGCTAATTAAAAATGGATATCTTACGTCTTGGTCGAATCCAGGGTTGTCAAAGTACACTGGGTCAGACCATGCATTCTCATCCCAGATATTGTCCGTCCAGACATAAAATCCACGAGGAAAGATGCGCTCCTGTTCATTCTGTCAGTCATTATAACATGTAGGAATTTAAAGCCCACATCAATAGTAGGTCTATATCTCTGGAAAAGACCATTCGCTAGATACCACCGCTTCTCCTGCGGTCGATATCTCAACGTACTGGCCCAGCTTCCGGCCCCAGGCTCCACGGTGCGCATCTCAATCTGGCTGCGTCGCGTCAGGGCATGGCCGATGAGTTTCCAGTCGACCAGGTTGGTGGAGGTGTAGATTGCGCATCCTGGAAATAGCTCGAACGTCGATGTGCTGAGGAAATAGGTCGTAGGGGCTGTGTCGGACGCGGGCACGACGCAGACGGTTGGGTCGGGGTTGAAGCCCCGGATTACCGGGTTCCTGAAAGTCACAGTGGAGGTTTCGGTCGTCATACTGACAAAATTATTTTGAATAAATTATGGCAGCAAATTATGGGAGTCTCGGCTGAAAGGTGGTTTGTCGTTCGTTTTATGCTTCGATTCAGTTGTCTGTACGAGTCCCGGCCGAGAGCAGTTCACTCAGCCGAGCGGGGTTGACGGGATGTTTTTCCATCAATAAGATGAGCGAACCAGCAAACTAACCGTGGGATTGTAGCAATTCTGACGTGACATTGAATATTTACTGGACTGTAACAAACTCAAATAAAAGCATCGTTGTGGTATGTCTCAGCCTATCCTGCACTCATGAGACATTCTAGAAACAATTGGTGTTTGCAAATCCCCCCAAGCTAGACCTCTGAGTCAGACAACTGCAACTAACAGCGACAGAAGAAAGACATGACGTTAAAGGCTGCGCCCACAACTGACATGCTGCACACGACTATTGCGATTTGTATCAACCAACACCAAACCAACTTGAACTCCGCAACGCCCACGCAAGTCTCCACGGCTTAGCAACCAAGCCACCTTGACCTAACGGCATGGGTTAGGCCGCTGTGGAGTCGCAGGCAAAGCGTTGCGGGGGGGGCTTCAGCTGGGGAAATTGATCGCCCATGCCGCGTCCAGGCGACGAGGAACCAGAACGACGAGGTTTTGAGACAGATGCGGCTGTGGCTACTTGAATACTACTAGATCTTCTGTGAGTATCTTCACGAGTAAGTTAACGCAAATGACACATAAATATACACCAGGCAACCAAGAAAACCCTCGCCAAGACATCAACCCTTGAAACCACCGCCTCATCAACCCTGCAGGGCTGCGCATCACAGCCCTGTGCAGGGCCCAGGTGATCAATCAAGACCCAAGACGATCCGATCCATATAATTCCGGGCCGAGAGCATCACCCCTCAGACTCTGCCCTCTGAGGGATGGTAGATATAAGCAGTGGACCGACCCGTGTGCGCGATTATGGAATACAAAAAAGAATAAAAAAAGGATGCTTCAGGTCAGGCTCCATCCAGATCGACACACAGCCGTGTTTTCTTCTGTGGCGTGGATGCCTCATCTGCTTCTTTTGGCCCCCACGACTGGTTAACTACGGATACCTTGTACGAACCGACTTAAGCGCTTCCCCTCTTGAACGTTGAAACGCTCAACAACATCTCTCCTCTTCAACTCAGCCATTCACGAATACATGCCGGAAAAGACTGGCGCCGCAGACACCATGGCGGACAACGCCAAAGAACCCGGCAGCATGCAAGCCCAGTTCAGCGCCATCGTCGACGACGCCGCCAAGCGCTTCTCCGACTCGTCCGGCGCGAAGCTCGACGACTTCCTCACCCCGCCCATCAAGTCCGTCGCCGACCTGACGCGCCGCCTGGACGTACAGAACGGCAGCTTCGGCGAGTTCCGCGCCCGTCGGCAGAAGATCTTCAGCATCCTTGCCGCTGCGTTGGCGCCCGTCGAGACCATCGGTGGCATCGTCGCTGGCGCTGTGTCCGAGGCTTTTGAGCCCGCCGAAGGCATCTTTGGCGCCGTGGCGTATCTGATCAATGGCGCGCGAAATGTATCGTCCATCTACGATTCCATCGTCGAGTTGTTTGAGCACTTGAAGGTTAGTCCCGCGTGTTTCGTGCGAAGACCTATATTAACCATCTCAGGACTTCACCTCAAGACTCGATGTATACGTAAAACACCAAATGTCCATCTCTCTACGGGAGAAGCTCATCGCCATTCTGGCCACTCTGTTCGAGGTTCTCGTGCTGGCCACCAAGGAAGTCAAACGCGGCCGCGTCAAGGCCTACTTCAAGAGCATATTCGGCTCTGAAAGCCAGGTCCAGCCTGCCCTCGAGAAGCTCAAGGCTCTTACTATCGGCGAGGAGAGACAGGTCATAGCAGAAACATACGGCGGCGTGTCCCAACTCAACGTCAAGACGGACCGCATGGAAGCCCTCGTCAACCAAGTCGACCAAAACGTGACGTCGCTGCGAACCGAGGCTCGCGAGCGGACCAACGCAGCGCACAAAGACAAGCTAAAAGAGATCCTGGAACCCTCCCCCTTCCCCGAGGACTTCTTCTCCCTCTTCAGCAAATCCAGGGTAGAAGGTACCGGCGACTGGATCCTCAAAGACGAGAGCCTGCAGTCCTGGCTCCAGATGGAAACGCAGTTCCTCTGGGTCTGCGGCGCGGCCGGCACCGGAAAGTCCTTCCTAACGACCCGGCTGATCACCTGGGGCTCCGAGAACCTCTCGCACCTGGCGTACTTTTACTTCCGAGACAACAACCCCGAGACGCGATCGGTCCTCCAAGCGCTGCGGGACGTCGCCTACCAGATCAGCGAGAGCGACGCCTTCTACGCCAAGCAGCTGCTCAAGCTCCTGCACAGCGGCGACGAGATCAAGACCATCCCCAGCGCCTTCCGGAAGCTCCTCGTGCAGCCGTTCCAGGACGACCTGCGCGAGAAGACCATCTTCATCTTCCTCGACGGCATCGACGAGGCTGACCAGGGCGAGGTGCAAGAGCTGCTTGACCAGCTATCCGCGGACGACGAGACGGCCAGATGGCCAGACCACTGCAAGGTCCAGGTCGCGCTCATCGGAAGGCCGCATCTGACCGAGACGGTGACGTTTGCGCTGGATCCGTTCGCCCGGGGACAGGTGGTTACGACGCTGCATGTTACTCCTGATCGCAACGCCAAAGACGTCAGCTCCTTCATCGCTGAGGGTGTCTTCCACTCGCGGATCCTTAGCCGGATGCCCATCGACTTCAAGTACGATGTGATCGAAGCCATGGAGTCGCAGGTCGACGGGTTATTCATCCTCGCCAAGTTCATGCTGGCTGAACTCAGCCGGAAACGACACCCTCGGTCCATTCTCCAAAGTCTGCAGTCATACCCCAAAGAGATTAATGGCATGTTGATGCGGTCGCTCAAGAGTCTTTCCGCAACCATGTCCGACGACGAAGCCAAGGACCTCAACGAGATGCTGAGCTGGGTAGCTTGCGCCGAGGAGGTGCTGAGTCTGGAGCAGCTCGAGGCCGTCCTCATTCTTAAGTTTGGCGATCCTCCTGTTCGTCTGGAAGAGACGGTGCGTGGCCAGTATGCCTGCTTTTTTGAACTCGAGCGCGAGGATGGCTTGACCACCGACGACCTGATCAAGGAGCACGAGAGGAGGCAACGAAAGAGCCCCGATGGTTCGGATAGACGATCTAGTTCCGCCAGACGCCCGAGTTCCAGCTCGACTAGGCGTCCGAGTTCGGGTAACAATGGCAGTCCGAGACGACCAAGCGTCTTTGCCAGTTCCGACCCACAGCTTAATCTCATTAGGAACTTGTCTCCCGGTCGGCATCGCAGCCCGGGGTCGCAACTATCTCCCGATCACAGCCCCGGGCGCAGTCCGGCTCGGCCATACAGCCCAGCGAGACCTTACAGCCCGGTAGCAAGCCCCGACCTCTTCGACCCGGTCAACGAGATGGAGTTCCGGTCCAACAAATCAACCACATGGGTCTCCTTCTTTCACACCTCGGTCAAGGAATTCTTCAGCAAGGAAAACTCCACCACGGTTCCGTCCGAGGCAGGCGGCCCGGCCATCGGGTTTGATCCCACAGCTGCTCGAGTCCACATTCTGAAAACATGTCTGTCGATATTCACAGACAGGGCCTGGTTCGAAAAGTATGACCTGGGCGAGGGACGTCAAGGGATCAAGGAGTATGCTGCGTGGTACTGGCAGGAGCATCTCGCGGCCATCGACCCGGCCACGATCCCTTCTGCCGATAGACGCCTACTCGGACCGCAAATACACAAGATGCTTACCGACGACGATGTAATCCTCGATTGGAGCATACTATATGAGAAGAATAACGAAGGACTGGAGGTTCTCACCGATCACAATATCAAGGGTCTCCGAAAGTGGATGAGCGATCCGGACGTTCTGTCGTCGCTTACTCCCGAAGCCAGAGAGTGGACTAAAAAGGGTGTATCCGAGTCGCCCGGAATCTTCAAGCCATTAGGCGCCCTTTACGCGAGGGCATGGCTATCGGACGAGTTTCACAAGTACATTCCGACCCTGTTCTGCTTCAAGATTGTCCACGCCATCGCATTCATGCAAGAAGGCTATTCGTGGTCTCACACCAACGTGCACTGGACTGATGTCCCAGTCGGTGAGAGGATTGCGAACGCAGCGGGCTGGGCAAATATAAAAGAGACGGCTCACTTCCACCGACGCTTGGGAAGCACTTACTTGACAAACGGAATGCACAGCAAGGCCCTCTCGCATTACGACCTAGCTTTGGCGCTTGACCACAACAGTGTGGAGACGTGTGGTCGCATCGCATTCTGTCTGTTCAAAGATGGTCGCTTCAAGGACGCTCTGGAGCAGGCGCTCAAGTGTGAGTCGATCGAGGAGGCTAGCATTGCCGGGGGAAAGCTCGACGGTCCAGGACTTGCAAGCACTAGGTGGCGTCTGTACAAAGACCACATCTTGATTGCTGAGTGCTATGGCGAAATTGGTCAGTCGGAGAACGCCTTGAAATACTTCCAAAAAGCCATCAAGAGCTCGAAGGAGGCGAATCTCAACAAGGTGGAGTCGTTTGATTCGGAGATCGGGTATCTCGAGCTGCTGGCCGTTGAGAACCGC
Source organism: Neonectria magnoliae (assembly GCA_037954305.1). Classification (NCBI taxonomy): domain Eukaryota; kingdom Fungi; phylum Ascomycota; class Sordariomycetes; order Hypocreales; family Nectriaceae; genus Neonectria; species Neonectria magnoliae. The sequence continues at coordinate 86,142 of JAZAVK010000095.1, read as the reverse complement.
CACGGAGATGTGATGAAGTTCCTCCGCGAGCTGGCCGGCCAAGTCACCGATGCCCAAAGCGATAGAACGCGGCTGGTCGACATCCTCCTAGAGGAACACAACAAGCCCCTGGTTATCGACTGGATGCCCCGGGCCGCGAGCAAAGCAGGCGAGGCGGGTTTCCTGATTGAACAACTCGAGTCGTCCATTGAGCTCGCGCACGAGATCCGAGATCCGCTCAAGGCCCTGTACCTTCGACACTCTCTCGGTGCCACATACGCATATAGCCGCGACGTCGATAGGGCCATCTCGCTCTTCGAGCAGATTTCGTTCATCGAGTACCGGCCGCGTGGAAACGTCCCCACACGGCAAGCGTACGCCTTGGCCTTCCAGAAGCTGGCGTCCTTGTACAAAGTCGAGATCCTCCACGCGGGGCTCAAGACACCAGAGGCAGCCGTCTGGATTAAGAAGCTGGAGAGGGTCCAGATTCAGCAGAGCAAGCACCATAACCAGGACATGCCGTTGAACATGGTGGGATCCGACATCAACGTCGCGGCCATCTACCTTGCCTTATTCTATCGGCTCTTAGGGCGAAAGGAAGAGGCCGACCCGTTGTTGAGGACTCTCATCATGGATAGTCTGGAGATTCTCTCAGACGATGACGTTCAGAACGATGAGTATGCGCTCGACAACTTGCTCTGTCTCCTGATCGCCGCCGATGATATCGACAATGCAAGGGCGCTGGGCCAATCCATGCGCAAGCTTGATATCCACGCTCTCATTAGCACGCCAGCCGACTCCCCAGTCGTACAGCGCCTGGAGCCAAAACTGCCGGAGATCCAGTCGATGCAGCACAGTTGCGCGCAGTGCCTAGACTACATCTCGCCGTCGGAGGAGTACAGCATGTGCGAGTACTGCATGGAGAGTTACTGCAAGCGGTGTCTAGAGAAGACCAAGAAGGATGGCAACAAGACGAGCGACCACCGCTCGGATCTGATTTGTCGAGGCGACCACGTGTGGTTTGCGGTGCCGCCGCTGACCCGGAGCTTGCATCGGGGAGAGATTTTGCTCGTCAATGGCGAAGTTGCGAGCTTTGTTGAGTGGAAGAGTACGCTGCAGCAGAGATGGAGCAGGTGATGATGTGCAGATAGAGTTGGCGATGATACCATAAAGACAGAGTCATGTAGATTAGCCTAAGGCGTGCACCAGCTTCTGTCTTCTGTGCACTACCTCGGCTATAGACGACTGCATTGTAGTTTGCTTGCTTGTATACAAATAGACTAGAGCAAATACATAGACATAATAAAGTCAACACTACTGCCAAGGCTCCAGATTCCTTTTTTACTGAATAATACCAAGCTGTGACGACGGAGTGTTTTAACCTCGGTGCTCAGTGAGGGACCACTGCAAGGGCGCTGCGCTACAGCGACATCGGCAGCTAAACGAATGCACGTCCGCGCAGCTGCATTTGTGAGATCATCCACATCCCCCACGTTTTGCAAAACTCCAAAAAGTTCATCGTGCTCTCCAATCCGCGACCGAAACCCTCTCCCCTCCATCATGGCCACGGCTTCCGCTCCCCAGGGCGAGGGGACGTCCGAGAAGAAGAAGAACCCCAGCGCTCTGCGCTCCATCCTGGCTGGTTCGACCGCTGGCGCCCTGGAAATCTGTAAGCCCGGAGTCCATGAATGTTCTTGCCGTCATAGATGACTGACGTGTGTGGCTAGCCATCACATATCCCGCCGAATGTACGTCGCTGCGAAGCCGCCTCCCTGCGCAAACCGGTCGAATTACCACGGGAGAGGATGTATATGCTGTTTCAGGGACTGATTGGAGACTCTAGTCGCAAAGACCCGGTCGCAATTGAACCGCAGGTTGGCAGCGGGCCAGAAGCTACCATGGCCGCCGTTCGGCACGCAGTGGTACGCCGGCTGCACCACGTTGATCATTGGCAACTCGGCCAAAGCTGGTATTCGTACGTGGAAGCTCGTCCGCTGAGTGGTGCTGCTAGTTAAAACTTCTAGGGTTCGTCGCCTTTGACCAGTACAAGCGCATGCTCGTCGACGCCGACGGCAAGCTCTCCGGACCTCGCACCGTCCTCGCCGGCTTCGGCGCAGGCGTTACTGAGTCGCTACTCGCCGTGACGCCAACAGAGAGCATCAAGACGACTCTGTGAGCCATTCCTGCACTGCTTACCACCAAGCAGCCCACTAACACGTCCCAGCATCGACGATCGCAAGCTCCCCAAGCCCCGACTCCGCGGCTTCCTCCACGCCGTGCCCATCATCGCCCGCGAGCGCGGCCTCCGGGGCTTCTTCCAGGGCCTAGTCCCCACGACGGCGCGCCAGGCGGCCAACAGCGCCACGCGCTTCACGTCGTACACATTCCTCAAGCAGATGGCCGAGTCTTATACGGCGCCGGGCGAGAAGCTGGGCGCGGTGGGCACGTTCGCCATGGGCGGGCTGGCGGGCGTCATCACCGTCTACGTGACGCAGCCGCTGGACACCATCAAGACGCGCATGCAGAGCATCGAGGCCCGCAGCATGTACGGCAACTCGTTCAAGTGCGCCAGCATGATCTTCAAGCAGGAGGGCATCCTGACTTTCTGGAGTGGTGCGCTGCCGCGGCTGGCGAGGTTGGTGCTGAGCGGAGGGATTGTCTTTACCATGTATGAGAAGAGCATGGACTTGATGGCCCGGCTAGATCCCGAGATGAAGTACATCTAGGCGGGTGCCGGTACACGGAGAAACGGGGACGGGTTGGAATCCTGGAGTAGGATCCTGACGCTGATACAGGTGTAAAATCCGAGTTATACAGCTAATATACAGGCATGTAGATATAAAATACACAACGGCGCCGTCTCATGGGTATCCTTTGCGCGCCGGCAAACCATGGCTCGTCTGTCGTGCTATTTCCGACTAGTTTTCTATCGTATTTTCCGTTTTCATGACCGTCTTAAGTCTGTCCCGTCTCGTTCTTATTCTCGATTCGTTCGTTTATTGTTCCATTACTGGAATCTGATCATGCCAGAGAGCCTCTTGCCCAACCGCTCGAGCCACGACCGATTTGGGGCCTCGTCAATCTCCCTCACTAGGTCTTCGAAGTATGTGGGCTGGCTCTTGGGCTCTAGCATGCGGCCCTTGAGCTCAAACTACGCAGTTGTCAGTAAACCGAGATTCCTGTTCCAGCTGAGCCACTAACCCGATCGCTGTACCGGTCCTGCAGGAGGAACTGCAGCGCCTTGGCCTTGGACAGCTCCTCCGCTTCCATCGAGGGCTGATAGTTCTTGTAACGCTCGGCGACGGCCTTGCCGAGGACGTCCTGCAGCTGGTGGTCCGGACGGAGGGCCTGCTGCGGCCATCGGGCGAAGACCTCCTGGTAGATTTTGTACTGCGACACGGATTAGCTGAGGTTTGTATCTTGGCGGAGATTGGACCGTACTGATACTGAGCGCGACATGGCAAATTGAGGTCGTGCGTGGGAGACTGCGCAGAGGAGCGGTTATCCACGACGTCAACGAATCCGCCGGACCATGTGAAGAAATCCTAGAGGACAGTGTATAGAGGACAGTGCGTAAATTAATTGAGACTGTCTCAATGTGGCACCCGATTGGACGATGGCCTGTGCTCCATTAAGTTCCCTGCCTTAGGCACTAACTGGTCTGGACCCTTGTCGTGTGAATGCGATTGCCTCATCACCCGACGGTGACGGGCTCAAGACCCTGCGTTTGGATGTGCTACGCCCGAGAATACGTAATCCAGGATTCAAGACTCCAAGAGCGGACAAGCCTGGACAGAAAGGTCCGCGTACTCCGTCTCGTGCGAGCTCCGTAATCGTTATTCTCCGCAACCTGGACTCGCCTTCAAACCCGTCCATTCCCGTTCCGTCGCCTAAAGCCTCAGCTGCGCATCCCCTAAAACGCCCGCTGCGACGCCCAACTGCCCCCTGGAACCTGCCGCTGCTACAGGCTGCCGCCCGCTGTTACCTGACTAAGGCGAAGCCCCCTCAATCCTCTCTGCCTCTGTCCACCCAGTTCCCTTGATTTCTGTTCTCCTTGGTCGCCACTGCGGGTTCGCTTTGCTGCATTGAACTCTCCGTTCTTTATCTGATTTCTTTGTTTCTCATTTCTTCTGCTCGACACTTTTATTTCCTGTACTGCCTCGTCCACGCCTTTGTCCCGCGAGAGCCTGCGCCTTTGACATTCGTCGCCGAGTATTCGTACCTGTCCGGATACTTGAAGGATCACGAGGCCAATCTCGGAGGCAGCCAACACCAACGCCGACGCCGACACCGACACCGCCAACACACCATTCCCCATCTCCATCCCCAACTCCATCCGCAATCCATCATGGCTGGACGATACGAACGAGTACGTACCCGCGCATCGCATCTCTCACTCGACGTGTCTCTTCGCCCAGGCCTCTCTTCTAACCGCTGTGATCTTCAGGTCAACGCTCAAGACGACGACCACGTCAGCAGCCCCGTCGACTCTCGAAACCTCCACGCCGTCCCCAACTCGCCGCCTCCTTCCTTCCACTCCCGCGCCTCCTCTCCCAACCGCCGCAACGTCGACGCCGACCTTGCCGATGCTTTTGACGACGATGACGACAGCGACGAAGGCGACGACCGACAGCGTCTGGTGCGCCAGAACTCAACTCCCGATGCCTCGTCGGGGAACGTGAGCACATGGCAACCTCCGGTTCAACCCCCGGCACACCCTGTCCCTACGCCATCAGGATCACGACCCCGAGTCGTCGGCGGCGGTGTTGGGTCCGACGGAGTCTTTGCCAACTTGTCCGCGAGACCCGAAACCGGTGACCCGGAGAAGGAGAAGGATGAAATGCCACCTGTATGTCCTGAAACCTAATCTTCAGTATAACGCAGCTAACTTTGATACAGTCCTATGAGCAGGCCGCCGCCGATGCTGCTCCTCCCTACTGGGAAACCACTATTCTCGCCCCTGGCATGGGTGGTCCCGACGAAGTCTACGTCGACGGCATGCCCGTTGGATCCTTTTTCTCCTTTGTCTGGAACGGCATGATCTCGACGGCCTTCCAACTCGTCGGCTTCCTCCTCACTTATCTCCTCCACTCGACTCACGCCGCCAAGAATGGATCCCGCGCCGGTCTTGGCATCACCCTTATCCAATTCGGTTTCACCATGAAGGGCGTCTCCGAAGACGAACCACCAACGATGAACGGCCCCGACGGGTATGCTGCGCCCCCTGATCCCAACTCGCACAACTTCACCGAGGGCGAAGTGACAGACGGCGAATGGGGTAGCGTCAGCGGCGGCGAGTGGCTTGGATATGTACTCATGGTGGTCGGATGGTTTCTCCTGATCAAGAGCGTGGCCGAGTTCCTGCGAGTGCGTCGACACGAGCAGCTGGTTCTGGCGAGCCCCGACCGAGGTCTAGGCGTTGCCGTCATTGCAGACGGCGAGTCAACGGAGCGGGTGGTGTAACTGAGGTTCGGTTGAGATACCACACTGGCGGGCGTTATCGCTGTTTGTACATTATTAGTCTTTTTGTTGAGACACGACGTTGCACTCATGGGCGTTGGGAGGTTTCCTGGGTTGGATGATGGAGGGCTGAATTTCTGGGGTTTTCTATACATGTCAGTCGCACGTTCTGTCTCGCAGAGACGAACTCACGGTCAAACGACCAACTTTTCTTAGCCGGGTTCAACATTACCAGGGTTGTTAATAAACTCACTTCAACGATGCAGGGCTGTGTCTGGGCTTTCTCGTGTGACTACTATCTGACCGAGCAGTAGCCAAAATAGCTGCCAATATCTACGGGATACAATAAATCTGTGGAGAGCATGTACTGCGACTGACTCCGGTACACGCATTCGTGATGTGGAGATGCCGACAGTCCGAGCCGCTGATCGGAAGCGGCCCCGCACAAGCTCCGTCAGGTGGTTAACGTCAACGTCAATCCGGAATCATCAATCATCATCCGTCCCGAGACACAACTCACAGCGTGGCAACTTAGAATTTAGCAGGTGATTCACTTACCATCTGCTCTTTCCATCGCAGGTTTAAAATAGCCGTCTCTCCAGTCAGTCGCTGTTCCCGCATGACCTTCTCCCGATCTATCACCCCGCACTCACTCCACCACGAGATAAAGCCTTCTCCGTATCAACTCTTGGACGTGTTTATTCCAATCTGGCGCCAACGACTGGACGTTTTCTTTGGTGTCTCCCCTTGAACAGACTACTCAGACCTCGGTGTAGTCGGCCTATCCTCTCGCGAACCAAGACCCAGTTGTGGCGGCATTTAAACATGGCGTGGACATGCTCTGGAACGTCCAACACGGCGCTCATCGACAACATGTGGAAGAACGGGTTGATTACAGATGCCCGTGTCAAGGAAGCTTTCCTCAAGGTACTAGACACCCCTCATGTATGACATTAAACCTCCATCTGACGCGTCCAGGTCGATCGCGCCCATTACTCCCCCAGCATGCCGTACCAAGACTCTCCCCAACCCATCGGCCACCACGCCACCATCTCCGCGCCGCACATGCACGCCGCCGCCATCGAGCATATGCTCTCCTACATCCTCCCGTCAAGCACGTCGCCCGCCCCACGCGTCCTCGACGTCGGCTCCGGCTCGGGATATCTGACGCATGTACTGGCCGAGCTCGTCGGCGACCGCGGACTCGTCGTCGGTCTGGAGCACATCGAGGCGTTGAAGGTCTTGGGCGAGACTAATATGGGCAAAAGCGCCGAGGGGAGACGGCTGCTAGAGTCGGGAAAAGTGCGATTTCGAGTTGGGGATGGACGCAAGGGGTGGCACGAGGCGGCAAGGGAGGGCGAGGAAGCGCTGGGGAAAGGGTGGGATGTCATTCACGTCGGTGCGTCGGCGGTTCAGGTCCCTCCGCAGTTGTTGGAGCAGATGAAGGCTCCGGGGTGGTAAGTCGAGGAAACTACTCCAAAGACATATGCTAACGCTATCACAGCATGTTCATCCCTGTGGACGACGACGAGGGTGGCTACAGCCAGCATGTCTGGCGGATTGAGAAGGATGGTAACGGGGAGGTTACCAGGAAGAAGCTGTTTGGGGTGCGGTATGTTCCTTTGACGGATGCGCCATGATGCGACTTTGAGGTCTGGGGGACGAGGTATGGACATGGGCAGTGTGTAATTATGACCAGTTTGAAAGTTGATACCAGGCTTAATTCGCAACAATACATAACCTTCATCGAATAATAGGCACACCACATTCTATACACTTTCCGGTTTCTAATACACAGGCTTAGATAGGTGTATTAGTCTCTCGGACTTGTCACCGCAATCAACACCCGAGTAGAGAGGCGTGACGATCTTGACATGCCCATCGCTGACTTCACAATCGTCCTTGCAGGTGGGGGGCGTGGCAGCCTGGGCGCTTTTGTTGTCGGGTTTGCAGTGTTCGCCTTTACATGGAGGTGTGACAGTCTGAGTGCGTTCGTCACCAGTCGGGCAGCCTTCACCTTCGCAGACAGGGGGGTTAACGACGTCGCAGTGCTTGCCCTCGCAAGATGTAGGAGTGGCAATGGTTACGTGCTCATCACCAGTCTCACAATCCTCGCAAGGGGGAGTCTCGATGATCTTGACGTGTCCCTCGCTTAGCTCGTGGTCACCGTCACGCACGGGTAGATGCTCAGGAGTGCAGTCGCCGGACGGACGTCCATAGGAAGTCATGTTAGAAGGATAAACACCCTTCACAGGAGGTAGCCCTCGCCAGGACACTTGGTGGGCTTGTTGCGCAATGGACAGTCGATGACTCCACGGGGGCAACCAGTCGGCTCCTCTACAAACTCTTCCTCGTCCTCGTCATCCGAACAGTCTTCTTCAAAATCAGGCTCTTCAGAATCATCAGCCTTCTGATACAAATTGAAGGCAACAGGGTCACCACCAAATCAGCCGTCTCCACAGAATAGACTGTTATCGTTCCTGATGCACCGTGTATATATCACCGCGCCTCGTCAACAACGGTATACGTAACAACAACATCACTTGTCGGATCATCGCAGTGACACCCGCCGCCAATGGCAACATGATCAGACCTGGATGTTCTTGCACACGCCTCTTCGCATAGCAGAGGGCGGGAAAATCGCGAGCGGCAACCAACAAGCATTCCGTCTCGTCAACTGTTGTTATTTATATCCCTGACTTCGGGTCTGCGGGGGGCTAATCCCGAATCCGTATGGAGGACATGGATAGAGTATTGACTTACAAGTCACAGCTCCACGAAGCGTCATGCCGTTGCCGTCGGCTCACTCATCAAGTTCAAATATAGACCCAGAAGCGGCAGGTTGAATGCATACTTAACCGAACAAATCAATATCACAAGTGCATTTTTATGTGAACTACATTTGCGAAATGGCATGTGCCTAACTGTAAAATTATTCTAGACCCAACTTCTTGCATCGCGAAGTCTGGAATGTCTTCACCTCGGGAAGATCTGCCAGCTACTTCGTTACCCGCCAGCTCCGGCAGTGCTCGTCGGTTGTGTACAGTCAAGTCACCAGGAACAAGCTTCACACCAAAGCCAATTTCCTGCCCTTAACAGCCACACCTCTGGGTCCCGTATATTGCCGGCCTTTGTCGATCCCTACGACACAGGATATTTCCACGCCATCCACGCCACGATCAGCGACATGAGCCCAACAATAAAGCTCAGGAATCCCAAGAGCACAGCCAAGAAGAGCCCAATAATAGCCACCGTCAGCGCGTTTCTCTCCGACGTGTGTCGCTCAAACCAGGCGACCACGGGATTTGTCGGTGGCGGCCGTTTCACCACATCATAGAGCTTTGCCAGACGGTCGCCCCAGTACGTATAAGTCATTTCCGATGGCAGCGGCCGGACGTACTCGATCCATTTGGCCTCCTGGTCAAATCCCTGCCTCCGAATCATTCTTTTGAGTAGAGAATGCGACCTTTTATCTCCTACGCTGGCTATGGGGAATAAAATAGTGTGGAAGGTGAGAAGTATCTCGAGGAGTAGTCTCGGCGGGAGAGTTCCTCTACCTCATTGCGGTCGTTAGTCGCCATTATGGACTCTGTTCTTAGCTTCTAGGGATCACGTACTTTTTTTAGGCTGTCCTCGAAACCGAGGTCCAGCGACTCGCCCTTCGTCCGCTGCAACTGTGCTCGCAAAAAGGACATTTGGTGGAACACTTTGAGAGTCATAGTCGGAGGATCGTACGCCAGGTGCTCCAGCAAGTTATTCGTGGTTTTAATCTCGATTCCATATCTTCTCTCCAGTTTCCATGCCTTCAGTGCCTTTTTGTGTTTCATGACCTTCATATCCTTCTGTCGCTGCTCCGCGATTGGAGTAAGTTGCGGTGCGAACGCTTGCTTTATAAAGTCGACGAAAGACGCGTTCTTCTGCCATTTCACGATACCTAAGTCGTCGCATTTAAACCCGTCGCATTTAAACCCGTCGGAATGGTAGTCTCTCAATCCGCAATGAATCATGAACGCAACGTCAACCGTCATTCTGGCAATGTGCTCATTCTCCTTCGAGGTAGACTCCTTGGAGGGGACGGCCTTTGCAATGAATTCATTCAAGGAGAGTCTGGTGTTTTGGTGTAGGATCTTCACGCATTGAAGGACATCGGAGCGGCGTTTCAGCGATGAAGTATCGACGTCGACCACGACATCTGAGGTGGCAGGGCAGATAACAGAGGTGTAATGGCGGAAATACGCCTTCAGTTCGGGTCCGTTGGCACGACTGGTGAAGCCCGCACCGAAGACGGCCTCAGCTATCTCGAGACGATTCCCCAGTCAGTCAAAACAGACAAGCAATAACAAATTGCTCCTCTCCACGATCGCCCATATCTACCGGTGTCTCATCCTGCCCAGATATCCAAGATGACCCTCCTGATCCGACGGGCTTGCCAAAAAGTGAGCCTCCTCAAGCACTTACAACCAATACATTACCATATCCGGACTCAACACTTTCGCTTCCTACTACTACCAACACCAGCTCAACAGTGGTCCATCATCCAGCGAACAGACAGGGACAGAGACCGTCTCTAGCACATATCAGATCACAACTGCAACCACCTTGCCAAAAGTCAGACCCCCCGAGCACTCATTCCGCGACCCTGCTCAGATTCCAAAATTCTCACCGGCAATGCTCGTATATCCGCACAGCAGTGGGTTCATCAGCAATGAATGCCATTCTAGATTTGCGGCTGTTCATCGAGACGCCGTTGCGGGCGAGAGAAAATCGGGGCAGCGGAGGTTTAGCGGAGGAGACGGGGCCGAGTCCAGGAAGGTAAAAGCCGCGATAATGAACCTTGGGAGATTCCATTAGGCTAACGGCGGACAGATACGGGCAGGCGTGACGCCTCGGGCCCGCGGTCACCTTCCCCGGTTTTGTTTTCTTTTGTTCCTATCTTTGGTTGGTTCCCAGCGGAAGCTCACACCGGAGCCGACCATCGGAAGCTGAAACCGATGTGATCGGAGAGACGCAAGACGATGATTGATGGAGAATGATGAGTCTTGTTGGCGAGATGAGGACAATGCTGGATTGCCCCGCACTGCTGGGTACCCCGCCATGGCGCAGGAAGATAGATAATGGGATCATGACCCGTTTAGAGGCGTGTTAGACGAAGGACTGTACAGCACCAGACATCACGAGATCACGAATCTGCAACTATTCTTACCTCTCCTACGGCTTAGACAAGAAACCCGGGAAACCACTCGCACAAACAACATCGCCATGTCCCTCAACAAGGTCTGCCTCGTCGGCGGCAATGGCAACCTCGGCACCGTCCTCCTCAACGGCCTCGTCAACGCAGGCGACTTCACCGTCAGCGTAGCCAAGCGCGCCTCGTCCAAGTCGACGCCCGCGCACGCCGACTCGATCACGCAAATCACCATCCCGGACGACATGTCGCTGGACGGGCTGACCGCCGCCCTCCGCGGCCAAGACGCCGTCATCGCCTGCTTCCCGCTCGTCGACGTCTCGCAGCACCTCCGGCTCGCCGAGGCGGCATCGCGCGCGGGCGTCAAGCGCTTCGTGCCGGCCGACTTCGGCAGCTGCGACGCCGCCAGCCCCAACGCGCGCCGGCTGCTGAAGCTGTACCGCGACAAGGACCTGGTGCGGCGCCGGTGCGAGGAGCTGGCGGCCGAGAACGCCGGCTTCACGTGGACGGCGCTGGTGTGCGGGCACTTCTTCGACTTCGGCGTGCACGACGGCCTGCTGCACTTCGACCTGGAGCGCCACACGGCGGACATCCTCGACGACGGCTCGGTGCGCGCGTCGGCGTCGACGCTGCGCCGCGTGGCCGAGGGCACCGTGGCGGCGCTGCGCCGGCCGGAGCCCACGCGCAACCGCACGCTGTACATCCAGAGCTTCTGCCGGTCGCAGCCCGAGGTGCTGGCGGCGCTGGAGCGGGCGACGGGGACGACGTGGACGCGGCGCACGGTGGACTCGCGGGCGTACGTGGCCGAGGCGGCGCGCAAGCTCGAGGCCGAGTGGACCAAGCCCGTCATGGAGGAGATTGTCTTCGTGCTGGGCGCGCTGGAGGCCGACTGGACCAAGGAGGAGGGCTTCGCCATGGAGTTGCTGGGGCTGGAGGATGAGGATCTGGATCAGGTGGTGGCCGAGGTGGTGGCCGGCATGGGGAAGCAGCACTAGCTAGATTAGACGACGGCCAGCATTCGATGCCGTGTCATTACCGTGGCTTCGCTGTCAGCACGAGGTAGCGTGTCTGATAGAGGGACGTGTCTGATAGATGGACGTTGTGCGTGTGACGGGCGGCCGCGTATGTAGAACGGACACCTGAAGCAATCAACTCGCGTCATCTAGACGCTCAGATAGACTAGCCGTAGTACCTTATAAACGTAAACGTTTATTTGTCATATCCAAACCCTGGCATCAGATCACCAATACTCCCCTTCCGTCGGGTCATCATTTCCTCCTCCCGCTCCAACGTGGCTCCGGTCCCGGCTTACATGCACATTTCCTCTCTGACCCTTTAGGCAAAACCTCCAAATCAGATCCCACATCAGCAACCCAACCTATTTCTGGCCACATGCCAAAGTCCCGAGTCCCGAGATTTGCGGGGTCGCATTCCTCTCGGCACTCATCATCGAACGCAGGATGGGAGCCTTGCCTCTGTGATTGGGCGGCGAACTGGAATGCCCTCTTTGCGCCGCACCGCTCGTATAACACCCGCTAACGTCCTGTGTATATTAGCTGAAACGTCCAGCCACCGATGTAATTTGCGTTGCTTAACGAGGCGATCGTCGTCGTGGATGAAGCATATGTTGCTTGGCTGACGGTCCGACACGGACCGACGAACTGTGCTCTGGTTGCTGTTGCACCCGGGGAGAGAGGGATGGGTATTAAAGGAGTGTGATCCTCGCTTTGAGGTTGACGAAGTTTGGCCTTTGATCACCTGCCAACTGGGACACTTATCACTTCTCAACTAGAACGTTGATCGTCACTTACCGTGCCTCACCATGTGGTCTACACGCTTCATCCTTACAACTCTGCTGGTTGCGTACGTCTCAGCTTAGAATGCAAACAACATCCTGACATGGAACAGCCATCACTAACACTCCTTCAGAGCCAACCTCTCCTGGGCAAAGAAACCAGCCTGTCCCATCGTCACAACCACAGCCGCCATCTGCTCAACCTGCGTCCTCAAAGAATGCCTCTCCCTCTCGACCATCTCCAACCCGCCCAACTGCCCGCCCACGATCCCCACCGTCACCACGTCCTACCCCTGCGACGAGAAGACGTGTCCCAGCGGGTGCGCGAGCACGTCGTACGTCTACGCCTCAAGCTACGGCGTCACCACCACCACAACACCATGCCCGACCGTCACGTCCGTCCTGGGCCACTGCTCCACCTGCGTCATGCCCATGTGCATGGCCGTGTCGACGATCCGCTCCGTGTGCGGGTGTCCGGCCGACGTGCCGACGCTGACGACGAGCTACGCCTGCGGCACGCGGTGCGTCGGCGGGTGTGCGGGCACCGAGTACGTCTACGAGACGGCCACGCCGGCGTGTGACGCGGGGCCGGCGCCGTACTGAGGAGCTGGATGTTGCGATTCAGCCCTGCGAGTCATAGCCGAGAAGTCGTCACCGAGGAGAAGGGTCGAGCTAGGGTTCCATGCGTTGGCTGGTCACAGGCATCGACAACAGCAGGGTTGATGCGAATAAAGTTCGAGAAGCTACGGGCCACCGCCTCACTTTGAGACCGGTAGTCCAAAGGCCGCGACATGGGTGCGTTAGACTTTCAGAGGGATTAATAGGATTAAATTGAGGTTCATGCCGAAGCTGTAAAGTAACCCGTGGAAGCTATCCTCTAGTTGAACCAAAGCCGATGTTGCTACAATCGGGATACAGAGAAATGCAGAGGGCCTTGCCTGAGTGGTTGACAAGAAGCAATCCCAGAGTAGTGGAAACAAAGAAACAACATCAGTCCTGGTTTGCTTGAGGTTTGTTGCCTAGGACTAGGCATATGCTTGAGCAATCCGCCCTATGACTACGGAGTGAGGTTTTGAGTCTCGGCCCCGGAGGACGTCCGCGTAACGCCGCTCGCACTGTATTTCGGGCACAGGCACCCAACTAGGCACCCGGATTGCAGGGGCCCGACGTGGATGACACAGTGCCCGTGACGCGCCACGCACGGAACGCCGGGATGTGGGAATGGACCCCTGCTCCGCCAAGTGACGTCGGCAGTGCGCGTCCAACCAAAGCGCTGGAGGACTGGCCTCACAGCCTTTGTGACAGAGGGCAGTGAACCAGCTTCGGCCTTCGCTCTGTTCTTTCCTGTCTTCTCGGCGTCCGGTCGTGTCGCCGCGGCGCGCCTGGAAGACGCCCTCGCGAAAGGCCGCCCGCTGATGCTTGCTTGCTTGCTTGCCGAGCCGAGCTGAGCCCGTCTTGGGTTCCGCTGTGGACGGGGCCTCGCCAAGAAAGCCTCTTCCTCCTGTATTACAGCGCAGAAACCAACCGCCGCTGTAATTACTGCTTGCTATTTGCTAAATTACCGTACTACTGTAGACTAAAAACCCATCCCGCATCAACAAAGCACCCTCCCTGTCCGTGGAAAGAAAAATAGCCCAGGCACAGCCCCCGCGGGCTGACGTTGAATTTTCACCCTCTTCCGCGTCCCGCCTCTACTGCGGCTTCCTTTTTTCCCCCATTATTGCTTGCTCCGTTTGTTTCTTTTTTGCAGGCGCCTCCTTTTCTCCCTGCCACCCCCCTTGTTCCCGCCAAGAACTCCGGCCACGTCGTCGGTTTCGCTGGTTGTTTGAATATCAGTCGCCCGGTGCCTGGAGGCAAGGGACCTAGACCAGCCCGTCTCGCACTCGCTCACAACTATCCGTCCTTTCTTCCTTCCAGTCACAAGCCAAAGAAGAAAGAAAAAGACAAAGAGCTGTTTATCCCCGGGATTTGATTCTATAAATATCGGAAAGCAACCCGCGAGGGCGGTGGATTCTACTTAACCTCGACTTATCCCCCCTTCCGCGCGTTCGCTCTCTCCCCTCACCTACAACCATCGACTCCACCACCAAAGCCAACCCCACGTCTTCCTTGCAACTTGCACCGAAACCTCCCCCAACGATGGAGGCTCGCTCCCTCACCTCCGTCAACAACCTCGCGGCCAACCCGCCGCAGTATCCCGTCAACCCGACCGATGAGCGCCAAGATCCCCTGACGCTGTACATCTCCCGCGTCCCCGGCACTCGCGACGTCATCCTCTCCCCGTTCAAGCCCCAGCTCAAAATCGTCTCCTCCGAGGATGTCGCCAGCTGCCTCTACTACATCCACTTAGAGCACCCCTCGTCCGACCTCTCCAGCCCCGCGCCGATCCGCGATGACGGCTTCCGATCGTCCAGCGACGATGGTGCTTCCGTCAGGAACATCCCCCGGAAGCCTCTGCCCGAGTCCGCAAAGCCCATGCCGTCGTCGAACCGCGATCGCTTTCTTCCCGTCCCGGGCAACGAGAACCAGGACCCTAAACGGCCTCGTGGCCATACCATCAGCTCTAGCGTCGATGCTGGTCGCGCCACTCCACCTGCCTCTGATCAGGATCCCCGGCGGAGCCTTGACGAGCGCCCAAACGAACACAAGCTCGCATCTTCGTCTCTCCGTCGCCAGAACACCGTCTCGCGCAGGCCCAACGGCCCCAGGAACATGGGCCCCAGGGCCATGAAGACTCCTCCCACGCCTCCAACCGACAAGCCACTTCCTGCGTTCTCTGAGTCACACACAAAAATGGACGATGATCGGGCACCCTTCCAAGAACCCAACCCAAAGCGAGGCAGCTACACGAGCCGGTCTCCGTCACCGAGGAAACAGGCCGACTCTACTTTCACCAACCCATTCACCCTGGCTCTGATTCGTCGTGATCCGAGCACGGGAAACCAGTGGAACGTCGGCCACGTCTCATCCTACCAGTCGGAAACACCACAACCCGACCAGGACGAGTCCGGCCCATTCCTACCCAACGTGCCTCCTGTCGCCCATTCGCAGACGCCCGCCGCAAACCCGCCCATCAACATCCAAATCGAGACTTTGGGCTATGGCAGATTCCGCAACATGCCGACGAGAAGGAGCTTCGACATTGGTCCCGGCGACGGAATCCCGGCAGACGAGAGGGTACCTCGAAGCGAAGGCGCTGTGCTCTCGAGACAGGTCCTGATGGGTTACGCGAAATCTTGGTCTAGCAATTTCCGGGAGAAGTGGAACCAAGAACCACGGGAACACAGTCGACATGGAAGCGTAACATCTGTCAGTTCGGTCGCTTCGGGAGAGCTGGTTCCTGAACCACAGTCTGCTCTGGGACAACCCGGTCCCGGAATGAGGCCCCGCGGTTACGTCTTCACCAGCCCGTGGAACGGCAGATGCGAATTCCGGACGGGAACCACTGGTCGCAGCCTCCGATGCTACCACATCTTACACGATGAGAAGCCAGCACTAAACGCTCTAATCGAGCAGGGAGTGCCCGTTCAGCAGTTGGGAGGAGCCATGGCCCTCAGCGAGCTGCGCTTCAACCTACCTAGCGCGGAGCTCTTCAAGTCGCCCGAAGGACGCGAGGAAGTCAAGGCACAACTCCAAGGACACTTTAACAAGCTCCTGCAGAAATTCGACGGACGCAACGAGAGTGACGACGACGACGGCATGGTGTCGCCTTTTGACGTGAACCTGGGCAAGGAAAAGGCCGGGGGTGGCAATCGCGGAAAACGGGCCAAGATGGGGAAACTAATCATCTACCCCGACGGCATGAAGATGCTGGATCTGGTTGTAGCAGCCAACATGGGTCTTTGGTGGAGAGCCTGGGAAAAGAGTTTCTAGCAAATCCAAGCAAACCCGGATGGAATGGCTTACATGACATGATATCTAACTGTACGGGCGTTGGCGATAGGATAGACATGTATACCCGCGTGGCAGGCACGACATAACGACTACATGGATCACGGATGGGTAACGATTGGCATTTTGCGCTATTAGGAGTAATAATCACCGGTTGAGTAATTCATGTTCATTTTAATTCCAATTGGTCATGACTGAGGTGGCAATGGCAAAGAATCATGATGCTATCACTAGCACCCACCCATCAACGTAATCCTTAGGTCAGTTGAGGCGACAGCTGCACGTGACAAGTCACGCGGATGCCATCAACCAATCACCTGCCCAGCAATGTAATCCTACCCGGGGCCTGAGCAACTTTCCGAGCCGACACATCACGAAACCACGTCCAAATCCTCGCCCGCTTCGCCCTTCACGCCTCCGCCTCGCCCGCAACCCGCCCAATTGGCCTCACGTCACCCGTCCCCGTCCCTCCGCGCCGCCTGTCCTCGCCATGGCGCTGCCTCTGCAGGTGCTCGCCCGCCGCCAGCTGCCCCGGTCGCTCGTCGCCGCCCGCCTGCTCGTCCTCCAGCAGCAGCGCGGCTATGCTACGCCCAATGGGCCGCCGCCCGCCAACTTCCGCACCAGCAGGAAGGTCACCTGGACCTGGGACCATGAAAGCACGCTCGACCGCATGGGCAAGTTCTTCCTCATGACTGAGATGGCGAGGGGAATGTATATCCTGCTCGAGCAGTTTTTCCGACCACCGTACGTTTGCAGCGACGTCTATATGCCTCGAGAGAATGTGCTAACGACGGAACAGCTACACGATTTTCTACCCCTTCGAGAAGGTATGCGAGGCTTCACTCCCGACAGCTTCCGCTCCGACCGAACCGTGGACTAATTGATATATCCAGGGCCCCATCTCCCCTCGATTCCGAGGCGAGCACGCCCTGCGACGATATCCCTCGGGCGAAGAACGCTGCATTGCCTGCAAGCTCTGCGAAGCTGTACGATACTCATCCCCCATTCTACGGTTCCTATACTGATCCAGTCAGATCTGCCCCGCCCAGGCCATCACCATCGAGGCCGAGGAGCGAGCCGACGGCTCCCGACGAACCACGCGCTACGACATCGACATGACCAAGTGCATCTACTGCGGCTTCTGCCAGGAGTCGTGTCCCGTCGACGCCATCGTCGAGAGCCCCAATGCCGAGTACGCGACCGAGACGAGAGAGGAGCTGTTGTACAACAAGGGTGGGTTCTTTTATTCCCTCTATATTCCCTCTCAAAATTACCCAGTGAATCATGGTCAATGGATTGCTCTTGTCGTTTTTCATCATATTTTCGACCTCTGTGCCCGTCAAAATGGTCAAACTCGGAGTTTGCGCGGTTTTGCCAAGAACACCTCGGCTAACACATCAAACAGAGAAACTGCTTTCCAACGGAGATAAGTGGGAGCCCGAGCTCGTGGCCGCCATCCGAGCGGACTCGCCATACCGATAAACAAAGAAACGAACCTACACTAAAAAAATCACCACGACGACCATACCAATCTTTGTTTTTTGTTCCCCCGCGGAGGGTTATTCGTATCTGGCTTCTCGTCGTTGTAGGACTTTGGGGAAACGGGCACCAAACATATTTTTCTTGTCTTGTTCCATAGGCAACGGCGGATACATGGCAGCGGTCAGTGGGCGGCATCTGGACGGGAGGTGCAGAGTGTATATAATCTAGCTCCAAAATGCCCTTTGTCACTGGTCATTTCATTGCTAGGTTTAGTCCGTGAGGGTCGGTTGACAGATGAATGGGTGCTGGTTGCTAACAGCTAACATGCTAATCCTCGATGAAGCAGCGCAGTGGATATCAAATCATTAGCGATTGTAAGTCCAGGGTTATATCATACAACTGGCTCATCGTTCAGCACCACGGCGGACATAACAGCCAGGACTCATCTCACTCGACCCGGAGCAACTCAACACTCCCACCGCTCCACCTCGTCCTCCTCAGCCGCGCTCAACAGTAACTCCATCAGGCCGGCGCCCACCTCCCTCATCCACTGATGGTACTGCTCGCCGCTGGGGTAGAACGGACACGGCCCCGCGTCGCTCATGTCCCCGAACTCGAGCGTCAGCCCACGCACCTTGCCGGCGCCGCATTGTCGGCTGTAGTACCGGCCCAGGGCGTAGTCGGTGCTGATGCCCGACGTCGGATACAAGGCGACCGACTCCTCGACCTTGTAAGGTGTGCGGCCCGCCGAGGCCATGGCCTTCTTCATGCGTTTGGCTAGCGTTCGCTGGGCAACAAGGTCGGAAGCGTCGAGGTACTCTCTGTACCTGATGTCTTCAGGATCGTGACCTATGATTCCTCGTTTCCCGTCGTAGGCGGTGCTGCTGAAGTTCTGGGCACGGTCCGTTGTCTGGACGTTGTCGTCGCCCCAGCCGTATAGGATAGCTCCTCCATACGAGTGCAGGTCGAGGAACCACGACAGGCTAGGGAACGAATCGAGCACCCACGCAACGCTCTGCGTCTCGGGCTCAGAGAATGGTGCCGTGCCGTGGAAGACTTCACTGCCAGGCTCATCCGACGCTGCAGCCCACAGGTCGGCATGAGGGCTGAATGCGCGGGAGTAGTCCCAGAGGAAATCGAAGTTGCGGTTCAGATCGACACCGATGTCAAACTCGCCCGTGGCACTCGCCGGATTGCGATTCTTGCGCCAACATGAGTCCGTCGCCTGGTCATGGGCCACGCCATCGGGGTTCACCAGCGGGAGGACGACGACACCAGCCGACAGCGCAGTTCGGACCTGGGCAGGCGAATAGCTCCGGTTACCATATCGGACGCCGGAGCGAGCGACGCGGGCCTGTAACAGGTCGGCCAGGAAATAAATGACATCGTCTGGACCACCACGCTCACGGGCGTGAATACCAGCCATGATGAAGACGCGAGGGTTGTCGCCGATGCGGGCACCGCGAAGGAAGGCGTTCTCGAAAGTGGGAAGCGGGCTCGTGAAGAGCGTGACGTCCTTGAAGGTGTGAGCGAGGCCGCGCAGGGCAGACGTGATCTCGTGGAGGTTGAGGATGCTTTTCAGGTCACGGTCGTGTATGCCTAGGCCCGCGGGAGGAAGGGTGCCGTTGGCGAAGCGGTCGCCGGCACCGACGGGGATGTCGCCTCGGGGAGCTTGCAGAAGCTGGTAGGCGTTGGGGATGAAATCGGAGGGCAGCAGACAGGGCGAGACGCCTGCGAGCAAGGCCGTGGCGGCGATGATGCAGTGGAGCTTCATGGTGGAGTTGGTGAGGATTGGGTCTGGCGATGTTCTGTCCTGGCGGTTGGTTGTGGATGTAGGAGAGTTGACGAGGACATAGCATAGTCGTTCATCCACCTGCCTAAGGCAACTCCCAAGTTGGAGATGACTTAGGAAAGCAGTGAATCACTACCAGTCTCATAACTCAATGCTCCTTCCCAGATCGTGTAAGCCTATACGCTAAGTCACTGCCAGTTTGCCTCGAGACCCAAATCCCTCCGCAGTGATACGCGTGCCCCCGTCCTATCCATCGGATATTGAAACGTGGAGTCTCAAGTGGTTTGCGGTTGATTGCTTTGTTCTACGGGAGCCTGGGGAGCGAGCACGCGAGGCTGTACAGGGTCGGCAAACGTGGGGAGGAGATGGTGATACCTGAGGATGAACGGCGCGTGGTAAATAGGAGCTGATGGGCTGAGAAGTTCTGGATTTTATATGAATTATAGAGTCTACTAAAATCTTAAGCTAATCCGCGGGTCCCAGTTGGATTCTCAAGCAGGATTAAAGAAGAGACTATAAGTGCTCCTGAGGAGCGGGACCAATGAGGGCCAAGTCGATTATGCTGACTTGGGCGAAACATGGGGGAGGGTCTAGAGCCAGCATCTTGAACAACAATTGAGCGGCCAGAACTTCCTAAAAAAAATACAAAGAAAATAGGAACAACATCAATCATAGATGAGTTCCTTTTCATGCATTATGTAACCACATTAAGCAGTCAAAATCCTCCAAAACCCAGGTCCAAACTGCCAACGCCCGCTCAGAATTATCCTCGGGAACCACCAGCCAATAACACCCCAGCGTCTCACTTGACCTTGACCACCAAGTACGTACCTCCGCAGCACGTGATTCTCCACCCCTAGCTAGCTCCCTCCGACTCTCCGTGACCCGACCAGCAACGAGAAATTTATCACCACTTCCCGCATCCCGAACCTCACCCTCCCCTCGCCCAGCAATTGAGCAATTCCCACCCCGCCGGAAAACCCACCACAACGTCGTCCGTCCCTCGCAGCCATGTTCCGCTCCGCCGTCCTCCGCTCCGCCTCGGCCGCCGCCCGTGCCGCCCTCCGACCCGCCGTTGCGCAAAGGACCGTCTTCGCCGCCGCGGCCGCGCCTAGGGCTGTCTTGCCCAAGATCCAGAGCTTCCAGGCCGTGCGCATGTACAGCGCTGGCGGCGCTCTCAACAAGGAGGAGGTCGAGGGCCGTATCATAAGCTTGTTGCAGGGCTTTGATAAGGTGAGCTGCTCTCCGGAAGAGGCGTCTGTGAGGGGGAGCTGTGGGATGTGACCGGTCAATTCGGTCACTACGGATTGGATGGGTGGATGCGGACAGGAGCACTGCAGCACTATCCCAAGTGTCTCTCAGTGTTCCCGTCTCCAACCGCCATATACCGTATCCGCCTCTCTCGCCTCGCTTCTCCACCATCTATCATCCTTGGATATCAAAGCTAACCACTATCACAGGTCAACGATATCACCAGCGTACGTCCCGATAACATCCCCTAGTCGCCCTCACCGAACCAAGAAACCCGTCTAACCCCCGCACAGATTAAGCCCACTGCCCACTTTGCCAACGACCTCGGCCTCGACAGCCTCGACACCGTTGAGGTCGTCATGGCCATCGAGGAGGAGTTCAGCATCGAGATCCCCGACAAGGATGCCGACGCCATCCACTCCGGTACGTTCTTCCCTCTCTCCTGACCATCAACAAACCAAGATTAACCCCGGCCATCTAGTCGAGCACGCCGTCGAGTACATCCTCAAGCAGCCCGACGCCAACTAAACTCTCTCCACCTCATGAACCTCCCCCTTGTACAATCAAACCCCAGACCAAGAAAAAAAAACCACCCTCTTTGCATCTTAGAAATGTTGGGAATAAAAAAAGAAAATCCCCTCTTGTGCAAAGGCGCCGACAGAGGAGGGGCTGCCGGCGCGTCACCATTCTCTCGGCCATAACCGAGCGGGGTTTTTTTTTCCGGAATTCAGACGAGAACGACGACAGGGGCGGAACGGAGTAGTTGAAAGGGAAAGGGGGATCTGTGTTCTGTGTTTTTGGGCGGGATAGACCCGATTTCTCCCCCCTCCAGCAATATGTTGAACCGAACAGTCCCGAGTCGAAGCTGGTGCCCGGGAATAGTGACGTCGTCGTGGCCCTTGACCCCGGGTCATCATGTCTGGGGACTTAGTGGCTGTCACTCACCGCTGGCTGCCTTGTACTAGTGTATAGAATCTTTTGCTCACCTCCATGTCTGACTGTTACGGTTACTGTTACTTTATCGCCGAGGCCATCATACACGTGTATCAAAGCCTGGGAGGCGGATCCGCCAACATCCGTAGCCCTCATTCGCCACAGCCAACCAGCTTCCTCGTCCAATCACAGACACGACAAGAGATCTATCATCATTGTATTCCATAGGACAATCTGTTCCCCTTAGAATCATGTATTCCCTGTAACCGCCACCAACGGTACTAAACAGGCTACACCCAAGGTACATTCCCTCGTTTCCTAGTCCATGCATCATGCGCCTGAGTAGATGGCCCCGAATCTTCAAGTCTTCTTCCTCTGAACATATATACGTGCATACATGCTGTCGACTTCAATCCGCAAAGTCGTTTCACTCCCGCTTCAAAGCAACCAATCCCCTCCCCTGTTGTCTCAAACGTTTGTATTTTTGGGAATCCAGAAACCCCCAAACACCGTAACCCAAACCCAGCTCGCATGAGTCGACGACCGTCGCTATGCATCCCTTGTCATGCAACCCCCGATACGATGAATACCAAGGATCCCACGTAACAATGCCTAAGTAATAGGTTTAAGAATGCAGCAAACCAGTCCGTTCGCTCTGGCATGTCGAGCGTAGATGGCCTCCCCGTGTAGTGAATCGGACGAAAAAAAGGGAACTCCCCCATTCCTAAAAATGGAAACAAAAATGGAAGCAAAAAGACAAAACTCCATGCCGTGTATCCTATATCCTTTTGGAGTCCGGGCCCAAAGACTTGCAATAAAAACACCTGATTTTCTCTTTCCGTAAATGGCCAATGCTGCAAAATGAAGAGCCACCTGAGGGTGATGCAAATCTGGGTGCTCTGTGTCCGAGGAAATGCAACGGTGTCGTATAGCTGTTGGCGGTTGTGCACGTGGTTGTGGCTGGTGATTGCGATGCCATGCGCCGTTCATCGGTTGCCATCCAAAGTCACTCGGTTGGTTTCGTCGTTCATTCGAGACAACAGTTCATCATCGCCCGCTGACGGGCACCGAGTCCCTTGATCCCTTGGTTCCGTTGGTCTGGCTCTTGCCCGACACAACCCCGGCATAGCTGCTCCAGGCACCCATGCTCAGGCCGGCTGATGACCGTTTAGGGGTTCTGGCGACCGTGGACGTTTCGCCGTCCTCCTCCATGCCCTCCATGTGGAACATCTCATCGTCCTCGTTAATAGGCGTGGTGAATCGTCCGTTCATGGCCGAGCTGATGCTGCCGCTCGAGACGTGGCGCTCCATGCCGCGCTCCTTTCCTATCGGGCTAATGGGGCTGATGGCGCTTACGGGTCCTCGAGCAGCCGAGGGGTGGAGCAGCGGGCTGGCACCCCCCGCATTATCCTCCAGATGGTTGCGCTGGAGTTGCTGAGAGAGCATTGACATGGAGTCGCTGGCGCTGCGCAACGAGGAGGGGCGGATGAGGCCGTTGGAGTTGTTCATCTCTTGGGCGAGAACTGAGTTTCGCAACGGGCTGCCTACATGACCAAAGGCCGAAGCGGCACCTCGTGCAGATCGAGTCGAATCCTCCTCTTCCTTCTGTCGCTGGAACATGGGTCCCCATCGGCTGGGGCTCGATCCGATAGGGCTGCCGTACTTGCTGAGGCCGTCCAAGCCAACGTCGCTGCTGTCGGCTCGCATGGAGCCTCTCCGGGCCTTTTCGGCAGGGGTCAAGAGGTCCTGGAGGTTCTCGGGCACATAGTTCTCTGGGAGGTTGTCGTCATCGTCACCAAAAGCGAATTCGGCTTCCCAATCTCTGTCGACAGACGTCTTGGGCATACTAGAGCTGAGCATCCGTGGCTTAGAGAACCTGGACGAGTGCATAGCTCGTTTTCCAAAGTACTCGTCCACGTTACTCTGGTGGGAGCTAGGCGGGCTGTTGGGCATTGGGGCAACAAGGTGCTCCGAGGAACCAAAGGCAGAGGTGTGAAGCAGCTTGAGGGTTTCGGATGTGCGCGAATCCTTGGCGTTGCTGAGAGACTGGGAAGGTGACTCGAGGCCGAATTTGGAAGGAACTGAAGAAGGCCATGGGGCAGCGGGGAACCGGGCGGCATTGGAGATGCCATTGGAGTCGAACGAGGCAGGGAGAGGAGCATCTAGGACCGACAGTCCCTTGCTGTTA
Organism: Neonectria magnoliae; assembly: GCA_037954305.1. Taxonomy (NCBI): domain Eukaryota; kingdom Fungi; phylum Ascomycota; class Sordariomycetes; order Hypocreales; family Nectriaceae; genus Neonectria; species Neonectria magnoliae. The sequence goes on along the minus strand of JAZAVK010000095.1, from coordinate 62,186 downwards.
ACAGGAGACAGGGCAAGACCAAAACGGGAATCCTCATCCCGGAGCGAGCCATATGCAGAGCTGGTGTATGACATGTCGATGGTGGGCAGGACATTCTCGAGGCTGGGCTGGCGCGCCAGACTGTGCAGCGGATCATCGTAGGGGTAGGCCGAGGTGTACGCGGGGACATCGGCGCGGTAGAGGGAGGTGGTGAGGGCGCTGGTTGAGGGCTGGTTCTGTGCGGAGGCGGGGTTGGCCCGGCCGGCGAGGCTGATGGGCGAGGTACCTATCGTGACGCCATTCTTGCCGTAGTTGATGCGTCGGCCGTCGGGCAGGACGTGGATGTTGGCGCATTTGGGGCCAAATTTGCAGTTTCCCTGTGTGGCGAAAGACAATTGTTAGATTTGATGCGTCGGGAGGAGGGGACTTGGGCTGGTCGCAGGTAGCCGGGGTGGCATGAAGGCGACGGTGATATGGCGCACGCACCTTGGCAAAGTATTTGCAAACGTTCTCAGCGGCAGCGCCGAGGTCATGGCTAAATGGACAGGCATTGCCAGCTTGACAAGCTCCCTGGCGGAAGAACTTGCACGGGACGTGAGCGGTATCTGTCATGGTGAGTTGGGTCAGTTGGGAGTGGGACAAAAGTTGCGACGGAGAGGATGCTCGTCGCGCGGGGGTCGTGTGCAACATACTCGGAGGGCTTCGGGGCCCATCGAAGCGGGGGGTAGTGGACGCGGGAGTCATGGGAGTGGCCTGGGCTCCGTTGGCGTGGCCGTTGGACGAGGACGAAACGTTGTTGAGGCTGCCGCTCCGGGCGTGACGATATTCGGGCATCGTGGGGGGCGAGGGCGACGACTGGGAGAGTGGGAGGCGCCGAGGCGAGGTGGTGTAGGGGAGAGAAGGAGAAACGGAAGCAGCAGCAGCGGAAGAGGAGCAGGTTCGGAAGGCGGAGGCTGAGGTGAGGGTTGCGTGAATGCTTGCGTGAACGCGGCGGCGGAGCGGGCGGCAAAGAGGGTCCCTCTCTGGTTCGGTCCTGGAAGGGCTCGTCGGAGGACTCGTCGAGGGCGATGGTGGGCGCAAGGTGGGGGTGAATGGCGGGCGCCGGGCTTGTTTGGGCGCGGCCTGGGCGTCGGGTCTGGGCGGGCGGGCGAGCGAGCGATGAATGCGTGGTGAGTGAGCGACAGGCTGGGGCGATCGGGGCGTGGCACCAATAGGTATTAGCGGTGGTGGTATAGCGGCCGTAGTGTAGTAGTCGCGAGTCAACCCCCAGTTGGATGGTTGGCCAGCGTCCGGTCCGTATGGCGTTGATGAGGTTGACGATAAGGATGAGTATGTTGGAGATGGAAAGATCCTTGGTGTTTCTGAGGCCTGGGATGAAAGGACTCGGGATGGAAAATCCTGAGAGGGAAAGTCCTGGCTTGGAGAGAAAGTGGCAGGTACGATGGTGCCAGCGGAGGTTGTTGCTTGCATCAACTGGCAGTCAGCTGGCATCCCCAACTGGACGATTAGGTCACCCGTAGCGCTGCTGTTGCTGAGTGTCAGGGCACTCGGTGGGGGCTTGGAGGGGTCGACCCGCTAGTTCGTCGGCCTTTGGCGGGTTGCGGGCGCGAGTCAGTGCGATCGATGTCCTAAGGATGGTGGTGGAGGTGCTAGAGGTGCGCTGGGCCGTGGGCAGGCATTCAAAGGTCGGCTCCGGGTATAGCCGCGATAGTGAGACTGGGAGCTGTGCAGGGAAAACCCGGGTTCGCCTGGGTTGTCTGTGTAAGTCGTGTGCAAGTTGTGTGCTTATAAGTCGTGTGTTATCTTAGGTTAGAGTGAGAGCGACAGTTTGCTATTCGCGGGACCGCCGTAGCGAGACCTGATTATCAAGACAGGCGGAAGAGACGGATGATGCGTGTAAGAGGAGCAACCGCAACTGATGTGAGATGAGTTGGGCAGATGGTGGGAGCTTGTTTGGCACGCGACCGGACCTGTTCGTCATCGATAGAGAGGAGGCGGGCGGGATGGAAGAAGAAAAAGGGAGAAGATGAAATCATTAATCAACGAAGAGGACACATGAACCATGTTATGAGGTTCGTCCTAGACGATTCTCGGCCGGGGGCACCTGGGGCCTTATATTCGCTGGGGCTTAGACGGGGCGAGACAGAGAGCCTAAGGGAACTGCTAGCAGAGAAGGCAGCCAGAGAGGCAAGTGAAAGGAAGTCGCCTCGTGTGCCTGTTGGTTGGTCGATGGGTGGTTGGCGGGTCTCTCGATGGTGGATGTGGTGGTTGTAGTCCTGGTGGTGTCTAGTTTGGTGTGCCATGGGATGGCTATCCAGAGTTGAAACCTCCCAGCCCAGAGACTCAAGGCTGTCTCTGGTTGCCCGTGTACGAGGTGTCCTCCCTGCTTCCCGGGCCGGCGGTACAAGAAAGCAAGCACAATCAGCACGGTGGCACAGGGTCCGGGAACTCAGATCCCTGGTCGCAGAGACCCGTGAGACCCCCCTTGGTTCCGCCCATCTGCCTGGTCACTCGGAGCCGGCGCGCCTGGTATCCACTACGAGGTGCGGCGTGATGCGGACGGACGGCCGATGTAGATTTACATGAATCCACACCCGGAATACCGTTGGGTGTTGTTTTCTCTATTTGGGGGGACACCGTCTGGATTGTTTCGTTTCTTCGGTGGGGAAAATAGACTTCTGGCGTGTGTTGGTTGCTCCAGTTTGCCGTCTTGCTTGCTTGGCTTGTTCTCTCGCACGAGACAGCCATGGCGATGCCCAAATGGGAGCGAGCCATCCTCGAATCAGGTCATGTCAGGTCAGACTCCAGGTCGGGCGTCTGGCTGGTCACACACTCTTCTGGGCTGGGTGGAGGGGTGTTTCCGGCCGTTTTGGGCTTGTAGGACTCATCTCAGCCGTTTGTCTCTGTCCAGATTTCCCCATTGTAAGTCTCCTCAGTTTCACTCTGAGGCGAGGAGCTGTAAGCTAGGAAGGCTATAAGAGGTACATAAGCAATTAGCGAGGTCATCCTCTTCCACTCTGACCACTCTTTTCTCCCTCTGCTCTGTTCTTGGCGCAAATACTAATCAAGTCGTCCAGGTAGGATGGCCTCCTCGATGACAAGACAGACGGACTCATTGATGCATGGCCCATGTCACTCACATTACATGCTCCCGCCCCTCCTCCTCCTCCTCCTCGCCGCACTGTTCCACAGTTTCCCTCCCTCTTCCCCGCCTCATGGCTGGCTGGACCTTGTCTTGGTTGGGATTTGCGCGGATGGGTGCCCTCGATGAATGGTCACCAGCCCCCCTTGGCCATCCATCCATGGCGATGCTATCCCCATTCACCTGTGGTACTTCCCAATGCCGTGCGCACCCTCCACAGCTCATTTCATCCCGGGGTCGGACACGGACGAGAGACGGAGAGTGAGAATAAAAAAGAAACCTGGGGCAATGGGATCACATCCCCTGAGTCTTGTTCGGCATGTCGCGTCGATCCTCGTCGTCCAAACCCTGGTCTGCCTCGTAAAGCAGCAACAGGTGCTCTCGAAGAGGCGAGTCCTGGGATATCCTGCTGCTGTGTTCGCCGGATTCATAAACCGGCACGTCTCGGTTCCGAAGTAGGCCCAACACTCAGGTTCACAACTCACGAGAGCCATGCATCGTGAGTCCGAAATGTCTCTGCCCGCCTCTCGTCCCGCATTGCTCCGTGACGTCCGCGGATGAGAACCACAGGCTCCGCATCCGAGAGAATCGCGTCCCATTGCATCCGAGCACCCCCTGCTGCCTGCCCCATGCCGCCCATGCCTGTCTCATGCCCACCATGACCAACCGTCGCCGCCGTCTCGACGATCAAGACAGATGGCGGCCGCTATGCCCGACTCGGCCGGCCTGGGCCCTTGTTGTGCTTGTGCGACCGTGCATGCATGATCGATAGTGTCGCAGTGTCGCAGTGTCGTCCACAGTCGAAGTTGTTGCCAGCCTTGCCCTGCTCAGCCCAAAAAACGCGTGCCCGATGTGGAATCGCGACGCACTCGAGCTGGCGCAGCTCATCAGACCATCCATCACTCATACTCCATAACTCCGTCACTCCGTAGATCTCCATCCGTGAGTTCCATCCTTCTTGCCATGGCCCATCAGTACCGTAATCATCACTGCCGTGGCCCATTCATCCCTGGCCATGAGCCTGCCTGTGTATCCTGGACTCCTGCAGCAGAATCCCATCTGAGAGAGCTAGTGCCGGCGGCTTATCATCTGGCGTAGCATTGCCTCGCACAAACTCGATCCGTGAACATCTCCGCATTGACGATACTGAAACACCAAATCGCCAATGCCGCCGCTTCACCAACGGGCCCAAAAAGCAAACCCTCGCTCGATCGATATCTGCTGTACGTCGACTGACGCCATTCTGCAGCAACCAGCTCCGTCCCAAGCCTGGTGCAGAAGCTCCAGCTACCAAGCTGTCCACTGGCAGCAGCGCGCCATGGGTTCCAATTCCATGCAAGGATGCCCTGGGGATCAGCAACTGCAAGGCGCCGGGAACGCAGCATACCCGATACGGGGCAGTCTAGTGCGCTGGAGGGTGCGCCTCGCGCGGGTCGTCCACTGAACCATCGCCCCCGGCGCCCGCTGACGCCGCCTGGGAGGCTGGACGTGCCCTGGACGTGCTCAAAGGACGCCTGGGGCCACAGGGGTCAACGACCATGGCCGGGGTTCATCTTGGCATGCGGTCCGTGCGCCTTCCCTTTGCGTCAGCCCGAAATAGCCCCCGCATAGGAATTGACCTCAGGCCAGCAACGTCGTGTCTTCGGATTGTTCGCTCTCGAGACAGGGCAGAGCTTTCAACTACTCCATCCACTGTACTGCATTCGCAGATGTTCACAACACATCTACGCACACATACTTGATGCATACACACACACACACACACCACGCGCGCGCACACACAAAATCAAGTCGTCACACAACCACCCACACAAACGCCCACGCACCCACACGCCTCAGCCTGCTTACCCACCCAGCATCCCCTCAACCATTGAAGTGTCTCCATGCGGGCTACGCTCCCCAGCTTCCCCGGAGGCAGTTTGAAGTTGCGGCTTCGGCTTGGCTTGGGCTGCTTTGGGCTTCGGGCTTTTGAGGAACCTGCTCTTGGCATTCGTATGTCTGTCGTCTCTGCTTCTCCTCCTCCACTCACACCTACCCGTACCCAGCTTCAGCTTCTTCTCGTCTCTTGCACTCGCGGCTCGTTCCCTCCCGATCATCCCCCGCCCCTCCATCTCTGAATGTTTGGGATAGCCCGCCGTTCGTCTCATCTGTCCTGTGTATGAAGTTGGCTACGGGCTTCCAAGCTAGCTACTCGCCAACGCTAAATGCCAGGTCGTCGTTCGGATATGCCCTCGATCATTCATCTCACAAAGACGACGCTACAGTCCTATACATGAGACCCCTCCATCCCGTTGGCCGAAGCAGGTTGGCAGGCTACTCTCTAGCTCAATGGCTACTGGACATAGCTCCACATCCCATCGAAACCACCCTGGATGCTCTATTGCTTTGCATTTCTCTCCTCTCTGCTAATTCGCCCTTGGCTTCCACGGCCCGCAGGAGTTCGCACTTGCGACATGGAATGATCGGCCTCGATCTTCGACCCTGCAGGTAAACAACGTCTGCTTGCCCTATCCGCTCCTCTCAGCAACCACAGATCCAAGCTGCATGTCTACAACCGCGAAGCCCATATGTCAATAAATCACCTGTCTCCGAAAATGGTCTGGTCGGCAAGCGCCACAATCCCAACCAGGTGCCCCCATCCAGCTTGGAGTGTCTCAGGCGGATGACCACACAACGGCCCTCGTCACCACATCACCACCACCATCTGAAGCCCGCATCACTCATTCGCCTCTTCCCGGTCTCCACCACCCCTTCTCCCGGCTGCGTGCTAGTGCGAGCCAGTGCTTGCACTCCCCAACCACCTCTCACTGATATGCCCTCGTGTTAATGTCCACTGCCGTGACCGCCTGACAACCCCTTGGCTGGACTCCAGCCCGACCAGCTTACATGACGCCTCCAGCCTTAAACCTCACCCGCGGATCTCCTTGTCTCCGTGGTGAGCACTGTCACTGCACTGAGCACTGACCGCCGGCCCAGTGGCTTGCATGGCGTCCCCAGAGTTTGACTCCTATTGCCACATGCGTGGCGGTCCTGTCGAACATTCTACCCGCACCGACTCACCGGGACCCTGGGTTCGCTGCTGTCTCTACCTTCTCCATCTTCGCTTCGAGCCTAGGCCCTGCTTCAAAGCCTCCTGCTGACGTCAAACCCAGCCCACTATGCGAGTGCTCTCTCTATCCGCTTAAGCATTCATCAACTGTACTTGATACCAGTTAGTTGAACACCCTCTCTTTCCAAACCGCCCGAACTTCCAGCTTTGACTCTTGAGCAGCAAGGGCCACTCGACTGTCAACCCTGGCTTCACACCCTCAAGTCCGAGATTGGCCTCTTCCATGACCCAGACTAGCATCTCACAGAATCTCATGATCCCTGCCCCACATCATCCGACCGGGAGCCGGCGGTGTCATCGGTCCATTCGCAGCCCACACCATCGTCGCGTCCTGCACTGGTGTCTTTGCCCCTTCGACGCGTCTCAGTGAGATCCCCGTTTACACCACTGTCAGTGGCTAGTGGCCGCCTTTGCCCAGCATCTAGATAGAACTGCCGGCGAGAAACCTCCGAAGGGTGTGGCATGCTGTGCCCTTAGCGGTTTGTCGAGACCATCGTCATTCCTGTTTCTTGTTGGTGAGATCCCCGTCCGGAACGACTCAATTCCAGATCAAAAGGACCGTTGCTTTTTACTTCCCGGTGATCTCCATATCCGGGTCATCATGGCAAAGGTGGCAAGATGCCGAGATCTTGACAGGACCCCGGATAGCCCATCTGATCTAGTTGATGAACATGGCAACACCATTCGAAGCGATCAACTGTTCAGGTCGATGTGCAATGATGCGTCGATGACGTTACGAGGTTACGACGACGAACACTCCGCTCTTTAACCTGGCTCTGGCTTGAGAGTGTCTCACGAGGTGCTAAGGCACCGGCTGGAGCGTTGCGTCTTTGGCTGACCCAGGCATGCATCGTAAACCTCGCAAAACTACCAACCAGTAAGGTATCGTCGAGACTTGGAAAGACTAAGCCACATTCACTAGGATCCAACAGCACTACTTTGCCCAAGCCGGTTTCATCCAGCACTGTCATAGATCAGAGCGGGCGGATGACCAGGCATGTGACCTGGGAGTGGTGTGCAGGTGTCTGGGCGGCTGGAATCCCGAGTCGGCTGGAACAGAACGGGCGTTGCGAACTCGTATCACGGTGTGTGGATGGCGAATGGGGGCAAGACTTCACTAGTGAATGAATAGGTTATAGAGCACCATTGCGGAGGATGTACGCGTGACGGGCCGTTTCTTTCAAGACACATCGCCACGCCGGTTTGCTTCACATGCCGTGGTGGGTAACTACACGAGGTCTCCCCGGTTGAGCAAAGAATGGCAGATCTGGCATCGGTGTGTGTGGGAACCGGAAAGGCAGCGGTCGTTCGGGACCGGGGCAACTCGTGGGCCTACCGCACTTCCTTGACTACGCCAGGAAACAGGATGACGGGTTTGTGGCGTGTTTCGCATGTCTTTGGGTTCCCAGAAAACCGGTCTTCTTGCACGCGCCTCTTTTACACCACGGTTGTTTAAACATTACGAGACTAGGAAGCGGCCCAGACTTGGCTCTGAATAGCTGGAACTCTCGTCACGGCTAACGGGGCGGGAGAGTCGATGGAGAGAAAGGCCAGGCGCGATCCGCGGGCCGCTCCCACCGACGGTGCCGCGATGGCCGTCCTCAATAGCACGATACCCGCGGAGGTGAGAATAGACTATGGAGGTTAGCTAGCCACTTTTGGGTCAAGGTGAGGGTCACGAGAATGCTCTGACGTAGTTGGGTGAGCGCTTGGGAGAGAGGTCGGCGCTGGTGAGATGAGGAGCGGTGAGGCGTGCTAGTCAAGTGCTGATGGTAGAGGTTAGTTTCAGTTGAAGATATGCCATGGAAGGCCCAGGCCAAGCAACCCTTCAGGCTGGGATCACGGGAGCGGTTGCGACGTTGTTCGTTGGTCTCGATGGCGGTCCAAAGTATAATGCGGCTGGCTCTTGCGGCCTAGTTGTAGCGATGGGTGTAAGTGACAACTTTGGTGTCATGGGAAGGGGAAGTATTTGGTGCAAGGGAGATGCCTTCGTGGTTTGTCGATGGACGTAGTTAATCTGGCAGTAGGTTTGCCGATGAAGTGGTTGTTGGTAGATGTGGTGGGCAGAGTCTCGTCTGAGGTCGCTCCAATCTTGAACTGGTCCCAGCATTATTGTGTCGCTCTTATCTCTCAACCATTATCATGCTGGACGTAAGCCGTGTCGCGCGTCTTGTTTCTGGAACGGGACGGTCCAGTTTTCAAGGCCTGTGACATTCATTGCCTCTGTCGATATTAATCTCAACTCACGGAGGTTGTGTCGTCGTGCCATACCATCCCATCCCATCCCATGATCCACAGATCTCGGTTGGTGGGCCGCCTTCCAGCGCTCCCGCGTCGTGCTTCGATCGCACAACAGGACTTTGCTGGATGCGCAGCGTGCGTGGCATATATAGGAATCTTTGTCGTTCACCGGTTGATTCAGCAGATATACGTGTCCAATGAGGAAACCCGTGCTGCATTTACATCTCGCCAGGTCGCTTCTGTTAGTGACCCCTGTCACCGGATGCGCGGGCCATGCCAACTGGCTGATGCCGATGGCCGCGTTTCCGCATCGGGACGGCCAAGGAATGACTCATTCTGGCTCATCCTGCATCACGGCGCGACGGTGCGACGGGATCCACCCGGCGGGATACAACCGTTTTGAGGCGGGGTTCTCGCCGTTTTGGAAACGGATGCGACGGGGGGGGGAATGGATCTCATGACATGACTTGCATTTTATGATGGACAGAGGCCATCATCAAGCGTCAGAATGATTCATTTCTGCTCTTTATGAGTGTCGTTGGGGATCCTACAGGATGGTTGTCGGCGCAGGGGGTGCGGAGGGCAGAGAGTCCGGTTGTACGAGGGGAGGATGGATATATGTAGATGTTGATCGATAGAAAGAATGAAGCCATCAAGAGTCACCATCAGAGTCAGAGTCAGAACCAGACTCATCGTTCAAGTCACAAGCAGCAAGGATGTCATGATCAATGAACCATCACTTGGGTAAGCACTGCAAGCTCTCCCGACCCAGCCCACCCCCGCCCCGTGTCCATGAAGAAGAAACGGTATCCGACGACAGCACCATGAGTCGAATGAGCCGAAACAAAACAGGAAGAAACGACATCGTCTGAGACACAAAGAGGCATATTCATGTCTGTCAATTAAAGAAATCAATTCGAAATTCGCTACATATACAGAAAAGGAAAAGCTAGTATGGCCATGCTAACTGCGTCCGCATCCCATATAGACGTTTCCTTCCAGCGCTTTCATTCGCGCGACGACGGTTCAATCATCGCTGGGTATGATGGATTGATAGGTAGATAGGTGTACAAGATGCAATTGACTGGTTTTTATAGCGGGGAATCCCACCTTCTCACTCCCATGAGACGGACAAGTTTTGATAAGAGGATGACGTGATGACAAAGAGGTGTGTGTTGCTGTGGTTCTCACTTCTTGCTACCCAGCATCTCCCGCAGGGCGTCGACCTCGGCCTCGCGACGGACCAGCTTCAGACGCAGATCGTCGCGGTCGCCGGTCATGTCGGCGAGGGCCTGCTCCAGCTCGGCGATGCGGTCCAGGCGCTTCTGGCGGTACTTGCGCGCGGCCATGGTGTTGCGCTGGCGCTTGACCGTGGCGGCCGCGGCCTCGTCCTCGGGGGAGGAGCCGGCCTTGCGCTTGGAACCGCTGCTGGCGCTGCTGGTGGGTGAGTCGTTGAGGCTGAAGGTGGACAGGCCCGCGGCGTACGGCGGCGGCGGCGGGTTGGCGGGCGAGGCTGATGCCGTGGTTGTGGGTGCGGAGAGATGGGCGGCGGCGGCGGATGTGAAGGTGTCTTGAAGCGGGAGCGCCATCTCGGGGCTGATGCCCATTGGCGGCGTGTTCTGGACGCCCATTTCGGGAATCAGAACGCCGCCGGGCGCGAGATCGAGCGAGGGATCCAAGAGACAGCCCTGAGCGAGCCAATTGTCGTCGTGGCCATCGCCCGCAAGCAGCAAGTCGGGATCGGCGGCGAAGTCAAAGGACGCGGCATTGAAGTCGAAGAGGTCAAAGTCGGCAGCACACGGGTCCAAGTCGTTGCTGCCGTTGTTGTCATTGTCGTTGTCATGGGAGGGGAGCAGGCAGAGAAGCCCCAGGGCATCCTGGTGACCACTATCACCAAAGCGGCTTGACGTCGTCGCCGAGTTGCTGCGGCTGGAAGGAGGCCATGGCGGGGCGGACGCACGAGGCTGCTGCTGCTGATGCTGCGTCCATTGATTCAGAGTAAGGGGGCTGCGGCCTCCCCTACGGACTTAGGAGGCCGGTAAAGGCTTGAAAGGGAAGAGAAGGGGGGAAAGGCGGAGGATGTTGTGTCCAGCCTCGTTGGGTTTGGTGTGAAGGAGAGAAAGAAGAGAGGAAAGGGTTGAGGTGTGAGACGGGGAGGTTTTATACGGCGTTCAGGCGGGACGGAAGCAGATAAGTTAGATGGATGCACGGACTAACGCGAGACTAGAATGCGCCTAGGATGCAAGTAAGCGGCCGCCCCATCTCCTTGTGGTGCTACTTTGTGTGAGGCCGTAACAAGGCGGCTTATCCCCAGGTACGCGAGGTGGAGGTTTGTGGACGGAGACGCCGAGATGTGGGGGAGTGAGATGATCGACAGCTTGTGTAACGGTGATGCTTAAGTGTAAGGGTGAGAAACGGTGGGGTGATGGACGGTTTGCGAAACGGTGGGTTTGGGTGTAGGGTAGGCTGGGTGGCGAGAGATGGATGGGATGTCTGTCTTCTCCCGCTGTTTGACGGTTTGAAAAGGTAGCAGTGGTCAGCTGCTACATGGTCTCTTTTTCGTAAGTTTATTTATTTTCTGGCTGGGGCATTCCTTTTTGCTTAGGGCGTGAATAACCATCTCGTCCATTCTACACTCAATGCATCGCGCAGTTGTTTATTCGTCTTCTAGAGTGCACGCAGTGGTTACGCGCTTTTCTTACATATCCACCAACCTACAATATTAATGATCCCGCCCAAATACACAGGTATGACAAGTTAGTCAACATACCTTCTATTCCTTGCATAATCTGTCCTAACCACTCTCATCGATGTTCTCTATGGGCACTGGGTTCTCACTCGTCGCGATACCCGTCAGCACCCAAAAAAAAGCCTTACCGCACTCCAACCAAATCAAATCATCACCAAACGAAAGAAGAATGGGTGAATCGACATCACTCCCGTCATAAACCCCGGAATTTCTACTCCCGCTCTTCCGATCGCAGCCCAATCGACCCGCCACAGCCCTCCATGACTCCGCCGGTGGAGGGGCCCAACGCCACAGCGAGTCATGCACACCTTAATTGCTCGACCCGTCTCGTCGATTGAATGCAAAGCCATCAGACTCCATCGGTACGCGTACGCACGCACTTGGCACCTCGGTTACCGGAGTCTGGCGGTCTGTTCTCTATTTTCATGCTTGTTTCTTAGTCCTCAACTTCTCATGAAATGCTGCACCAAAACGTAATGTCGCTTACGTGTCGTACCTTTGCATGCGTTCATCGTCTCCTTCGCCTGGACCAATATCTGCCGCCAACTTACACAACGTGAAACTCATCCACGCCGAACTAAAGCCATCGCCTTGCTCGACGTTACGCGGCCTCTCTCCGAAGAGCCTGCCCGATCGACAATCGCAGCCTTGGCAAAAACCATCATCGACGAAACAAAGAAACGCCTCCATCACGAGGCACCCTCGGGCAACCTGTTTTGCAGCTCTAGTCTTAACGAGGCGGTTCAGTTCCAAAGATGGATGAAGAAGCGGAAACGCGTGGCCTGCATGCTTTCGTCTGGCCTTCTTGTTTCATGACCTAACCGACGCGGGATTAACGACGCATTTTCTCGGCCGACGGTTCGGCTTGGCGGACTGCTCGCGTGAGCTCCAACCGACGAGCGATCTGCAAGAGATGCTTTAACGGGGTGGAATTTGCCCTTTAACCCCGGCCCAGCTGGGAATGGGGGTTGCGCGTCGCCGAAGCCACGGTTGAACAACAGAGCAGACCGACCGACGGCCCAGCTCCACCGGTGATGTGATGTCCTTTGTCCTTTGACTCTCGAAATCTCGCTCTCCAAACCTGTCTGTCTGTCCATCCATCGTCCACTCGGTTGCGCCCCGACGCAGGGCGGGCTCCACGCACTTACGTAGTCTGGGGGCTGAATGCATTGGCAACTATCCAGCACGGTTACAAGGCTTCAGAGTTGTTAGGACCCGCAGAAGAACTCTAAACAAGCATGATTTTTCCCTTTCGTTTCGGAAACAATTAACGTTGGCTACCCTGGTGCCTTTCATTTGCACACCCTAGGGGACTTGATATTACGTTACCCCGGGGGCTGACGATCGCTTCGCCGGCACTCGGCGGGAGTGAGACGCGGCGGAAGTGAGAAGCGGAAGGGCTTTTCGGGGGGGGGGTTGCACCGATGTGCCGAACGACGTGGCACCCAAGTAATCATACGTATAATGTACTCCCCGGGGAATAGCTGCGGATGCTGTGCTGTCATCGACCCGGCGTGGCTGGTCGACAGAAGAGCCATCACCATCATGACGTCTCGCCAAGCCCAACTCCGCCTCAACCCACCCCCCGCAGCTTGGCGGAAACTGCGGACCATCCTTGTCGGGCGGACAAGCCTTATCCCAGATGGCTTCAAATTTCCCAGAGAGAAGAATGCCCAGCGAGTGCCGTCCGTGCTGCTATTCTCGGCTTGCCGTGTCCTCGCGGATGGATCGAGGCGAGGGAGGATCGTCGTGGAGGCTGGACGGCATTGCCGACTTTTTGCCAAGACCGCAGAGGACGGATGTGACGAGGTATCGACGTGCGCTTGGGCTGCCAAGAGTTGGGAGATTGATTGATGGGACGAGGCTTTGGTCTTTGGGTTTTTAGTATAAATAACCTTGATAGTCCTCGTTTGAAGAAATTACTTAAAACATCAGCATCGACAATTCCAGCACCCTCCTCATCCTCACTCTCCAAACACCACACTTCCCTCACCGACACCATTAACACACTCGTCTAAGCATCCTCCCACCATGTACGCCCACAACATCGCCCTGGCCATCGCGCCCCTCGTCCTCCTCGCCTCCGCGGACCTGCAGCTCGACAACGACGACGTCCCCAACGCCTGCCGGGACATCTGCCAGCCCATCGTCACCCTCACGCAGCGCTGCGAGGTCGACCTGCGCGGCGACGACGACACCGACCGCAACGAGAACCGCCTCGAGGCCCAGTGCGTCTGCACCAACGACAGCTTCGACGTCGCCAGCATTGCGGCCCTGTGCCACGACTGCGTGCGCCAGAACATCCGCAACAACGACAACAACGACGACGATGACGACGACGACGATGACGATGACTGGGATGATTGGGATGATGGGGACCTTGAGGGTGAGTTTAACTTACACCGTGATGGTTTCCCCCCCAGTTTGCTAACACCCGGCTAGAAATAAGAGACATCCTCTACACCTGCGGCTGGTCCACCACCAGCTACGTCTCGGCCTCGTCCACGGCCGCCGACAGCATCACCGTCGACGCCACGGCCCCCACGGCGCTCTCGCAGCTCACGACGACCATCGTCCCCGGCTCGACCAAGACCGGCGGCGCCAACTCCAAGTCCGGCTCCGACGCGGCGACGGCCACCGACGGCGCCTCGGCGACTGACAGCTCGGACGACGGCGCCTCGGCCACCACCGACAGCGCCGCCCAGGCCTCCGAGACGGACAACGCCGCTCCGGCCCTGGCTCCGTTTGGCGTCGCCGGTGTTGTTGTTGCCGGTGTCTTTGCCTTCTTGGTTTAAGCAGGACTGGGACAAGTGGTGGCTTAGCTAGGAATTGGCGGGTTGAAAATATGGCTAGGACATGGACATACTGCCTGCTTGGGATGGTGGCGTTTTGCATCAATTGCTCATTCAGTCGCTATAGATTTACATTATGAATTCACGAATCACAATAACAATCTGGTTCGTTAGTGTCCCGTGATATATTGAAGTATAGTATCTAGTGTATTCTGTCTCGACGCTAACGGCTTACACGCGTACCAACTCACATCTCAAACTTCCCATTCCCCTCATAATGCTTCTCCCCAATCTCCAACTCGCGATCAAACCACTTCTTCACCTCCAACCCGCCCTTGCACTCACACACATGCTTCCTCCCCAGCCGCAGCAGCCTCCCGCCGATAACCCCTCTATACCTCGCCTCCAGTTGCCTCACCCGCGCCGCGTACGCCGGCCGCCGCTCGCGCTGCACCTGTCGGAACGCCGCGCACTGCATCGCGTAGAAGCCCTCGTCTTCGTTCGGCGCGAGCGCCCGCGCCAAGAGCCGTTGCACCAACCCGTGTCGTCGCGACTTGGGCGCTGCGCCGCGGAGGGCTGGCGACGAGATGCTGTCCTTGTAGGTGTAGGTGCCCTGGCGCCAGCGCACGAGGCCGAGCCAGTAGCCGACCATGTGGCGGTACGAGAGCCACTCGATCATGTCTTGCCAGTCGTTCATGATGTCGGCCATGGCTAGGATGTACTCGGCCTCGTCGTCGATCTCTGGAATCTGTCTCATCGTTCTGCGAACAGTTAGCATGGCATCTTTCTACCCCGACAGGAGACATACATGACGGAGACGATTGGCCCGTATAAGTCCCGTTGCTGTTCGATACGCTTGAAGGGTCTACCACGATACTTGACAACTACCACGGACGAGCTTCCTGATTTTTTAACGGAAGGAAATCCCACTCTGTGGTTTTTATTCGGGGCTCTCTCTGTTGGCAAAGTTAATCGAACCAGCCACCAAGGGACCCCAACGCACGCACTCATTGCATCATCATATCCTCATTCAAGCCATAATTCTTATATTGCATCGAATACTTTTCCATTTTGCCCGCTCGACCGCTGGCCGTCATCTCGTAAAGCAATCAAGTAGCAATGCTGAATCTCCAGTATCGATGCAGCGCGCGTTGAAACCGCTGCCATCGACCCTTACTACCTCCCGCTGACCTTCTTCTCCAGGTGCCGCAGCGGGATGTAGAACAGCGTGCTCAGCACGAAAGCCACCTCGAACCCAATGTCTCCCGTCGTCTTCGCGATAGGGCCCGTCCACCACGCCTGCGCCATGCAGGGCACAACCAAGCCGAAGGAGAGGACGCCCGAGGTGATGGCTGCGAGGCCCACGGGGAGGTGCGAAGCCACATTCCAGATGGCATGGTCGTACGACGCATAGTTTCCGCGGCGAAAGAAGAGGTGCTCCGTGATGACGATGCCGATAAAGGACGCAGACCAGTATGCGATGAGGGCGATGAAGTTCTCGAGGTTGACGAAGAAATCCCGCTGCGCCCGGATCGCCGTCGGGATGACGATGACGGTTACGACAATGGCAAAGGCGTACCGAGGGATCTTGATGAGCCCCGGGATCAGCGTCTGGAAGTTGAGAGTGATGGCGTACATGGTGCCTCCCGTGTTACCGAGCAGTGTTAGTGATAGGATGACGACGACAAACTTGCCGAACCCGCCGGCACTCGCGAGCATCGCCGCGAGGATGCCACCGACAAGCGACTGGCCGTAGGCTTCCTCCCAGTCGGGCTCGTTGGGCAGAGCACCGGCAATTGCAGCACCGAGGACCATGAGAAGAACCGTGGGAGTAAGAAGGCCAAAGTAGCTGTAGGTGAAGACCCGCCATCTATCCTGATGTCAGCAACGCCTAATCACGGATACATTCTACTCACGAGGGAACCTTGGGATCGAAATAAGTGGTGAGGTCACTGGCGATCGCAGCCCAGGGAATCATATACCCGGCGACAATCATACCAAAGCTGAGCACCATGCTTGCCGAAGCCGGTTCCGCAGGTACCGCCTGGTTCTTGAGCACCGATCCTCCACATCCCGTAGCAATGGCAATCGCAATGACGGCGGGGATGAATGCGTATGTCTCGTAGTAGTGCAGGACCTTGAAACCGCAGAACGAAATAAGGAGAGAGAGGATGCCGATAATGACGATGCCGACATCGGGGGTGAGGCTTCCGCCAGAGACGGCCGAGAGACACTGACCTCCGACGACATATATGATGACAATGAAGCCGGTAAGAGTGGCCAAGTTGAGTAGCACTGGAATAGAGACAACGTATCGGCTGTCGAGAGTTAGTACATCGAAGTAAAAATCGTCGTGGTGCATACCCGAAGCTATATCGAGCCTGAATCATCTGCCTCATGCCCGTCTTGGGGCCAAAAGTGGCGAGGTACGCTGGCGCAATCGAGGACAGCATGCAGAAGAACAGAATAGCCAGGGACGAGTCTCTCAGGCTCAGACCATATGCAAGAGGCCCGAGCATGCCAAAAGTGATGCTGTATTGTAATGTGAGCAATATATCGCTGAGTCACCGTACGAGACTACTCACCCAAGGATGTTGGAATTGATGGAGAACCAGATGGTGAAGATGTTGTAGAACCGTGTCATCTGGCGCTCCTCAACAGGAATAGGTTGGATGCCCTTTTCCTCGACCCGTCCCATGCGCAGGGCCTTGTGGAATATCGACGACGCCTTGATGCTGAATGTGTCGCTCTGATCATCTCGGTCCACGTCCGGGGTTCGCTGAGCGGGCACGCCCTTCTCGGCGTCAGCTGCCACCGCTGCCATTGTGATGTTTTGAAGATTGATTTTTTCGTCCTCTCAACCAGATATGTGACCTAGGAACACACGGCGTGGGATCTGTCACGATATATACAAGTCGAGCATCTCCCGTCTCTTGAGCACAATGAAAATTCCTGTAATAGACTCCGGTCTACTGGAGTCACGACTCGGCGGGTGTGTGCTTAGTTGCGGCATAAACCTTGTCGTCGGCGCTCGAAGGGCGTACCGCCAGCTAATCAGACGCGTCCTTGACACTCTAGCGCCAGGCCCAGTGTCTTTTGGGTGACATTGTGAAATGAACTGCCGGATGCGTTCCGACGTCGCATGAGCCCTGGAGCAACCCTCAATTCCCTGTGGCGAGGCCTAGGCCATTCGGATCAGCTGCCGTCCGTTCTAGCGGACGCTCTCTGGAAGTCGCCAAAAGCCGCTAATGGCTGTCGTTTGCAGCTGGTCGAATGTTCTGCGCGTGCTTCTGCGCTTCTTCACCGGAACCCATGTTTTAGGGCTCTCCGTGTATCGACCCGCTTCCCGATTCACCTTCGGGGTGCCGCCGTTGTACGTTCGCCAAGGGTCCAAGAGAGTCTAGAATACCAAGTCGATAAGGCGGTGGAGGCGTGAGGTGATTCCCAAACGAGAATCCCATCGATGAATCCCAATGACAACCTGTCGGCGGCATGGTAATGTTCCCCGCGGCCAACGCTGTCTATGTCTTCGTCGTCTTTCCTCGGAAGAAACCTCCGACCGCGCCCATCAACCCCCCGAGCCCCTTCTCGTGGCTGTCTCCAACAAGTCCACCCCGGATCCAACCCGGAAGCTTGTCGCGAATCCTCTCCGTCCCATACCTCCGATCTACGAGCACAATCGCCGCGTAGTCGCCCTGGTGTCGGATCGCGCGACCGATGCTCTGGTTCACGGCCCGCATGCACGCGTTTTCGTAAAAGTCCCGGGCCGCCTGCTTTGCCCGGGCCGTTGCGCTCTCCCTACTCACACCTTGCGTTGTCAAGTTGGCCTGCGTCGTCGTTTCGATGTACTCGAGCTTGGCTTTCCAGTCCGCCGACGCAATGTTGGGGTATGGGAGGCCGATGACTATGACGCATCGCCCTAACCGATCCGAGAAGTTGATGCCCTCCGACATCTTCCCACCGATCACGCTGAGCAGAAGGGCACCCTTGTTGTTGCTCGAGCCCAGGATAGCCTGGGAATATTCCTGGAGGACCTCGTCGCTAGATCCACCTCTTATCTCCTTGAAGAGTGCTTTTCGGGACCCCAGCCGATCCCATATAGGCTGTCCATTCGGGCCGTGTTTCTGCTGCCATGCCGCAACTACCTCGTCGAGATAGCCGTAGCTTGGAAAGAACAGTATTACACCATCGGGGACGAGTGAGCAGAGGTTTAAGATTGCCAAGCCCAGCTGCGCTATCATCTCGGAGTCACCGCGACGCTGGTAGCTGAATTCAAATGGTGCCATGCCCGGCCGAGACGTTGCCAGCGTCCAGACGCAGAGATTTTCCGGTGGAATGACGTGTCCACAGCTCAGCGTGGTCACCTTATCCATGCCTAGCGATGGGAATAAATGATCTTTAAAGTCGTCAAAGGGCGCCATCGTTCCACCCGCCAGGACCACCGCCCTCGCACTCGATGCAATCGAGGAAAAGGCATGCGTCGGTGATAGAAGTAGGTAGGAGAGCTTAATGTCTGGCGCAGGATCTTTGATCTTTTCGTAGAATATTCGTCCTTCTGAACTGAGGTTGGTGAAAGCAATGAGGAATGTTACCAGCGTGTGAAGGACCGGTGTGCTCGACTTCGGAGACGTCTTCCCCGTGGCATCCTCGCTCTCGACATGAGATACGTAGCTCTCAATTTTGTAGGCCAGTTTTGACTCTTGGATGTACTGGATCAGTTCAAACATGTTGATTTGGTCAATGCCTTTCGGCCTTGTGAGGTCGTTTGCATCCACAATGCCATTTTCTTGCTGTAAAGGTCAGCATAATCCAAGAACAGAATCTTGCAATTACCTTGAACTTGAGAGCCCCATCCATCCATTCACTGAGCGCCTCAATGACTCTCCCGACTCTTCCCACATTCACTCGGTTCACGCCTTTCAGCTTCTTGCCGAATTTCCTCACGTAGATTCCCAACATGGCCCGCCCTCTTCTTAGGTCGCTCATCCGTATGTCTGCCGCATGCACGTTCGCCACTGCGTCCATAATGTTGTGTGCTTCATCGATGATGACGATGTTCCCTTCCAACTTTATCCCAAGTGCATCTCGCGCGCTCCTTTGTAGCAAAAGTGGGTACGGGAGGGTGATGATTTCGGCACCTGGTAAAGCAGTTCTGGATGCATAGTAAGGACAGACGGCCAGAGATTTGCCCAACTTATGGAGGTCTTCAATGTCGGGAAGTGTGGCAAGCGCAGAGTCGCGGAACTGGTGAGTCTGCGAAAGTAGCTCCTCTTTGGGGATGAACGAACACTTTTTGTCGGATTTCGATTGCTGAAGTTCAGAACAGCGGTCGTTGATAGCCTGGACGGACCCGAGCCGGGAGACTGAAGGATTGATGCAAAGCCTTTGGCGTGACGACAGGGGTAGTAGCTTCACGACCTCTGTCTTCTGGCTGTCCTTGGCGAGGGACGGGGGTAATGATGGTGGGAACGTGGGACGACGGAGTTCGGTGATGAATTGGGATAGCTGGGAATGTGTTCTTGAAGTGTAGTAGATCTACTGATGTTACTATTCTGGCCTTGCTGGGCGGACTAAGAAATCGCACCTTGATTTCTTCTTCAGGGAGGTCGTCATCCTGGTCCTGGGTTCTCAGGCCACCCAGACCGATGCTTGCCAGAACATCTCGTGACTCTTTACTCAAGCCGGACAGGGCATCTTGAGGGCCGGAGTCGCGGTCGTCGGGGTCATCAAGCAGCCACTCGGCATCTTCATCGATTACGCGGGAACCGCTCATTGCTGTGTCCTCTATACGCCGCCGCTTGCGACCACGCTCCTCGAGGGCCTTTTCTTTGGATCTGAGGGCCTCAAGACGTTTTTCTCGATCTTCCCACCGCTGGACGAGATCTTCTCTCTTGCGACGCAGGAGCTGTTCGACGATCCAAGACGGTTCATCCTTGTAGGTGTCTGCGGACGCCTGGAGTGATGCTTCAAATTTGCTGGACTTGTGATGTCGCAGCCAAGTTAGAGATGCACAGATAAGTGACAGTGATTTACCCTGTGGATGTTAGTCGTCAGTACAGTATGGAGACGTCGAAACAAGTGGTCCAAGTCCCGCAAGCTGTCAAGTGAGTAGGAATTTTTCTCCCTTCGGAAGTACCTTGCACTTACCGTTCCTGTCGGACTTTCCAGTATACCAACCTGACCGTCTCCAGCTTCAAGCACGTCAAAGACGGTCTTCATGAACTGTTCCTGGACATCGTAGGGCGTGTACGGATGGTGAAAGTCCAGCTTCTCGAGGCCTCGGGCCACTTCATCCATAGAATTTCCAGTCATCTTCGCCACTTCTGCATCCCCTGCTGTTACCACAACTTGTGTCGCGTCGTTTACAGCTACGTTGAACGTTCCGCGTGGAACCACACCCCGTCTTTGGTGGGGCTACAATGACCTTCACCGCGCCCGTACCGCGAGGTCACCTGACACGTCACGCACAGGCCCTCCATCCACTCACACACCCACACTGCCAATTGCCATTTCGCACGTTTAGGGCTGCCTGCCCTCTCGCCTAACAATTTTCCGCTAGCCATTGGAAGGCCCGTCGCAAAAACATCACCACCCACTTCCAGTCTTCGTCCTGAACACCGGAAAAGCGACAACACCACAGCCGTCGCCATGCCTACCCGAACGTCAAAGACCCGCAAGCAGTACGTGCTCCCACAGTCCCGGACGTGTTCTCTGCTGGAAACGGCGGCCCCGCGCCGCCATTGAGCACTTGACCGCCCGTCAACGACCAAGTTTGAACATCATGGACTGACTTTGCTCTTTTACAGCCGCGGCCACGTCTCCGCCGGTAAGGGACGTGTCGGAAAGCACCGCAAGCATCCCGGTGGTCGTGGTCTGGCTGGTGGTCAGCACCACCACCGTACCAACATGGACAAGGTTCGACGACCCGAAATCGATGACACGAACGACGGGACCGAATAGCTGACCCTTGAACAGTACCATCCCGGTTACTTCGGAAAGGTCGGTATGCGATTCTTCCACAAGCAGCAAGGCAACTTCTGGAAGCCCATCATCAACCTCGACAAGGTACATATCCCGATTCCAGCTTTAAGCGGGGGGCGCACAGCGAATGTGCGGATCGTGGAACGTTGCTAACATGCTATAGCTGTGGTCTCTTGTCCCCATCGAGACTCGCGATGCCTATGTTTCCGGCGAGAAGAAGGACACCGTCCCCGTCCTCGACCTCCTCCCCCTCGGCTACTCCAAGGTCCTCGGAAAGGGCCGTCTTCCCGAAATCCCTCTGGTCGTCCGCGCGCGATGGGTGAGCCGTCTGGCGGAGAAGAAGATCACTGAGGCTGGTGGCGTTGTTGAGCTTGTCGCATAAATAAACCTGTGCTAGCCGGAGTCGGGCTTGTGGATTTGGGAACCGGGTTTTCATGGATGAAAATGGTCCTGGGCCCCTGGACGCCGAATCATGGAGATGGGGAGGGACCTGGGTTTCGGCTTCGAGCATTGCAACCAGGGACTCTGGAACGGAGTTTAACGAAATAAAAATCGATTTTCGCCCATGACCTGCTGTGGCCATGACTTCCGTGCAGTGCTTACAGGAAAGGACAACTGGGAATTTCTGGCCAAGGAAGAATACAATGATTGATGATGTATTACTCTCATCTAAGTTCTGTATGCTTGGATATCTGGTTAACCTAATTATCTACCCAAACGCCTGTGATGTTCTATTTATACAGGGGATGCTTGCGTAATGACGGCTTCAATACAAAGGCCCTCAGGCATGCAGCATGTCCATCTCGTCCTCGTCCCCTAGCTCTTGGCTTGCGGGAGGGTCAACTCGGAGAAACTCGTGCTCTAGCGCTTGCTCGGCAGTGATTCTCCTGCTAGGATCCAAGTCCATGCAACGCTCTAGGAACCTGACGGCCAGCTTCTCGTCGGGAGTCAAGGGCTTGTCCTCGGTCCGGCATGTGCTCCAGAGAATAATCTTCTCCATGCTGAACCCTTGTTGCCCCACCGTGGGGATGCTGGTCTCAAAGGCACATCCGTGCAGCAAGCCAGCAGCCTTCATACGCTTAGAGCCGAAGATGGTGGCAATCTCAATCATGGCCTCGACGTCGTCGGCTGAGTTAAAGAAGGGGAACCGCTTGGACATGATGGTGAGGAGAATGACACCAGCAGACCAAATATCAATGGACGTCGTCTGTTCGGTGCACTTGAAAAGGACCTCAGGGGCGCGGAAACCTCTGGTGCCAGCGCGGTTTGCACGGCGAGAGGAGCGAGTATCTGACTTGGGATACCCAGGCTGCGGGTTTGTTGAATTCTGTGCCCAGGCCGAGTTGGCCTGGCGGTGTTTGCGTATTTCTCGCGTCTCGTGGCAGAGGCATGGCTTGCAGTCGGAGCCCTCCCTCTCGGCGAGGCCAAAGTCGACGAGAACGCCACGCTGGGTGGCCGGGTCGTAAAGGAAGTTGGTGGGTTTGATATCTCGGTGGAGGATTTTGTGGTCATGGACACTCTTGAGGGCAGTGAAGAGCGAGCGTAGGTAGATGGCGATGTCGGGGATAGTCATGTCCCGGAAGTAAGCGCGGAAGTCGCCGTGGCGGAAGTAAGGCAGAATGGCCACTACCTGGTCGGTTTCGCGGAATGCCGTGATCAGCGGGCAGACGGAAGGGCATTGGCGTAGGTCGTGAAGGAGCTCGAGCTCGTTGAGGATGCGTGAGGGACTGGAGGTGACGTAGATCTTCTTGATGGCGACGTAACGGGCCTTGCGACGAGGGGGAGACGAATGGTCGGTGTTTCGCTTGAGCGGCGGCGGCGTCCACTTGGACGAGTCGTCTTCAAAGTCCCAGCTATTGTCAAAGTGGTCGTACATGATGTCCTGAGCCTTGTAGACCGTCGAGAAGGTGCCTGATAATGTCAGTGTCGATCATCTAAAGCAAGCGGACGTATTACCTTCGCCAATGCGCTTTATCAGACGATACTTGTTGCGGAAGCCGGGAAAGTCGCTTTGCAGCTTGTCCATGTCGGCCTGCACGCTTCGATCGACAGTCTCGTCCTCGGAGCTCTCCTCGGCCATCTCTTCCTCCTCTTCCTCCTCTTCCTCCTCGAAGGACTTTTGTTGATGTTGATGTGGGGCGTGTTGGTGATGGTATTGTTGTTGGTCTGCCTCGTCTGTTGGCGGCACGACCTCTTCGGTGCGCTCCTCTTCAGCCATCATCTCGGTATCCTCGGTCCTCGCATCCTCGTGGATCTCGAAAGGCTCTTCGGCCTTGTGGTGAATCTCGGTCGCCATTGTGACGTCGCTTCGATGGGTTTCGCCTCGTGTCTCGCCTTGGGTCCCACAAACTGGATTCCTACAGCCCTTACCGCATGGAGAATTCTCCGACCCGTCGCAAAAGTCAATTAGTGATCGCGATGATTCAGACGATGCAATGCAAGCAAGAATTAAGTAGTAGCAAAGACTCGGGAGAGTGTTTCGAGGTGAGAGTTTGTCTGATGGCTTTGGAGGGGCTTTCTAAGGTGTGGCTGCACTGCAGGGGTTTGGCAGGTGCTGCGCGCTGAGTTTTAGTGGTGGTTATTAGTGGCAATGGCGGGGAAGGCGCGTCGAAGAAAACAAAAACAATTCGTTGCTGAGGGACCTTCCGCCATCACCGCCACCACTATCTTGCGTCGCTTGTATCCATCATCACCATCTAGCACCACTCAACGCGACAACAGCGACGCGCGACGACGCAGCCGCAGACGAGACGATACACAAGAAGAGTGCTGTGCTACAGATCTGGTCAACCTGCGACTTGACGACTGAACCGCCAGATGACACACTTGTAATTATCCCGCTCTCCGTTCACCCCTCATTACACTCCTTCGACATCTCGCGCGCCATCTGGCGTAGCCACACCTAGCCACCATGGATACAATCAACTTCGACATCAACGATGCGCTCAAGCACTACATGTCCGACCCCGCAGGGATCCCCACGCCTGAGGCCGATTCCGCCCTCTTCGACTGCGAGAATGATCCCGAAGCCCTCACAGCCCCCTTTGTCAACTCGGTGTTGAATCCCATCGTCGACGCCGTGGCCGATAACCCAGATGCCATTATGCGCGCCTCCAACATGGACTCGCTCCAGTTCCTCCTCAAGTTAGCCCCCACTTCCCTTGACCCTTCTCCCGATCCTCATCCGGCTACATTGGGACGCGATTCTGAGCTACTTGATCCCGACAGATACACGGCCTACCTCCCCACCCATGCCCTCAGCAAAATCTTTGATCTTGTCATGAGCGGCTTGAGCGCTGAGGCGGACGCCGTGCACACCGACATCGACTCCCCGGACGAACAGGACTCGGTCCCGCACCACAAGAAGCTCCTCGAAATCTACGGCTTCCTGTTACAATGGACTATTGCCGCTGTCGAAACAAAGGCGGCCGAGAAGTCCTCGGCCGCTCCCGTAGCCCGCGGGCGTGGCAAGCCCAAGAAGGGCGCCGCCAAGGACAAGGACGCCGCATGGGACTCGGCGAACCAGCTCCAGGCGGCCCTCGACATCATGTGTAAGGTCTTGAAGCTCAAGCTCGCCAAGATCTTCCTCACCACGAGCGAGAGGGATACTTTTATCGGTCTCCTTACCCGGCCCGTCTACATGATCCTCGAGAGCGAGCAGCGCGTCAAAGCTACAACTATCCGCATGCACTGCTTCAAGGTGTTGTGCATTGCTGTCAAGCACCACGGTCATGGATATGGTATGTTGGTTGTCAAGCTGGCGAACTGGTCTAACAACGCACAGCCGCACAAATCAACATTATCCAGAACCTTACCTACTTCGAGCATCTCTCGGAGCCCATGGCCGAGTTTCTTCACATTCTCGCGGAGACCTACGATTACCCACAGCTTGCCGACGAGGTTCTGCGAGAAATCAGCAACAAGGAGTTTAACTCTAATGATACCCGAGGACCCAAATCCGTCTCCTCATTCATTGCCAAGCTGTCGGAGTTGGCACCTCGCCTGGTGATTAAGCAGATGACGATGCTTGCGAAGCAGTTGGATAGCGAAGTAAGTAATCCATCCGTACGGAGGTCCAGTCCTAACAGCCACAGTCTTATACCCTCCGATGTGCTTTGATCGAGGTCTGTGGCAACATGGTTGGTCATCTTAGCAAGCAAGATGAGCGTAGTGAGAACCACAAGTCTCAACTGAACGCTTTCTTCGATGTGCTAGAGGAACGATTCCTCGACATCAACCCATACTGCAGATGTAGGACGCTCCAAGTCTACATGAGGCTTTGCGAGCTTGACCAAAAGTTCCCCAAGCGACGCCAAAAGGCGGCCGAGCTCGCATGCCGGAGTCTCGAGGACAAGAGCAGCAATGTCAGGCGAAACGCTATCAAGCTGCTAGGCACTCTCATCAAAACGCATCCCTTTACCGTGATGCACGGCGCCCAGCTTTCGAAGAAGGAGTGGCAGGCCCGCCTAGACAAGGTCGAAGAAGAGTTGAACGCACTAAAGCCACCGCCCGGGATGCCAGGCTTCGGCGGCGAAAACGCCAACACCACTGTCGACAACGAGCTGCTAGATGATGCCACACAGATTGCCTCTCCCGTGAAGCCGAAGCCGATGACGGACGACGAGAAGATGGAGGCTATCAAGACCGCTCAGGAGCAAGCTGCTACGAGCGAGGCCATTGAGAAGCTTACCCTCACGAGGAGGTACTACAACGAAGCCCTCAAGTTCATTGATGTCCTTCACGACGCCACGGGCACGGTTTGTCAGCTTCTGGGATCCAGGAACAAGAGCGAGGTCATCGAGGCCATTGATTACTTCGAGGTCGGCGATGCCTACAACATCGAGCAGAATAAGGTCGGCATTCGGCGCATGCTCCGTTTGATCTGGACCAAGGGCAACAGCGACGAGGGCAAGGGAGTGCAGACGCATTTGATCGACAGCTACAAGCGCCTTTTCTTCGAAGCTCCGGAGTCTTTCAGCCCTAACGATGCGGCAAACTACATTGCCCGTAACATGATCAGCTTGACATTTGGTGCGACACCTGCTGAGCTTACCTCATTGGAGCAGTTGCTGGCGACGATGATGAAGGGCGGCCTGATCCCCGAGGTGGTCATCGCCAAGCTGTGGCAAGTCTACGGCGTTCAGAAGCGGGAGATTTCGCGCACTCAACGACGAGGTGCTATCATCGTCCTGGGAATGCTGGCAACCGCGAACCCGGAGATTGTGGTTGGCGAGATTGAAACGATGCTTCGCACAGGTCTTGGAACTCACGGACGAGAAGACCTTCAGTTGGCCAAGTTTACGTGCATCGCTCTCAGGAGGATCAACCCGACTGGTCGACAAGCTAAGGACTCAACCGTCAAGTTCTCGCGTCTGCCCAACGACCACGCCGTGTCGGTGAGGCTGGCGGCCATCACCGAAGTAGCGTCGGACAGCAAGGAGTGGTATGGAGTAGCGGAACAGGCCATCAGCGCCATCTACGCCGTCTCAAAGCACCCCGATACGCTCTGTTCGGATATTATTCGTCGAAAGACGCGCCACGTCTTTAGCCAGCCACGGTCTCAACCCTCGTCTCGACCAGTCTCTCGAGATGACACCAAGGACGCCATGGACATTGACCAGACGGTGACCCAGGACAAGCCCAAGAAGCGGGACAATGCCATAGGCCTTTCGCAGCTCTTATTCATCGTCGGCCATGTGGCTATCAAGCAGATTGTTCATCTTGAGCTTTGCGAGCTCGACTTTAAGCGTAGGAAGCAAGAGAAGGAGAAGCAAACGCCGTCAAAGTCGGACAAGGACAAGGAAGATGCGGACGAGCTGGATCTCATCGGAGGAACAACGGAGGACGACTTTACCGAAGCCATGGCTCATATTCGAGAACGGGAGCTCCTGTACGGTCCCAGCTCACTGCTAGCCGTATTTGGTCCTCTGGTATCCGAAATTTGTGCCAACAACACTACCTACGCCGACAAGGGGCTCCAGGCGGCCGCAACGCTGTGTCTGGCAAAGCTCATGTGTGTGTCGGCCGAGTACTGCGAGGTCAACCTTCCCCTTCTCATCACCATCATGGAGCGATCACCCGACGCTACGGTGCGGTCCAATGCCGTCATCGCCTTGGGTGACATGGCTGTCTGCTTCAACCATCTGATTGACGAGAATACGGACTTTTTGTACCGCCGTCTGGCCGACAACGACGCGTCCGTCAAGCGAACGTGTCTGATGACATTAACGTTCTTGATCTTGGCAGGACAGGTCAAGGTCAAGGGACAGCTGGGTGAAATGGCCAAGTGCCTGGAGGATGAAGACCGCCGAATCGCAGACCTGGCAAGAATGTTCTTTACCGAACTCAGCACCAAGGATAATGCTGTATACAATCACTTTGTCGACATGTTCAGCTTGCTCAGCGCAGGTGGAAATATGAACGAGGAGAGTTTCCGCAGAGTTGTGCGATTCCTCCTGGGCTTTGTGGAGAAGGTGAGTTCACTCTGTCTCTTGACATACAGTAGCTAACAAGTGCAGGACAAACATGCGAAGCAATTGGCAGAGAAGCTGGCCGCTCGACTCAACCGTTGCGAGACGGAGCGACAATGGAACGATGTTGCCTTTGCGCTGGGCCTTTTACAGCACAAGAATGAGGAGATTACGAAACTGGTGTCCGAAGGGTTCAGGGTTATTCAGGCGTCGGCTTGAGTGGTGAGGTGTATTCTGCGTTTCGATGTGTATTATGCGGTCATCAAGGAGTAGGGAGTTTGGATGGCTTGGGTATGAATGATGGTGGAATGTAGTGACGAGACAACGTTGACAGTTGATGCGTTTGTGTGCTTTCTATTGTTTGATGATGCGTGATAAAATATGCCGGTTATTATGTTGGCTTATACTAAGTCTGGGTTTGAAGGTTAGGATAATTGATGCACGACAGCTTGATCGAAGACAAGACCAGAACATATGATTGGAACAGGTCATATTAACCTGCAGACCATGTCTTCCCGATCGCCATCTACATCTGGTGACGAGTCAGCTGTGGTATGCCCCAAACATCTAGGGTAGGCGTATGCATAGAATGGCGTGTTACGCCACACTCCACACTGCACTCGATACCGTGACTATCAGCCCCGCAGTAAGCTGTCAATATTGAGGAGAGCGTCACCGGACGCGTTTCTTGACGAAGTGGGAGCCTGAAGACAAAGAAACATACTCGAAGACATAGCCCTTGCGTAGAGGAACAAAGAAGGCCTGGAACTGGTCCGTGGACTTTAACTGTCGAGTGCCGAAGCTTTGCCGAGGGACACTCCTGGGGAAAGTGAAGCACGGAGATCCATGACGAGGAGGAGAGGCGGGGCAGGCACGACTCAGCGGACAAGCCGCCTGAGTGGGCGGTGGACAGCAGTGGGCAGGTACGACGGGCTGGGGGAAACAGGGTGGTGGCTGCTTAACCCCCAAAAGTACAAAAAGGGCGGGTCCTCCCACCTATTTTCGCGGCATTTGCGAGCAGATCATAGGACACTTCCGTTGGCTTTCAGTGGGCGGAAACAAACTGTTACAGGAGTGCTTGTAGGTATCCGTACCTTGGTCGTACTTTGTGCCTTCGCGCTGATTGCCCCTGTATTAGACCCTTTATACGCTTCCATTTGCCCATTAGTCCTTCCTTCTTCGGATATCGTATCGGTATTATATTTGCCTGGTCCTAGTAAGGTACGCTACACAACTGCAATATCTCTCCATCTCCCCGCATCTTCTCTCCTAGTCAACCGGCGACTCACATATCCCAGACCGTCATCGAAACCATCCCGTCCTGTGTGCGACAGGACGAACCCCTCCTGCTGTTGCATTCCATTGGCACAATCGACAGCGACCTCG
This sequence comes from Neonectria magnoliae, assembly GCA_037954305.1. Lineage (NCBI taxonomy): Eukaryota > Fungi > Ascomycota > Sordariomycetes > Hypocreales > Nectriaceae > Neonectria > Neonectria magnoliae. Next base: position 33,337 of record JAZAVK010000095.1, on the reverse strand, counting down.
TGCTATCTTACTTTTTATGTCCCTTATCATCCCATTCATCGCCGCTTCCCTGTATCTTTTCTGTCAGGGTTCTACCAAGCCAATTTGCCTTCTTGGTCGACCATCGATCGATCGACGTCGAATCGGCAAAAGCAAAGAAGAACGCTCAGACCACATACCACATCACCGACGTCGTGTGAACAGGGCCACGTGCCGTGCCACACTATTTCGGATTAGCTTTCCAGCGCTTCTCCGATAATCCGGACCCGTGGAAGCACGTGATCCGACTCAGCCTCCTTCCTCCGGGTCCGTTTCTGGCAAGGGCAGTTGCGAAGCAGGAGCCACTTAAAGTTGAGCTTGCTTGAGCTTCCTGTGCCTTGTATCAACTGCGTCACTCTCCGCGCCTGAGAGCGTGTGTGAGCTTCCACCAGACATCACCAAACACGAAGCGAGGATAGCCATCCGACGCGACGTTCACACGCATTTTGCCAACTTCGATCGCGTCTAGAGCCTCTGCGACATCGCTTCCGTCGCAGGTTTCAGCAGCCAGCATCCCCTGCTGAACGCGCCCTTCTCCGTTGCCTCTGGCTCGATAATCGATCTCTGCCCTTTCTGGGAGGCCATGGGCTTGGCTGGAACGCCGGCGTTGAGAAGGATTAAACAGAGGGCACCTCTCTAGGTACGTGCATCGACGCGCCTGGTTGAACGCGACCGTAGGCAGCGCGGCCTGATCAACTTGATCAATTGCTGAAGAGATTGAATGAGAACACGGAACGGGTGCTTACACACAGTATTACAGAACCACACACCGAATCACCTGCTTATACTCGACTTGCCGTACAGCGTTGACACGCTTCATCATGTACGACAAGGTTGTGCCGCTAGGCTCACGCCTACACTACCCTATTACAATTACTAAGCTCCTCAAATCCCCAGGCGACTCGATCAAGAAGCAAGAGAGCATCATCGAGTACAAGTTCACTTGGAGGCGCAAGACCGGCGACGACACGTGGAACGACGAGACCACCTATACCGAGTTCGATAGCCCTGCAGAAGGCAAGCTGAAGGAATGGCGCATCAAGGAGGGATCGGTCATTGGGGCCGACGGACCTTGCATGCTCGTCGAGGAGTCTTGTGGCCATGAGGTCCAGATCCAAGGCTTGTGCAGTCTCTGTGGTGCCGACATGACGGAGACCAACTGGGCTAGCGAGGAGCGCGACACGGATCGCGCCATGATCAACATGACCCACGACCAGACCGGGCTGATGGTCAGTGAGAGCGTGGCCACCAAGGCCGAGCACGACACGCAGAAGCGTTTGCTCCGGCAACGCAAGTTGAGTCTCGTCGTCGACTTGGACCAGACCATCATTCATGCCTGTATCGAGCCCACTATTGGCGAGTGGCAGGGCGATCCTTCTAATCCCAACCACGGCGCCGTCAAGGATGTCAAGAGCTTCCAGCTCAACGACGACGGGCCGCGAGGGCTGGCGAGCGGCTGCACATACTATATCAAGCTTCGGCCTGGCTTGGCCGAGTTTCTCGAGGAGGTCTCTGGCATGTACGAGTTGCACGTCTACACCATGGGTACGCGTGCGTATGCTCTCAACATTGCCCGAATCGTCGATCCCGATAAGAAACTGTTTGGCAACCGAGTCATCAGCCGTGACGAGAACGGCAGCATCACTTCCAAGAGCCTCCAGCGCCTGTTCCCCGTCAGCACCGACATGGTTGTCATCATCGATGATCGTGCCGACGTATGGCCCATGAACCGACCAAACCTGATCAAGGTGGTCCCGTACGATTTCTTCAAGGGAATTGGCGACATCAACTCGAGCTTTCTGCCCAAGCGACAAGATATCCTGCCTGCGCCGCCAAAGTCGGCCCCTATCGCTGCAAAGCCCGTGGCCGCCGCTGCGAAGACGTCCCCTTTGGATGAACTGGCAAAGATGAGCGGTGGAGACGACGCGGCCAGCCTGAAGATCCAGACCGAAGAACAGGAGAAGACGCTGGAGAAGCAACTTACCGACCGGCCACTACTACACATGCAGGAGGAGCTGGATAAAGAGGACGAGCACGGACAAGACCCTCAGAATGGCGACTCATCGCATAGCCACCATCGGAATCTCTTGGTTGATGACGACGAGGAGCTTATTACGCTCCAAGACCATCTCACAGATATTCACACAGCTTTCTACGAGATGTATGATAAGAGACGCGCAGAGCGGAGGCAGTCGGAACCGACACACCCTCCGGGCCACAGCAACTTTCGACGCAGAGCATCGGTGGACGACGGAGTTGATCTCTCCATGGTCCCGGATGCGGGCGATATCCTGGCCGAACTCAAGTCTAACGTGCTATCTGGCCTAGTAATTGTCCTGTCCGGCCTCGTGCCCCTCGGAGTCAAGGTTGAGGAGTCGGAGATTGGTATTCAGGCACAAAGCTTCGGTGCGCAAGTCCTCGACGGTGTTTCCAAGCGGGTTACGCATCTGGTCGTCGCCACATCACGCCCTCGAACGAAAAAGGTACAGCAGGCGGCCAAGATATCGACCATCAAGATTGTGAACCAGAACTGGCTCATCGACTGCCTAAGTCAATGGCGGCGGCTTGACGAACGACCTTACTTCCTGGATATCCTTGATGCGGATCGAGAGAGAAGCGACGATACCACCGAGGTAGCTTCCGAGGAGGATGAGGAGGATGAGGCGGGGACGAAAGACCTCAAAGACTTTGACTGGGACACCGCCGACAAAGAGTTGCGCGATATGCTCAACGAACTCGACGACGATGATTCGGAGTCGGGGTTTGACAGCGCGGCCAACTCTGACACGGAGGAGAGCGATACGGAGAGTGTTCTAAAGCAGGGCACCAAGCGAAAATCCCTAGCCGATGGTGAAGAGTCAGATGACGACGGGTCCAGCATTACAGGCGAGAGCGTTCTGGCCAAGAAGCAACGGGTAGCACGAAGTCGGGGCGCCTCGACACTGCGGTCAGTAAGGACACCGAATGGCGAGGACGCCGACGAGGAGGCCAGTCTCCCCACGCCAGGTCCAACCGGAGACGAAGGGACAGAAGGCGACGACAGGTCACGGCTGGTGATAGACAACGACACACAGCAAGACTTTGATGACGATGACCTGGAGCGTGAGCTACTAGCAGAGCTGGAGGCGGCTGGGGATTAACGTATACTGAGATTGCGATGTTGAGGTGTTTAGAGGGTGTAAAGGAAAGCTGGAGTTTTGTGTATGTAAATGTAGTATACCCCCCGGAAGGCTGGGATGGAAACATGTCTTTTAAGATTCCTGACTGAAATGTGATGAGTAAATGTGACATTTGTTGTTGTACAGAGGTGGAGGTCACTAGGTCTACGAGTAACTTCCTGTGAGGGCAATTGTAATGCTGGACTGGGCCTGAGGCTTGATAATCACGGTTTGATTAGGTATTTGTTGATGGGGTTGGTGAAGCCGTCGGAGGAATCTTACCGTGGGACATGGGTTCATCCGGGACCAGATGCTATCTCGCGCTAACAGTATGAAGTGTATTTCCAAGCCAGCCGCGATACTCTATGCTGCCTTTATATCCCGCTCTCTGTCAGCCGGACATCCACCCGCCTGCACCGATTATGGCGGGACTCGAAGCGTCATGAGCCGGGGCCTTGTACGGAGGGACGGCAGGTGTATAAAAGACTGTTCGTCTCCTTTGATGGAAGACACTCGGCACCAGACTCCTTGATTCAGAGAACTATTCACTTCGTTTCCACAATGTCTACTTCTTACTGCGGCTTCAATCCCGACGAGGACCTCCCGGATCTCTCTGGCAAGGTCATTCTCATCACCGGAGGTAAGGCCCCTGCTCCTCGTTTTCCACGCGGCTACTGACATATCAGATACCCGCGGCATCGGAAGGACTGCCCTCCTTCACCTCGCGAAGCACTCCCCGGAGCACATCTACTTCACCGGCCGCAACCAAGCCGCCGCCGACGCCGTCCTCGCCGCGCTGTCGTCCGGCGTCAAGGCTACGTTCCTGGAGTGCGGCCTGGCTTCCCTGGCGAGCGTCCGCGCCGCCGCCGAGCGCTTCGTCCACGCCAGACTGGACATCTTCATCGCCAACGCCGGCGTCATGGGCGTGGACGCCGGCCTCACCGCGGACGGCTTCGAGGTGCAGTTCGGCACCAACCACCTCGGCAACGCGACGCTGCTCCTCCGGCTCCTCCCCGTGATGCGCCGCACGGCGGCCCAGCCCGGCGCGGACGTGCGGTACGTGGCGCTCACGTCGCTGGGGTACCGCGGGCACCCGGGCGAGGGCATCCGGTTCGGGACGCTGCGGACGCCACAGGCGGACATGCCGCTGGGCACGTGGGGCCGGTACGGGCAGTCGAAGCTGGCCAGCGTGGTGTTTGCGCGGGAGCTGGCGCGGCGGGAGCCGGGCATCGCGGGCGTGGTGGTGCACCCGGGCGTGGTGCGTACGGAGCTGGTGACGGAGCTGGGGTTCTGGAGGCGCGCGCTGGTGTACGTGATGAATCCCCTGGGGATGATGACGCCGGAGCAGGGCGGGTGCAACACGGCGTGGGCGGCGGCGGCTGCGGGCGTGCGGGAGGAGGTTGCCAAGGGGAAGGCGGCGTTGTTCGAGCCGGTTGGGAAAGCGCACGCGGGAGATGCGGCGTCCTGGGATGAGAAGTTGGCCAAGGAGCTGTGGGAGTGGACGGAGAAGGAGGTTGGCGTGAAGGGCGATGTTTGATGTCATGTTTCTCCAGTGATACTGCTTCTCGTCTTGGTTAACTTGCTGTCGTCCTTCACATTAGCTCCCCGATAGCAACACATAGAACACATTTGCTTTGCCGTTGAAATTGCCTTTCTCTTCCTCGTCTGGTGTCTGTCCCAGCAGCGTCAAATACATATATACACAGTGCATCCCACCACAGCCCGTTTCCTTGCCTTGGTGTCCGTCTAGTTGGTCGTAGGCGGCGGGGCGACGGCAAAAGTCGGTCTCACGAACCTGCAGACAGTAAGCACACACACGCAGAGCCCCAGAGACAACGGAAGCGCACCGGTCAGTGTGGTACACCTTGGCGTTCTCGCCCACCAGCTCCTTCTCGCGCTTCTGGTCCGCCCAGTACCGCCGCACCTGGTCGCGGTCCTCCTCGGCCTGGAGGAGCGGGATGAGGCTGATGCGGGCCCACATCTTCTCGCGGGCGAGCTCGCTGCGTAGAGATTAGTGTGTGGTTTTGGCGTTGAGAGAGTCTGCAGAGACATACTTGGCTTCGCGCATGCCGCCGATTAGCCTGTACCAGCCGTAACCCATGACGGCGCCCATGCCGAGTAGGAGGATGCCCGGGCGGAAGCCCTTGGCGGGGAGGTTGCGCTGTCGACGTAGTCAGCGGTTGTTGGAGCTTGTGAGTCCGCCGTTGCCATCTGCCCATGTATTCTCCTCTTTCTTCCACGTCCCTCATCCAGCAAAAGCTCCCATCTCTCCCCTCCCAAACGCACCTTGTACTGGACGGGCTCGTACCCGCCCCGGGGGGGCATGTCCTGAGTCATGATGGGCGTCTCGTTCGGGGTCAATTGCGTCGCAAAGTCGTCGATACGTTGGTTGGGCCCTCCGGACGTCGGTTCCGAGGCAATGGCGGGGAACGTTTCTGTCGTTTGTCGTCGAGAGGCGTGAGGTGATTGTTTTGCGAAGGTCCGGTTGGATTGAAGCCGATGCCTTTGGCGATTACGTAAGACGTACAGTGGGGCGGAAGCCGGGGTAGATCCGCGGATTTTCACTTACCCTGGAGTGGGGAACCAGTAGATTTCCTTGGATTACAAAGGTTGGATTGTGGTGAAGCTATTCCCAGCTGGGTTGTTGGTTGAAGCAACACGGGCGAAGATGGAATTGGTCACTCTTGGAGCTGTGATGATATTTCTAGTTGGTATGTAATCCCATTACTATTCGATACCAGCACAATATGACAAAGAAACGCACGCTCATGCGCCTCGAAATGCATTCTCTATCATGGCTCTAGCGTGTCAGTGTCTATCCGTACCTCGTCACTTCGCCTCAACCGTCATCATGGTGACATCCAACTGACTCCGTCTCCAACATTACAACCCATATGGCGCATCAATGACATACACCAAATCTCAGATCTTGTCCAATTAAGTGGCCACCGCCGGGCTCGTCATCACTTGGCTCTCCAGTGACTTCTCACTGCTCGCTCCAGGCCCCATCAACCCGTCGCTCAGCTTCTTGGTAACGTGGTCCGGGTCCGGCTCGTCTCTCCCAACAAACGTCCAGCTCTCTTCGGTCTCGTCGTCCTCGGCCGGATCCGTCTGGGCATTCTTACCCGCCTTGCGTTTGATCAAGCTCTTAGCGTATTCTAGATCGCGATAAATGCATTGGATTGCCGTATCGACACCCGTTTCCTGTTAATGTTAGTGAGAATCTTCCCGAGTCAGGAAAGCACTTACACTTCTGATTTGCTCGCCAAGGACACGCGCCTTGACGATCATTCGCTCATTCCGAGTCACCTCCCATAGTGCTCGTCCAAAGCTGTTGGTTCCCCATTTCTTCACCCAGACACCAACGCCTAGATCCTCAACTCTGCTGGCAAAGAAGAACTGGTCACCGAAGAATGGCCGGATAATCGTTGGGATTCCCGCTCGCAAGCTAGCCCCGGTGGTGCCCGACCCGCCGTGGTGAGCAGCGGCGTCGATCTGACGGAACAGCCAATCGTGGGGCGCTGACTTGATAACGTGAATGTCATCTGGCATGGCTGGCTCTTCGGCCCGTGGCTTCGATGGGTCCTCCTTGGAAGAGATTCGATCAGACCAGCCCTTGGATAGAATGCATCGCACGTCGGCTTTCTGGACGGCATCGATAACTTCCTGCGTCATCTTGGCAGGGTCGTTGACGATGATGGACCCGAACCCGACGTACACCAGCTTCTTGCCATCTGCTCTGGCCTTTGTAATAAAATCCTGGAGCTCCTTGGGCGGCTCCCACTCGCCTCCCTCATCTAGGAACCAGTATCCGGTGACCCTGATCCAGTCCGAAAAATCTAGCGGCGGCGCAACCACACTCGGGCTGAAATTGTACAGGAACGGGACCTTGTTCGGCTGCATCTTCTCGAGGCTCGTGTTGGGGAGACCCAGCGTCTTGTTCCTCCATCGGTTGACCTGATACGCCGTGGCCTTCCAGAAGATGTTGTCAAACATGACATAGGTCATGTAGTTGTAGGCGCCTCCCATTTTGTGCTCCGGCATGATGAAGGCATGGGGATACGCTCTGGTCCTTGTCCACGGCATGGTGAATGCTCGGAAGTAAGGGATGCCTAGCTTTTCTGCAATGTGAATCCCCGCCATGGCCGACGGAGACTCGATGAGTAGTTCAGATCCCTCGCAAGCTTTGAAGGAAGAGTCAAGTAGATCGTCGAGCCATCCGCGGAAGGTGGAGTTTGCTTCCCGTAGGAAAGACCAAGTGAATGTGCCGTTCTCAATGCACAGCCGCATCAGCTCAGCCGGATCGCCTTCGACGCGGGCGAACTCGATACCATGGGACTCGATCCAGCCCTGGAACTCACCGTGCGTCGCAATACGAGGCTTGTGGCCCTCGGCGAGGAGGCCCTTGCAGAGCGCAATATACGGCTGCACGTCGCCCCTGGATCCAATCGTCAGACATGTAATCTTCATCGAGTTCTGCGGCTTAAAGGCCAGAGATGAGCAGTTCGGATCGTCGAACAAGATCGTCGGCGCGTTGGAAACCCCGGAAGAATGGTGAGGAAGCTCCAGCTGGTGGTCCGCAAACTCGTCCAGTCGCGCCGACTTCAACGCATCGCGTTCCTCCATGGCGAAATTCTCCTCCTCTAGCTCTTCTTGGTCAAGCAGTCCGGACTTTTCGAGGTATCTGGCCGTCTCCAAGCCTTGAAGGAGCGTGATTGCGCAGTCGTCTCGGATCTCAGCCTGGCCGAACTCAAAGAACAGCTCCTCGTGCCCTCGAATCACCACCACAAGACCAGAGTACCCGAACCTGAAACCCTTCTCCTTATGAACGGTCTCAATGTCTTTGAGAGGCAGGATAAGCTTTGTTCTTGTCCCTGGAAGCAGACTTCGGAAGCAAAACGACCGGTCGCTGATGTAAAACTTCCCGTATAGAGGCAGAACGCGCAGGATATGTCCAAAGTACGTGGCCTGCAGCTTCTCCGTTTCTGGCAGAGCAAAGTGAGCACGGAACCGGTCCATGGATATTTGGACCTTGCCATCGGCATCCTCTTCGAGATCGTCATCATCAGTTCGAAGACCTGCAGGCTCATCGTAATGCCTGTGTCCACCCTTCCACATGCCCGACACCTTTTCCACGTACCCCATCGACTCCGTGGCGAAAAGGGAACCCATGCGCTGGCTGGTCTTGCTGAGATACTCGGCAAAGGCATTCGCCCGCTGCAGGGGAAATGCGCCGATTTTGGTAATGCTCTGCAAGGTGGGAGTTCCGGGACGCTGACCGTCAACGCTGTCGGGCTGTGTGCTTAGAGAGCCAGTCGTGGCAGCATGTTGCACCCGGTGAGGGGCAAAATTGGCACTCGAGTTCCGGGGCGTCTGCTTCTTTGTTGACTCTGCCGCCCTACCAGCCGACGCCGACCGGCGCATCGTTGGGCTGTGAAAGACCTCGCTCCCTCGAAGGATCTGGCTTGCCGAGGGGTCTTCGTTTGAGGATACGGCGAGGTTCGAGAGGCTGGGGTCCTCGATGGATGACTGGACAAACGAATCTGTAGAATCCTGCTCTTGTTTTGGGGTCTGGTTTCCATCTCGGTGACGCCGTGTTCCGCTGAAGCTGCGTCTCGGGCTTTGCTCTCTGAGGACCCCGGATACGTCGAGGCTCTTGCGACCGAGTTGCCGGAACGCATCGAGACTGGCCCGGTACGGCACGTCGGAACTGACCCGAGGACTCAGTCCAGGCGAGTGGGGAGACATCGGAGACAAGGTTGCCTTCACCTGTTCTGGTAGCTTCCCGGTGCGAATCTTGTCCAAGTGAATGCTGTGTCTGGCAGAAAGCGGCGGCGATCGTCTCGACGGCGGCAGAGAAGATGCCTTCTGTGTTCCGAGGACCTTGTCGTCAGAGCGGTTCCCAGAGGAGGCATCCTCGATGAGAATCTTAAGGACGTTGATGGCTTCCTTGCCAAAGCTGAAGAAGGAAAAGAAATACTCGTCGATGGCGTAAGTCTCGTCGTTATCGATGACTCGAATCTTGCAAGTATCCGCAAACTGAACCATCTGCGTGTCCTCGATGTCGATGATGTTCTCGATGGGCAGCGAAATCTTGACGCTGTCTCCATCGTTGTGGCTGCGGAAGATGACTCTCTGCAGACTCTTGACCCACTCCTTTGCACTTGGTCCGCTATCGGCCCTGAAGTTATACGTGCGGTGATGGGTTACGACGGAAAAGTGCAGACCTTCCTTGTCTTTGTCGGTGATGTTGGCCGAAATACCATACCTCAGATCAATCTGACCGTGGGGAAAGTAGAGATTGGTGGGGTCACGGTAGTAAGCCAAGACGTCGCCCTTGAGACGGAACCAGTACCGGTTGTACTTGGGATTTCGCTTTCCACTCTTGGTGAGGTAGCCCGTCTTGGCAATGTCATGCTACGAGGATGAGTACAATACGACAAGGAAGACGGACAACATACAGCTTTCTTGGGGAGATAGGCGTAGAAGCAAATGTGCTTCGAGGTAATGTACATGTAGCCCTGGAGAAGGACGCTCTGCAATAACCAGCAGGGATATTCTAAGACCGTTAGCATGCACAGCGCATAGGACCGAAATGACTACCTTCGATGACTTGCTCCGGAGCGTCAAACTCGAAAATCTCCATCAATTTCTTGGCCAATGGTGGAAGGTCGGCGATTTCGCTTCTGCCAACGTCGGAAGAGGCACGTTCAATGTCGAAGCTGGGTCGGCTCGACATTTCAGCTCTGGCCTCAAGCATGCGGCTCATCATGGGTGCCTGGCGACTATCATGCCGTGTGATTGTAAGGGTGGGAGGCGTGGAGGCACCACTGGCGCTGGCCTCGCTGGACTCTTCGACTTCTTCCTTGGGTGCTGATAGGCGGCTTGAATGTCGCTTCTTGGGGAGGAGCTTTGGCAAGGATGGCAAGGAGCGTAAGAGCTTGTGATCTGAGAGGCGTTTGCGACGACTACTTTTGTCTTTGGGTGAAACTTTGAGGACCGACGTTTTCGAGAGGTCATCCGTCCGGGTACCCTGCTGAGCGGTCTCGTGGCCCTCCTCTTCGTCACTGCTAATACCGTCAAAGCGATCGTTAAAGTCAACCCGGGACCCAGCGGCAGCGATAAGGCCGAAAATGCTCTGGTTCATATTCATGAACTGAGGCGGCCCTTGGCTCGGGGCATCCTCATCCTCGGCTGAGTCGTCGCTGTCCCGTAGGGGTTCCGGGAACACTGTTGACGTGCGCTCCTCGCGCCGCTTCTTGTGAAGCTTCCTGCTCACGCGCTTCTTGATATCATCGTCGCCGACGCTGGGCCGAACGGGCCCGGCGTCTGACGGAGGGGCCATTGTCGTGAGTGTGTGAGGGTCGTGAGGATCGAGCGGGGACGGAGCGCGGGAGGCGTCGGCTGGCGAACTCCGGGAGAACGGAGACCGGATTGTCAGGGAATCGAGGGCGTCGCCGGGGAAAGTCTTCCGGGGCGAAAGATGCGTAGAGGACAAAGGCGCTGGTGTCGCCGATCGGTTTGCGCTGCAAGGACGGAGAAAAGCACCAAAGAACAATCGCTAAGACCAAACAAACTATCGTCGAGGAGCGGCAGGGGACATGGACGCCCGTCGGAGTGGACCCTGTTGGACTGCAGTCTCCCGAGGGAGATGTGGCACAGGCGCGGGAGCGAGGCCAAAAGTCGTCGATGATGGACAAAGTGAGAGGACAAAATGGTTACGAGGGAACGAGGACGGGTCGCATCCCCAGATGTTGGGATGAGGTAAGGTATTGCCTGATTCGGCGATAGATAATGGAGTGGAGGTCACGGAGGTCAAGACAGCGATGTCTGTTAGGCAACCCAGCCGGGTGCCTAGGTACGGGCTCAGCGCGTGCAGCGGGGCCCCAGCGGCCTGTAGGGGCGTCGCAGTGGAGTGGACTTGGGCCCTGGAGGTGTCACTGGGAACTGGTCGTGGAGCCCTGGGCGGCCGTGATTGGTAGGCTGCTTATCGATAACGCAATGACGCCAGCGGGGCGCTGACTTCCTGGCTGGCTGTCACTCTTGACCAGACCGATCACATGCAACGTTCTCCCAGGTCAGAGGATCCAGATAAGGGTCCCACGGTAATTTCGGATGGCTTAGTTGTCGAGGTGATCGTTATGGTCCCGCGACTTCCGAGATGGACTCTTTACTGGAATACTGGAGGCACGTGAGATTCATCACGAGTGGGAGAGACGGATCGAGTCGAAACTTAGGAAGCATTAGTTGTTTGTACAAGACTTACATGAGTCAGGTTAGTCCAGAAACCACAACGTCCGCAGTTTGCACATATCTCTGCTTTGTATCCTCCCTGGCGCGTCTGGATGTCCCTTGCGCAGCTAGGCAATGCCGTTCCCCAGACTCCGTTGACTCCGCTGCCTCCTTTGTCCAAATATTCGAGTCGAGTCAATCCAACCCGGGTAACAGCAACTCCATAAACCAGGAAACGCGTTGTACATAGGCATCCACCATCACTTCAGTGTTTGGCTATTGCCACAAACATAGTTTTCCACTGGCAGTGGCCCCTGCAACCCAGTCCATTGTTGGATGGAAGTGGGCAACTGCCGGGACAGCAGAGATCCCATCGCCATCTAGTTGTGCCAGTTGACTCCCATCCGCAGCAAATACATCCACAAATCGGTTCATGTTGCCAATAACGAATTTTTGGATGCCGTCATTCGGACGCTTTTGCCATTGGGGTTTGAGAATGGTCACCCATCTGCCGGTCTGGTTGTTGTGCCGCACTAGATGTGCTGGCTCCATCGCGTCGGAGCTGATGTCTTTGCCAACCTTCCACGACCCGGCGTCCGAGAAATCGTAGATCTTAACTGTATCATCATAAGACGACGTCGCAATGTGCCCACCGGGGCCCCACGATGCGTGCGACACTGACAAGCGCGAGCCGTGTTCACCGATAAGCGCAGGGTGACGCATGTCACCCTTTCCAGTGATCTTGCGAAGATCCCAGATCTTTAGTGTCCGGTCGAGGGATGCAGTAGCAATTAGGTGAGGCTGCAGGGGATGGAGAGAGAACCCTCCAATCTTCTGTGCCGACAGAATCCAAATATCGGCATCGCCAGGGGTCCTTAAATCATAGCGCCCGACACCGCCATCCAGAGTTGAGAAAAAGAGTAGGTTGGGTTCCGAGTCCGCCATATCCAGTGCGGAAAGAGGCATGTCCTCGTTCACGTCTGATGGCGCAAACACCTGAACCGAGGTCTCCTTCTCCAAGTCCATTCTTCTGATGGACGAATCGTATGACGAGGAATACACACTATTATGGTCATTTTGTGGAAACACAAAGCCCGTGATGGTCCGGCTATGAGTTTTAAATGCCGAAATGTCCGGATCCGGAACGTCCGCGTTGTCATCGTCGTCAACTTCGGGCGTCCTCTGCGATGCATCAAATACGCCCATGGCGCCCTCTTTATCACCCGCGAAAACAATTGCCTTCGATTCGGTCGGGTGAAAGCCAAGTGCGTATGCCCGTTGGGGCGTGATCTTGATGTCTGGGGTCTGTTAGAACGCACTGCGACAAGTAGTTTAACGACTTACCATGGGGGCTCCAGTGTTCATATATCTTCAGATTGCTCATTCGCAATCTTAGTTCCTTCAATTCCTTCGTCGTTGTCTTTCTGACGTCGTCCTCAGTGAATGTCCGGACTCCAGGTTCTGCGCCGCGGACAAGACCCTTAAGCCCTCCAACACCCGACACCCACTTCTTCCCATCGACAGTTATGTCGCCAAGGCTTAGATCACCGTTCACCCGGAGCTTCTTGGCTTTCGCGATTTCGGCCGCTGACTCTGCTTCCACTTCCATTTTCCGCTTCAGGGTTTCATTGTCCGCCTCTAGGCCTGCCAGCCTGGAACTCATCCTCGTCGGTCGAGGGGTTTCCCGTTTCCCCGCGGAGCTTCGACTCCTAGTTTTGGGCTTGGGCGGAGTAGATTTCGGTGTCTTCGGGGTGATTTTCTTGGCCACTTCCGCAGCCTGGTCCAGAAATGCTTGATTAATGGCAATGTTTTCCAACCTCCTCCGCTCAAAGGCGCTCATCGTCGGGCCGTCTTGTGGCGACATCGTGACAACGGTCGTACACAGTTGAGGAATGAAGTCTAAGGAAAGAAAAATTCGGAAAAGAGAGTCTAAACAACCAAATCACAGAGATTCTGCTGAGCCGTGGGACAACCGTGAAAGCCGCGAAAGCCGCGAAGATGGCGACGAGCTCGATGCGTAACGTAAAGTGCAAGGGTGCGATGCGCGGCGGATGGAGAACGCGACTTGTTTTGGCGCGAAGTCACGCGCCGCCCCAAAAGACCGAGCGTTCACTTCCGAAGTTTAGCCGTCACGACATCAGTGATTCAATTTTCAAGATCGGTTCAAGTTAAGATCGGAGCTCAGTCGTTTTAGAAAGGCACGCAAAATCAGAGGCAATCCACGATTGCACTGCATAATGCCTCCTAATTTCCTTCCCTTTCTCTATCAGACGCGGACTCTGCAACGGGTTTGCGGACGTTCTGCACCTTTTCTCATTCAACGAGCCACCCTGGCCACCCGACCCCCAAAGGACTCTAACATAAACCCGAACAAGACGGACAGCTCTATTCCCTTTGAATGGGACAACAAGGAGCATGCGGAGGGGCATGAATCTACTCTAGCCGCTGAAACCAAGCCCTCAACTATCACTCCAAGTGAGGTGGACATCTTCAAGGGAATCTTCGATGAGATTGCTCAAGGCCGCATGCCCAGGCCGAAGAAACGGCCTGAGTTTCCCGATACCCGGTCAGTCCAGAGATTAAACGCCAGCTCTGGATCGGGTGACCAGCCGATGGCGAGCTCCATCGTCGACCAAGCACGTGGCAGCGAGTTCAGCGACCAGTTTCTGCAGCGCTACCCCCAATCCCTCCGGAATGCGGCGGAAGTGGCCCTAGGCAAGTTTGAACTGGCGCCGAAACGCCCAAGGCTCAGCGACATGATCGGGTTGGATGAGGCAGAGGCCAAGCAAATGGCCGAGTGGAGGCGATACAGCCAGATCCGCAACCGGGAGAAGGAGAGGGTCGATGCGTTGATGAAGGCCTGTCGGTCGGACGTTGAGCTGTGGCAGGTGATGGAGAAAGAAGTCTTTTCACTGCCAGAAAGGCTCGGTATTTCCCAAGTCGCCCAGGTGAAACCGGCCAAGAAACGGGGACCGAAGACCAAGAAGCAAGCGAATGAGAAGGACGACAAACAAGCCGAGCCTGTCGCGCCCAAGGCACCCGCGATGAGTATGGACGTCCATGGACCTCTTTACCCTCATTATCTGGCCACCGGTCTTGGCCTTCTCGACACGGCCTTTTCCCAGTCGTCCCCATTGGTCTTCAACATCCTCCCTCGCATCAAGTCGCTTGGCCTCCCGTCCTATGTCCTTGGCATTTCTACGTCGTTGTTCCACAAACTCGCTCAGATCCACTGGAACCGCTTTGGTGACCTCGTGTCTGCAGTGGAAACGATGGAGGAGATGAGGTCGGTCGGGCTCTATTCGGACACGGACATTGACGCCCTGCTCGTACAGATCCAAGAACAACTGCATGCTTGCGCTTGGGGTGCACAGGGTCGCTTCGTTATGGCCATGACCGAGCTGCCTCCTTACGACAACACTATGGACAACCGACTGCTGGAACTGGTCAACTATACCACCTACTCGTTCAAGCAGCAGGGCATCCAGACGCAACAAGAGCGTGAAGAGGAGAAGGAGAAGGAAGAAGAGGAGGAGCGGGAGCGGGATCAGCGGGATCGAGAGAGGCAGAATGAGGATGGTAAACTGCACGCGTATTGAGAGTGTACGATTGATGACTGCAACACTTATGTACCACAACTGAGGAGTATTGTATTGCCTTACGACGGTCTGTATTCTAGATATACATTTATAAGATAAGAACAAGACACTGGACGATTGCCTCGCGCTGTTAACTTGATTCGCTTAGACGATAAGAGATAGGTCGTCAAACCTCATGTCAGTTTAACAGAGAAACTAGCCACTTTCGTGTTATTTCTGTATTTTCGTCGGTGCATTCTCATGGGCCTGTACTTGAGACCCTCGAGGCCCATCTTCGCCAGTCCATGCCGAGTCGTCTTGCCAGTGAGAAACAAGCTTGGGGACTGTTCAGCCACTTTATCGCTGAGGTATTACCAGAGCTTTCGTCATTATTGGAGAGACAAGAAGACGGCCGCTCCTTCGTATATGTTAGCATACGGAGGCATGCAAGAGCTTGCAATGTAGAAAGATCATGCCCCTAGCAAAGACAGTAAACCGTGTAAAATCGCTTTTCTGCAAGAGAGAGTATTTTGAGAGCTGCGCGTTGGAGTTGAGGTGGAGAACGGATAATAGTTCGGAGTTGGATTCTAACGAGCAAGTTGGTAGAGAACCATTGGTTATTGTACATCTCTTGCCTAAAGAATCGAACAGAAGGGATGAAACTCCATTCGAATCTGGCGACGGGGTCATAATAGGCACAATTGACAGCTTGATGACAATTGCGGATGCATCGAACAGCCTAGAAAATCGAACAAGTCCAGGCGTACTAAAATGAAGAAAGACAAAGTATGCGCTTGACGGTATAATTTCCCTCGACATCCTACCCCAGTCCTCCAAAGTCCAGATAAAATAGTAATGGTTTAGCCTAATCCTATCAGCCAATATATTCCAACATGTCGTGTATTTTGGGAAATGTGCAACCAAACATCTAGCCTAAGATGAGACAACTTCAGGCCTCCATCATGTCCAAAAGTACCACCGTAATAGCACACGCGGCATCTGAGCCTCCCTAGTTGTGTGACGTCTGAGCGAAGCTAATGGCTAACTGTACATCAGACTAAGAGCAAGCTTATGCTCGGATGTCGTGGCAGGCGTTGGATTTGCACTGGCTTCATGTATATTTCGTCTGGGGCCGAGATGATGACAGGCTTACTGTAGAGAAAGCTCAGTGTGCAAACAGAAGGAAGCTGAGATGACGCGGGAATTAGCCAAGGCAGACGGCATTTCGGCATCGTTGCGTCAGCTGTCAGCAGCCCTATTCTACCTGGAGATTCGACTTTGGGGTGCAGAGCTGGCTTAGGTCCTATTCTCAGCAATATGCCCTTTAGTAAATTGTAATTGCTGAGATTGGTCGCTTCTGCTGTATTACATGTCATCGACAACAGTTAGGTTGGGGGCGGAGGTGGCAGATTGTTGAGTGTCACATCCTGCATTGGTCGCGGATATTGAGCTTGTAAGTAATGTCCCAAAAGGCAACCGTTTTTAGCACCACAGCGCTAAGTAGTAACTCATTCCCCGCGCAGACCTCTATCTGACTGAGTACTTAGTCAATGAGGTTTTGACTAGGATCGGGAGTCACAACTGCCCAGGACATCACTTGCCAGCACGCAGCAGGAGGGAGAAGCAAGGCCGCATTTCTATTTTCTTGATCAGAAAGGGTACGTCGCGACCTCGGTCACCTGTGTGTTTATTCCTTGCCTTGCCTGTTTTAGATCAGAGGTTCAAGACAACGCACGTAGTAGCAACATTACACAGCATAACAAAGCCGCAGTACATCATCCGGAGTCGCAATGACAGGTCCTAAAAATAAGCCCGCCACGCTGACAACGGTCGGCCGCTGGGTCGCAGTTCCCCAGATTTAGAGATCGGGGAGCCTACAGGGCGCAGCGCTTGGGGGCTAGCCTGAGCCACGCTGACGGACGCCAGAAGCTGTAAGCTCCCAAGCCGGACACGCCCAATCGCAGAGCTCCAGAGAATGCACTACGTCCTGGGGCGGTGATGCTGACTTGAGCCGGAAAAGCTCGATTCCGAGGCTTCGTCTGGCCTCGTGGCGGCTTAGAGACGGTGGGATGAGCCGGGAGCTTAGCATCGCAGAATGGTTGCCCTCCGGAGGCTGAGGCCTTGTGAGATTCCATAGAGCCTCGCTCTGTGATGGGGAGGTGAAATTGTGTATATAACAGGAGGGTATTCCGGCTCAAATGGATCTCGTCATCACAAACATCAACAGCCTTCTACAACAGCCTCCTACAACAGCTACACTCACAACACCCAAACACGCAAACAACACTTTCTCCTCACTACTCAACTTCAACTTCATACCCACTACCTTCAAAATGTTCTCCTTCAAGTCCATCTCTGCTGCTCTCCTCCTCGCTGCCAGCGTTTCCGCTGTGCCCACTCCTACCAACCACGACAGCCCCGACGGCACCGTCTCCCACTCCCGCGTCACCCACTCCGTCGTCGCCGGCCTGGGCGGTCTCCGCTTCGACCCCGACAACGTCGTCGCCGAGGTTGGCGACATTATCGAGTGGCACTTCCTCCCCGTGAACCACTCCATCGCCCAGTCCAGCTTTGGTGAGCCGTGCGAGCCCCTCGCCGACGGCACCGGCTTCTTCTCCGGCTTCAACTTCGTCACCCCCGAGGGCCAGGCCGACAAAGTCTTTCAGATCGAGATCACCGATGACAGCAAGCCCATCTGGTACTACTGCCCCCAGCAAAAGGGATCTCACTGCCAGAACGGCATGGTCGGCGTCATCAACCAGAACTTTGACAACCAGGACTTCAGCCTCCGCCGCCACAAGGAGCTTGCTGCCCTGACTGAGGTCTCTGTCATTCCTCCTTACGAGCAGGGCGGCGATGTCATCGTCAACCCCAACCCCAACGGTGGCTTCTAAACAGTCACTTCCAACACTGGAGCAAACAGGGTAGACAAACAGGGGACTGGGACTGGGACTGGGGACTTTCCTTGAACATATGGCAATGCGATAGACAAATGGATGGGATTGGGGCGAAATGGAATTTTAGCGGCTTGGTTGGGTTTACTCTTCTCGATACATTCCTTACAGTATATAGTACTTCTTCATCACAATAGATTGTGTGCATTCACTCCTTGCTTGTAAGTGACCACTAACTAGTGCTGCGCCACACTTCAACCATCAGCAGATGGAAATCGATAGTTAGTTTCAGAAAATTCCTAAAGAAATTATAGAGAATCGCGTTAAGTAAAGCTCTCATATCTATATTGGTTCACTTTAAATTTATAGCTATCACTGTCTTTTTGACCTGTGTATTGCACCTTTTTGCGAATGGGCCACTGCGGCTTGAGCTGATGGTGGGGCATGTGATATACGGATGATGAATAAGCCCCATCGCGAATGTTCCCAAGCATCAAATCAGCAACCTACCTCCAACAAAATATCGTGGCCTATCAGCGCCGCAAATTCCCTTGACTTAATCATCAAACTGACGAAAAAGATCCAGGATGGCGGACTCGTCACCCGAGAATGAGGCCTTACCAATGCCCTATTCGTGCCACCAGTGCAGGAGTCGCAAGTTGAAGTGCGACCGACTCAGGCAGGGATGCACTCGGTGCACGTCATCCGGAACAAAATGCCAGTATCCTGCTTCGCGGAAACCGACTGTCATCACGGTAACAAGGCCAAAGGTGAAGGAGTTGGAGTCTCGGTTGAGTACGTGACCTCCGCTATTAATCGCATCACATCCTGATTACGATGCTGATACTGCCAGAGGACTTGGAATACCGCTTGAAAACTAACCAGGAGAGTGTGTCATCTTCATCGAAACCTCCTCCTGCGTCCTTTGAGGATGAGTTGATTGAGACTGGCCGATTTGAACAGCTCCCTCCTCATTCCGTCATCGAGGAACTGTAAGTTGCTTGCTCAACATCAATTTCCGTACTGAGACTTCAAGGACAAACGTCTACTTCTCAAGTCTTCACTGTGACACGCCGATGCTTCACCCATCGCGGTACCTTGCTTCGCTGTATCTTCCTCCTCACATGCAGCCTCCAATGTGTCTACAATACGCCGTCATGGCTCTTGCTGCTACCATCTGTCCAACCTACGGCCACCTCGCGCATGCTTTTTACCGTCGGTCTCGCAATTATTTTGATGCTGACGAGATGAAGGTTTGTAGAACCCGACGCCAATGGATGTCGCTGACGGGAGTAGGGCGAAGGCGATCGATTTGTCACGCTTGCCCATGTCCAATGCCTCCTGATTCTGTGTTATTTCGAGGTGAAGCAACTGTGGTTCTCTCGCTCATCGATGAGCACTTCTAGAGCTGTGCGCCTAGGCCAAATTCTGGGCTTGCATCAACTCGACGGAGAGGGAGGAATGGGTCCGACCATGCCACCTCCCAGGGATTGGTGTGAGCAAGAAGAACGAAGGCGGACCATGTGGGCCATCTTTTGCAGCGATCGTAACACCAGCAGTACGACAGGATGGCCGTGTTTGATGGATTCTCGACGGGTCAGGACGCACTTGCGCTCTTACGATCATCACTAACATGGTACAGATCCAAACACTGCTCCCTGCGTCCGAGGCGGCCTTTGAACTCGGAATGCAGGAGCCGTCAGTTACTTTGGCTCAAGCTGTTAACCACGAGGACGTCAGAAGCTCTGCCTACGCCTGCAGGATTGTAGCCACCTACCTTTTCCACGAATGTCTCGACCACACCTATCAGGACCACACGGATACTGATCCCATAGACGTTCGCAACATTGTGTTCTGGAAGCGACACCAAGATCTAAACAATGCGCTTGCAACGGCATTCGTGACCTTGCCAGACCATCTTCGCAATCCCGAGCACAGCAACTATCGCGACGCGGTGACCATCAACCTCCAGTTGCACACCGCTGCCATCTGCCTGCACCGCATCGGCGTAGCGAGGGCTAAAAAGTACGACAGCCCAAGAGACGTCCTATCAGCAACCCAAGTGAGGCTACTCCCCGCCGCCCACGAAATCTTCAGCATCGTGGCTTCGCTTGTCGACGTGAATGCCATGTTCCGCAATCCGATGGTGGCGGTTGCGGCGTACATGGCGGGTTTCGTGTTTCTGGAGGATTTTCTCGCTACTTCAAATCGACAGAGTGAAGCTAATATGGCCTCGTTGATGGATTTGATGGTGGCGATTGGTCACCAGAACACTGTGACGGCGTCCCTGGCTGTCCAGATGGCGCACGCAGTGCAGAAGGCGGGTATCGATCCGTCGGCGGTTGAAAAGGTATGTACAGGCATACTGTACGAGGCATACGAACCGAGCTAACAGTGTAGGTCAAACCTCTCATGGCCAAGATGGAGCTCAAGGGGCCGTTGATGGCGCAGCCGAATGAGGCGTCGGGAAGTGTGGTGTTTTGCCCATTTGAGATGGCATCAGGACCGGAAGGAGCTCCAATGGCGTATCCGATGAGTGTTTAGATGACTCAATGGATTAATGAGAAAATGGTGAATGCTCTTGGATTGAGGAGCGAGTAATGCGGGGAATCAGCGTAATGAGGTTGATGATGTTGCTTGTTTCCAAACTATCACCAATCGTATAAACCCACACAATGCTATGAAAATTCCCGCACGTAAAAGCAATCAAGAATAGTCCATCAGAATGCTTGTCATGCCAAAATAAAGCGTGCATCTCGCATTGCAACTGTGACTCAAGTTCGCAAACTCACCCTGCGGCGGGTCAGCTTACGTAAACACCACCAGTCACCATATGAAAATTCTCGCCGCGCCCAACTCTCTCTCCTCCTTTCTCCTCAAGCCATCGCCCTTTACAACGCTGCGTTTCCATGCTACAAACAGAGAGACCGGCGCAAGCCAGTCTCTCGAGATCCCGCTCCGTCGGGGTTGCCTCTCTTCGCATGTGGGAAATTCGGAGTATGCTTCAACCTTCACCTCGGCTCCTCGCCGCTCGGCTTGGATCCCAGGTCTGCCAGTGATGGCCCTGCGTCATTCGACGTTTGCAAATGACATCAGAAATCTCGGAGCCTGGGCCGCCTCGTGTATACCCGCAAGGGGAAGACGGGTGCGCGTCCCAGGTCTCTATGGGAAGTCTTTGCGAGGCTTGTTGGGACTACAACTGAAGTGCGATACGCGGCGTTTTGTCCTCTCGGGGTTCGCCTCGGGAGACAGAATAACACAATTCCGATCATTCTGTAAAGGGCGATGGCTTCACCTTTTTTCTCAGGTCAGTTGGTTCGATGATTTCGAGAACAAGGATACTACTAACGATCCGGTACAAGGGAGGTGCGCGAGTGTCAAGAGGAGTAGTTTTATCATCGTTCAATCATTAGTTACAACCTAGGGCTGTCCGAAGCCTTTTTAGAAGTCGCATCCATTCCGCCAGTGCTGTGATCCATGCGCGCAACCAACCGACCAAACCAGAACCGTCCGTAACGCCAAACTTTAGTCAACCCGCCTGTGATGCTCGGACGTGTCTATTCATCCTTGCTGTCCAATCCTCTGACGATCGCATAGCTCGTTCCTGCTGCTAGCATGCCAATGATCAGGGTCTGGAACGCGCCCCAGAGACCGGCGCGATGGTTGCGAATGGAAACATAGTTCTTGACGTATCCGAAGACCAGCAAGACGGCAACGGTGATGCCGATGGAGACGAAAAGGGCCTCGCGCACACGGTCCATGGCAAAGTAGGGGATCATGGGGATGAGGCCGCCGATGAAGTAACTCAGTCCCATGGTGGCTGCGGAGATCCACGCCTGATGGATGTTGGGCTCGTCGAGCCTGAGGTCAAAGTCCATCATGAAGCGAACCCACTGGTCGGGGTTCTTGCACAGCTCGTCGACCAAGGGCGTGGCGGCGGTACGAGAGACGTGATACTTTTCCAGGATGGAGTAGAGGCCGTCGCGCTCGGCCTCGGGCATGTTCTGGACCTCCAAGGCCTCGCGCTGCGCCTGGAAGTTGTAGTGATCCCGCTCAGTGACGGCGGCCAGATACGCGCCGAGGCCCATGCTGATCATGCCGGAGAAGAGCTCGGCGAGGCCGGCGATGATGACGACCTTGGCGCTGCCGAGGCTGGACAGGCCGGCGGTCAGGGCGAAGGGGACGGTGAGGCCGTCCGAGAAGCCAATGATGATGTCGCGGAGGACGTTGCTGTAGTCGATGTGGCTCTCCTCATGTTGGCTTTTCCGGGGGTAGAGGGGGACGTGTTGGTGATGGGGTTGCTCGACGGGGGGTTCGGCGAGGAGTGGGGAAGATTCCGAAGGGATATGGGTCATTGTTGACGAGATTGATGGATGATGACGAGATGGATAACAAGATCAATTGATGGTTGATTGAGCTGAATTGAGCTGAATTGAGCTGGATTGATGGCTGGATGAGTTGATCTGGGTGGTGTGTGGTGTCGTGATACTATGGTGTGATGGTGACTTGGGACGTACGGAGCGTGTAAGTGTAGTGATAAGTGTATCAAGGTGTAAGCGAATATCGAGTAATAGTATCAAGTAGTAGTACATGGCATCTAGGCAGCAGAACAGCATCCCCGGACATCTTTATACGTCTCCCCCCCCATCTCGGGGCTTTCAAGCCCGCGACCGCCAAATTGCAGGAAAGGCCCCATTCTCCGACAAGTCCGAGGACACTAACGTTATGGGCTCGTAGATTCCGGCGTTGCTCTGACATACCATCCCGGTGAGGTGCTTGGGTGATGGTGGCGACGGAGCCAATCAGCGGACGTGTTTTAGTCATCGGGTGGTAAACACTGCGGTGCGAGTTGCCGCACGGTTCGTGAGCACCACCATGACGAGCTTGGCTAGGCCGGGAGGAATTGGAATTCGCAGCTTCCCGTTGGTTACAGCTTCGGCTTGTGCTCGCTCGGCTTGTGCTCGCTCCGCTTCTTGCGCTGGTACAGCGCCACCTCCAGCCCCCGCACGCCGCCGTCGCGCAACACCCGCCGCAGGATCTTGCCGCTGGGCGACTTGGGGATCTGCTCGACGAAGACGATGCCGCCCACGAGCCACTTGTACCGCGCCGTGTGGCTCTCGACGTGCGCCTTGAGCTCCTGCGCCAGCGCGTGCAGCTGCTCCTCCGTCCTGTCCCGGTCGCGCGCGACGACGTACGCCCGCGGCCACTCGGTCGCCTCGGTCTTGTCGTGCACGCCCACCACGCCCGCGTCGGCGACGTCGTCGCTGCTGCAGAGCAGGGCCTCCAGCTCGGCGGGCGCGACCTGGTAGGCGCGCACCTTGATGAGCTCCTTGATGCGGTCGGTGATGCAGAGCGTGCCGTCGGCGTCCAGCGTGCCGACGTCGCCGGTGCGCAGCCAGCCGTCGGGCGTGAGGGCTTCGACGGTGACGCTCATGTCTGGCTGCGAGGTGGTGTAGAGGCCCTGGCTGGGGATGTATGCGCTCAGGAGGGCCGGGGACCGGATGAGGATCTCGCCCGGCGTGCCAAACGGCGCAGCCTTGGATGCTGTACCCTTGGAGTCGTTGGACGCGCCCGGGGTTGCCTCTCCGCCTGCTATCGTCAGCTCAACCCCCCAGAACGGCCGTCCCGTGTCGTTCTTGTATCCCCGCATCGCCTTCTCGTCCAGGCCGCTCTGCACCGTCACGCTGCACGCCTCGGACATGCCGTATCCCATCCGCACCAGGAACCCCAGCCGCGCGTGTACCTGCACCACGATCTCGTGGCCTAGCGGCGCTCCCCCCGTGACGCCGGCTACCACGCTGCTGAAGGCGTTGCGCCCGTGGTCGTCCCGTCGCAGGTACGGCTCGACCACCGGCGACTTGGCCAGCATCACGGCCACAGGCGGCGCCATGTGCAGGTAGGTGATCTGCCGGCGCGGGATGGCCGACAGCACCGCGTCCAGCTTGAAAGCCGGCATCGTGTAGACCGTCGCCCCCGTGCACACGGCGATGAGGAACGAGTTGCACAGCCCGAAGACGTGGTAGAAGGGCACGTAGCCGAGCCATCGCTGGTGGCGGCCCCCGTAGAAGTCGGCGTCGTGCCACAGCGATGCCATGGAGAAGTTGAGGGCGTTGTGCGACAGGAGCACGCCCTTGGACCGTCCCGACGTGCCCGACGACCACAGGATCACGGCCGTCCGCGTAACGGCCGCCTCGGGAGCCAACGCGTGGGCCGTCTCCAAGGCCGCATCTGGAGACGTCAGCCTCCGCCAGTCTCCCTCGGCGGTTTCGGCCTGGCCCATCGGGTACGGATCCCGGGCGACGTCTACCGTGAAGATGTGCGTCCCCCGGACGTACGCCTGGTCGTCCTGGGTCTTGAGAGCCTGCCGCACGGTCTCGAGAGATGACTTGGCGGTGATGATGACATGCGGCTGCGAGTTTTTAACAACCCACGCGAGTTCCGTGGCCGTGAGACCCGGAGACACCAACGTCACCGTCAACCCGGCGGCGAGCGTGCCGAACAGCGCGATCGCAAAGGGCAGACAGTTGGGCAGTTGAACGAGCACTACGGGAGCTACCTCCGGCCTTGGACATGACGGCGTGGGCGGCAGAGACCGGATATCCTCCGGATCCAGGCCGAGGGCGTGAAGCCCGGCAGCTAGAGCAAGGGCATCGCTCCTAAGGCGGGAGAAGGTGAGGGCGCGATCTGGAGCCGCAGTTAGTCTTCGATTCGCGGTGTAACCGTAACACTGCGGAGCCGGTTTGGCGGCATGTCGATTGACTTACCCGTGGCGTGGTCGACGAAGATGGGCGCGTTGTCGTCTATGTGCGGTACCCGCTGTTGGGGCGGGGTGTAGTCGCTCTCCGACTCGAAGGGGTTGCTGAAGATGAAGTCGAAGGTGTTGGCGCCGGGGACGTTGGCTGGAGAGCCTGCGTAGGAGGGTTCTGCAGACATGGCGGTCCCAATTGGTTGGTCGTCTGGTAAGTTGGTTGTCCCTGGGTTGGTTGCCCCTGAGTTGTTGTCCTTGAGTTGCTGTCTTGAGTTGCTGTCTTGAGTTGCTGTCTTGAGTCGCTGTCTTGAGTTGCTGTCTTGAGTCGCTGTCTTGAGTTGCTGTCTCGAGTCTAGGTGTCGAGATAGACGGCAGAAAAGGGATGACAGAGCACGTAACGTAAACAACTTCGCTACAGCAAGAAACAAGCTCCGACTCTTCCCTTTCTCTCCCTCTCGCGTCAACGGCCTTGCTTTTAAGCACTCGACAATAGCGAAGCCGCGGGATGCGGATCGTTGGGCCTAGGAGAAGGTGGAGACCCCGCGCTGTCAATTCCCCGTGGAGAAGTCGAGCGGCAGTTGGATCGGCTGCAACGCGTTGGCGAAGCGTGGCGAGGCCCCGCTAAGCACATAGTTGGGATGAGTTTGGCGGAGGGCATTTCTATGGATTTTGGATGGGGCGTTTCGACTGGGAACTCGGGTAGGGAACTGCACAGCGTCGTGTGAGAGGAAGTGATATCTACAGAGTCTTTAGCATTTGGATGAATGCAGTGTTGACACCCGTTGTGAGATGGTGATACCGCATGGCTTCTTCCATCGCTTTACTGCATACATGCGTCAGGCCACTAACACAGGACGGATAATGGCATGTACAAGCGGAGATTTCTGGCCACCTCGCTTGTCTAAATTAAGCATTTTTGCCGCGTCGCACGCCTCGGCTTCTTCTGCGGGGAAGCTAACATCTACGTATCAACAATCCGACGCGTCTACTATGCCTCGGGAGAATCGACATCGCCCAAGGATCATGCACTAGCCTGCTTTGGGAGTGAGGCTCCAAGACGGGAGTTCAACCGGAGGCAGCCAAGGTCCCATGACGTGCAACCGAAACACCTGCCTCGTTGAAGATGGGGTTTCTCTTGGAAAGAATAGCTGTCCGGATGCAGCTCCTGCATCCCCGCGAAATGTTCACCCTGGTCGTTCCTTTTCACATTTGCATACGTACTCGGTGATGCATTCACCGCTTTACGCCACATGAATTGCGGTGCTCGCGCCGTTCAACAGAGAATACCGCTTCTCGATTGAGTGTGGGCGTGCATTTTCTGGACCACCTGTTGCCTTCCTTCAGATGCACAAAGGGGTCTGCGCCTGAAGTGAGACCGGGTGTAAGATTACCGTCCAGCCAGCCTCACATTGCGAACTAAGCCGTGTTGAATCGCGTACGTGCTGATCAGCGATGTCTACCTGCAGCTTGACTGACTACAGTAAAATCAAGCCGGCTGGGAGCATTACGAGGACTGAGGAATCGCCTTGATAATTCTTGGCGACTTGGCCCGGTGAGAACTGGGATCCACTGGTTATGTCATCAAAGCCGCGGTCTGGATGTCTCAAACTCGGCTGTTTGGATTCCTCAGCCTTAAACAAGTGTTGTTGATCACGGCAGTTGTGGTTCATGCCACCGGAGCTCTGGCAATGGGATATAATTCCGACCTCTGAAGCCATTGCTACAATGCAGATCGACCAACGCCAACAATACCGGCTTGGAGTAACAGTATAGACCCTTTTGCTTGCCAATGAAGACAGCAGTCACCTTAAAATCGCGCCAATCGTAATCCCTCAGGAGATAGACAATAAAGCTTAAACCAACCAAAATCATTGGATGACTTTGACAAGTGTCTGGTTGAAGACGAAAGAAAGAGCAGTAGTGAGAGCAGACCCAGCGGGCTATTGTCCGACAAAACATACTGCAGTCTCAAGCCGTCAACAGTTGGTTGATCCGAGGAACTGGACGAGTGGCAGTTCCCATTCTAGGTTATTCTCCACACCCAGACTACTGGGCATACCAATTACCCAACGTGGGAGCTCATGGCTGGACATTGATGTGAATAACCATTCACATTATCCTAGAATCCACTCGCATCATGCCAGCGTTGGGTGGCAACGGGTAGATATATCATCGAGACTTCGAGTGATATTCGACATCTTGGTGAAGATAGGAAGGAAAACATTGGCTTAACCGACTGCCAACGATTCCATCACTCTCACCGTTGGAACCATGTCTATTCAAGTCGAATTGGCAAGGGATTCGACTATCGATATCGAAAATCAGACAGCAGTGGCCCATTAAACGAGTGAAAGATGGCCTCCTGACAGCACAACCAGCTGGTATGTACTTTGTATCTGGACGTCAACCTGGGACTGGAGCATAGCCGGTGTCTGACGATGTAATGTTTCTGATAGGGAGTCGCATTTCGAGAGATCGCGATTACCGTCTCGGACGTCATGGTGAGGAGCTTACACAGACAGGTGTCAGCTGATCCATGGATGAGAGGACAAGAACGCGTGACAGTATCATAATGACCAGACTTAACTGAGGGGCGACCCCGCAAGTGACTGATTATCGTCACCTCGAATGAGCATCCAGGAATGTTCTGATTCGTCCTTTGAAATGCCGTCGTCCTATTCGTGCGGCGAGTCCATGACGTCTGCTGACTTTGAGATATCGTAAAGCCGTGCGCCATGTTACTGGCAGTTAGAGAGCGTCCAGGGTGCTTTTCGTAATTGGAGAAACTGGGAGTTAACTTTAAGTTAATCTGCTGATCGTTGACGGATAGGTGAAAGCCGATCGCGCTAACGACCCAGGTTATTGGAGAGCATAGTGATCCAGTTGAAGAATCGGGTTCCACAACCCCTGAAATTCTATCAGTATCTGCACTCTTACTCAACTCGGCCCGTTTATAATATTGAAAGTTGATGTTGCGAGTGTTTGTTTCTTGCGTCGTGCCAGCTGCGTGGGTGGTTTTTGCAGAACCCTCGACAGGTTGAAACTCGATTTCAACTCGCGTTGTCAGGTTGGCAGACTGTTCGTGGGTTGATGGATCTCGCGTTCGATGACTTCTCGGTAGCCAGAATAGAAACAAACCAACAACCCGGTCATCCTCTGGTTTCGTCATGTTCACGTGTGCTCGTCGGTCGGGAATTCCCGGCAGCTTTGACCAAAAGATGGTTTCTGCGCGGAGCCCCTGAGTTAATCACAGCGCGCAGAAATCAACAAGCCCAAGTAAGACGCGAGGTCCCGGGCGCGTGGAGCTCCTTATAGGGCTGAAATAACATGATGCACCGATTGCGTGGTTGTGACATCAGACTGGCAGCACACTTGCGAGCCTCGATCCAGGGTCTCGGCAGCTTTGAACTCTCGGCTGACGGGGGTTTGGCCAATAAACCTGAAGATGATCCATGGCAATGGCGGGATCATCCCGCTCGATCTGCTGAAGCCCGGTTTTCCCTGGATCTGATCTCGATCTTGATCTTCATCTTGATGCCGCGGGCCGTCGCGGTTGTTCCCTGACGCATATGCAACGCTGCAGTTTACTTCAACGTCTACGACGACAACCCAAAACAACGCAAGAGCTCCCACAGGTTTGAAAATTGCATGGTCGACAGGGTTTCGCGTAAAAGTATACAGTCGCTCGAGGTCTTCTCGGAAGCCGTTCTCGTCGTCCTAGGCGAGGCACGTTCGGATTAGGTTGATAAACAGAAACCTACATGAGCACTTCCGTGCTGGCACTTCGGCTCCACCACCGTGGGCTTCTGCCAGGTGCGAGTGTCGAGATTCACACTTTGCTGTTTGTTTTCTCGTCCACTCCGAAAGGATGGTTGTGCGTTGAGAAAAGGGAGGCCGGCGTTCGGCGAGGGCCAAACAGAATAGCCGAGCGGCTGTGAGGGCCTCATTCACATCGGTGTTGGGTCCGCACATCTTGGCTGACGCTCCCTCGTCCTGCAATGCCTTCCTGCAGATTGGAGGGACTACTAAGTAGTCGGCAAACAAACACAGGCTGACTTGGTGGTTGGTGTTTTGTTGCAGCATCACGCATGTGACAGTGTGGAGACTGGTCCGTACTGGCTGGTACCTTCTGCTGAAGGCTAACCACGGACCTGGTTAGGAGACGCAAAGGGCATGTTTGTACGAGGTGGTACCGGGATTGCGTGACTTGTACTAAACCAGGGTTTGTTGGGCTCCTCACGATGGTAAGGTGTGAAAGGCAGACTGAGGAAGGGAGAGCACGAGGGAGAACGAGCGACGCCATGTCGCACCGTGGGACGACCGGAAGAGATGGTCCGCCCCCCTTTGTGTGGGCTACTTCCCTCGACAAGAGCACTTTTGTTGGTGATGGACTACCGGTATAGGCCTTGGGGGACCAGGGGGTGAATGTATCATGGCCCTGGTCTTCGGGTGACAATGAAAGCCTCGCCCCCCACTGTCCACAGTCTAGACCGGGTTTCTAGAGCGGAGGTGGTAGCGTGTGCCATGGGGGCTCGTTGCTCGTGCAGCCGCTTGATGAGAACGAGATGCAATGTGGAAGTCTAGATAAGGACTGGGGAGACAGAGAAGGACGCTGGTTGTTCGGGGCGAAGGAGGAAGAGCTTGCCGCCTACCCCCCTCCCAACAAGCGAAGGCTGGGCTGTTAACAAGCGACGAGGCGAAGGGTGTGTAGATCGGCTTAGTCCGTCTTGGGGCCCTGGCGCCGATCGATCCCATCAGCGAGACGGCGGCTTTGCGCTTACTCTTTTCAAAAGCAGTGGCCGAGTTAAAACTATTCGTACGAACTTCCCCTGGAGTTGGGGACTTGAGTCTGGCGGAAACCACGGCAGAGGTGAGGGAAGAGAAAAGAGTGAGTGCGGTACTTGATAGAGACTTCGGGAGTACAAGGCCACAATGGCCCGAAGTAGACTTGAAGTATACTTGTGGTCTTCGCAGACGGGGAGCAAACAAAGGGCTCACGGATCCCCCTGGCTGGCGGTTTCAGGCTCCGTGCTTTGCCTATTGCTGGCCTTGGCGTGTGCCGGCATTATGTGTCATGCAGCCATTCCCCACCTTTGAGTTGAAGCATGAATTGACAGTTGACAGCTTGGTTGCGGAGAGAGGAGCAACGTGCGGCTTCCGGGCCATGTCTGCAGGGCACAGTATGTAACGGCGAGGTCGTCCAACAATGACCGCGTTTAGTTGAAGCCGCAGATGGAGGCATGGGACGATGCCACGAAACCGGCTCCCTGCAGCTTAGTGGCTTCCATCTTGATGTCATGTTGTCTCTTGCCTCGCCGTGCGAGCAAGGAGAAGACATGTAATGTATCGTGGCCGTACGGATACCCCTGCTGCGGGCCCGCAAGACGTCCGGCCGAGATAGGGAAGACGAGTAGGGGGGGACGACCAGGGAGTTAGGCGTGTGATTGGATGAGTGGCTTGTACCTGGAAGTGACTGATACATAGAGGTACAGTGGCCGAGACAGTTATGATATCGTCGATGGATGCAATACTGCAAGTCGCCACCATACATGTCCAGTGACCGGCTGCAGCAGCACAGTACCAATCACCACACACAACCTCAAGTGGCGCCATTAGGCATTTGACGCGGTCCATGGCCCAAGGAGCACTTGAATTAAGGCTGCAGTGGCGAATACGGACCTCGGTCCCCAATCCCCAGAAGCTGGTCGACGGGTTCGCGGCCCCGGAGTTACTTGGTTTGGGTTGGGGCGAACTTAGCAGCAACTGACAGGACTAGTTACCAGCCCTGCCAGGCGTTTTAGCAAGCCTACTCGGTTTTGGGGCAAAAGAGAGTATTCGGTCGTTGAATTCGCATAGTGAGCCAAAGCTGCACCGATCTGCATACTGGTTCGAAAAAGACGATTTGTCCGGAACTTCTCAACCCCCCCAAGTGCCCTCATTAGCCGGTTCCAAAGTGAAGTAGATGTTTTGATGTTCTCTCGGCCGTGTTCGTCATCGTGTCGGGACTGAATTTCAAGTCTCTAGTGGCCGTGGAATGCGCAAGGGGGAGGAGACCGTCCCACGATGCCCCTGACGAAGCGATGGGCCTCGAGGGAAATGTACCTTTGGATGTCGCTGCAATCGCACTTGCTGTGCCGGAGGACCTCCATCTTGAGATTGTAGTAACGGTGGGTGAGTTCCTCGCGGGATTCCACCAGCTCGCGGTTGACGCGCTTTAGCTTTTCTTCTTCCAGCATGAGCCTCAGCTTGTCTTGCTTCTTTCTGAGGCGGAACTTGTTGGAGGCGATTCGGTTTCGTCGTTGGAGTAGTGTAGTGGCAGGCTCGGGTTGTTCCGAAGGCGAACCCGTGGCAAACTGTTGGATGTCGCCTCCGCCGTCGGCCTTGGAGACCTTGACGCGGGTTCTTCTGGCCTTCTTCTTGGGGCTGTTCTCCGAGTTGTTCCCGTCATCGACCTGGTTGCTAGGGCCGCTGCCGCGGGGGCTCTTTGAATGTTTCGAGTCGGGCGGCGACATTGGTTCGATAACATCGTCTCGTTCGACACTGCTGCGCTTTCGTCCTCGAGGCTCTTGTTGGGCGGGGGCCGGAGCTGGGTTGGCGGGTGTGAAGGCGTTCTGCTCACCAACGAAGGTCATCGGGGTGTATACGGTGCTGGGGCTGGGCCAGGTCGAGTAGTCGAGAGAGCTGGTCTCGTAGCCGCCTGGGTATCCGTTGGGCATGAAGCTGGCCTGCGCAGAGCTGGGCGTCATGCCGTCTGAGTCCTGGAGCGGACTGACGAGGGCCGGCTGGTCGGGCGGCCACCATTGCTGCCAGGGGAGGTCAGGGGAGACGTCGAAGCCGTCAAGCGTCGGCTCAGCGGCCATGGCGTTGAAGCTGTTGAAGGCACCTTGCTCCATGGAGTGGATGGGAAGATACTGCTGGGGCTGAGGCTGAGGCTGCCGACGGGTATCGGCGTAGGGGCGAGAGAAGGGGTTTGGGGGTGTCGAAGGCATCTCTTCACAGGGCTTAGGAAGATGGATATCGATGTTTTGGTTTCGTGTGGCTGGGAGGATCGCGGCGGCGAGTTGTCGGAGGGTTTGAAAGGTTTCAGGGGTTTGTCGTGGCTGATGGTTGTGGTAAATCAATCTGGGATGGCTCGGTTGATGAGGGAGGTAAGGAGGAGGAGGAGGGGTCGAGGAGCAGCCCCGGGTTGAGAGGAAGCGAATAGGAAGACTTTCTAAGGATGGGGACGAGCACGAAAGATGGATGGATAGCTAACAGCAGTGGCTAGGGCTGCGGAATGCACGGCAGAGGGCCAGGTACCATCCTAACAGCTTATAGGCCAACCCGCGCAGGACCCTTGGATCATGGCGAACCCCAGAGATGCAGCAGAGATGCAGCGGAGGGAGGGGACGCGGAGATGCCAAGACGGAGGAACAGTTGGATGGATGGATGATGGCTTTTTTCCTTTTTGGTTTTGTTTGTTTTTGGATTATCGAGGATGACGTCTGGGTACGAAGCAAGACTTGGGAAGTCGGTGGACTGCAGGCCATCGAGGATCTGTCTGTCTACCAGTGAACGATTCTGGTACTCGGACCAGGTATGACGAGACGAGATGACGACGACGACGACGAGAGGGGCATCGTGACGAAGCTGGAGAATCGGGGCGAGGCACAAGCCCAGAGTGACGACGGCGGGTGTTTGATGCAGACGGGAAGGGGTGGACGGACTCGCAGGGGCGAAGCGAACGCAAACACTGCAGCACGCCAGTCCACACAAAGTCACGGGTCCCAATCACCGGCTACAGGACTCACCACTGGGCCCTTGGGAGAGCCGGTGGAAGGGACTGGTCGGTCAGTGGCCACCGCGGACAGCCTGTTGACGCCGTCACCGCCACTGGCCCCGAACGTGCACAGCGGAGATGAAGTCGCCAGCGGCCCATCGAAGACGCTGGGAAACCTGGAAACTGGAACCCACCGAGAACCGACCTGGAGACGAATCCCCGGGGTCTCGCCCTGACTCCCAAGCCAGTTGCACGAAGCCTGATGGAAGTGGACATGGTTGATAGCGGAGGCGCAACGCGCAACGCTGATTGGCTCCCGGCCAGCGGTCCGCAACGGAGCCTTGTGATTGACGGGAGCGAGCCGGCTTCAACTACAGGCCGTGATACGTTGAACTCTGCGAAAGCACTGGGAAAAAAATAACAACCCCCCGACACAAAACCGCACCAACGGAAAGAGGGGTATCGGGGTTTTCTTCTTCTTTTGTTCTTTGTCTCTGTGGGAATGCCTCATGAAGCACGAAAAACACGCCACGGGAGGGAAGGGGGGGGGGCGTGCAATACGGCGCGCGGGAGGGAGAGTTGGCAGAAGGACAGATAAGGCGAGAGAGGATGTCTTTGGGGCGTGATGTGATTGATTGCTTGCTTTGCGAGTTGAGGCGAGATATTCGGGGTGTCGTTTTCACCTTTTCCAATGGAAGGGGGGGCGTGGACGTCAACTGCTGTTAACGGGAAGACGGGCTACAAGTCACTCGTCAGCAACAAGCATTGAACCTCGAGTTACTTCCTCTCTCTCTTCCTCTTCCTCTTCCTCCTCCTCCTCCTCCTCCTCCTCCTCCTCCTTCTCCTCTTCCTCCTCCTCCTCCTTCTCCTCCTCCTCCTCCTTCTCCTCCCCCTCCTGCTGCTGCTCCCGCTCCTTCTCCCCCTCCCCCTCCCCCTCCTCCCCCTCCTCC